>OU015501.1:102616486-102878986 GCA_907164885.2 Dolomedes plantarius
TAATTTCCTGAATTCCCTTTCCCTCTCCTTTTCTTCCTTTCGTTCTACTGCTGTTGGAACTTTTAGTACGCATATCAAACCATCTTCCTGTGGCACTGTGCCTTAAAATGAGGTAATCCCGCTGGTCAGTAGAAATATCCTGTTCGGGAGTGCTCAGGAAGCAGTTGGAATCTACTTACTGATTTACATCGCATAACTGAAATCGTACACGAAAGTTTCGGATGTACAAACCTGGAAGAAATA
This sequence comes from Dolomedes plantarius, assembly GCA_907164885.2. Lineage (NCBI taxonomy): Eukaryota > Metazoa > Arthropoda > Arachnida > Araneae > Dolomedidae > Dolomedes > Dolomedes plantarius. Next base: position 102,616,730 of record OU015501.1, read on the forward strand.
TGTGGGGAGATATTTCCTTTTGAAGAAAATGTTAAGTTGTCAACGTGAAAATGATCAGACTGCATGCAAAAATTAAAACTTTGGACTGATTTGGAAGCTTAGATAACCTGCCCTGCTCGTCAAAATATGGAATCAATCTACGTGTTTACACTAAAGAACAAATTTATCTGGTTTGAAAATATCCTTCTAAAATCCTGGTTAGTGGAAAAAAATGCATAGCTGTGAGACTAAGGTAATTAAATTTTTACTTATTTGAAAGAAAAGGATGTTTTAGCTTTACGAAAAATATAAAAATGTATAATACATTCATATTTCATTGACCTTGTATAAGCTATTGGAAATTTTCAACCTGATTTCAGATTTCTAATTGTCCAAGATTCGAGATTGCATAGCATAAACAATAATCTAAGTTACTTTAAAAGGTGCTTATACATAACATTATTTCTCTTTATCAAGTTCTTTATTTTTTCGGATCCAAGATTTTCTTTAACGTTTCGTCGACTATGACTTCATTAAAAGACAATAAAAAACGTTTTAATTATAAAAAAAAACTTTTAAAATGGACGTAATAAGGCTAATTTTGAACTATAATTTTAAATGCTGAAGAGCGCTTTATTTTTGTCACTAAATTAAATCCTTTCGATAAAGCACAATGTTGGTTCTAATTACGTGATAAATAAATGCTGATTAACATCTGCGAAAGAAATAAACCATAAGATTTTTGTTAATTTTATAAGTTTTTGCAATTTCATGAAAATGGAAAATTATCCAAGGAAATCCCATAATATCATTTAATAGGTATGTATATTATATGTATGTGTGTGGTCAGACCTCCAAATATCCGAACTTTCCTATGTAAAAAGTATCCATGTATTCGTTCTTGGTAAATCCCAGTGGCCATTACTGAGAAAAACTCTTTGTAAATGTAGATAAAATTTCCACATAATATATTGCCACTTACAATTTCTTAAAGACGTATTAGGATTTGTATCGTGTTTATAAAATTGTGATTACATTTCAGTTGAATCTTTATCAAAATTTAATGTGTATAGGCACAATAGACAGATTTTACCAAAATGGTAAATACATGTGAAAGCTATATGGAGATGCCTCTCTCGATGTATGGTTGTCAGAGTAATGAGCATGCTTCAGTGCTATCCCCTCATATGAGGAAACGGTAGTTCGTCTGCCCACCCACTAACTATTCGTATACTGAAGTAGCGAACGAAAATGCTCAACATACCTGCGCGAATTTCATCTCTTATAAGATTTCTGCATTGAAAAAAAGTGGGTAGTACATTATCTACGTGTTTAGGAAATTATTTTTCTGGTTAGTTCATGTTTTTAATAATCAATAGGAATGGTTCTTGAGGATGATGGTTTGTACTTAATTTTTTCTAGGATAGGTTTCTTCAATTAAAGAGTACTTTTTATAATTTGCAATAAAACGCTATATATTGTAAAAAATATTTTCTTAACTATTTTTTTAACGGTTCCACCGACTTTGACACGTGGATTACAGACTGTACATTATTTTTCTGCGTATGTTGTACTTTTTCATTTTAATAATCAATTCATGTAGTCTTAAAAAATATAAGTGATAAGTATAACGAATGCAATAAAGTTAACCCACCTGTTTATAGTGGAAAATCATGACATTTGCGTGGCACTCAACGTGCTGCAAAAATATATTACTATTTATATAATATATATTCCGTGTAGGAAAGGAAGTGAGTATTTGTCCATTCGGACATCACTAGTAATTAATCTTAAGAATATATTATAAAAAGGATTTTCTCAAATAGTAGAATTTAATTCTCTTAAAAGCTAATTATTCTAATTCTCTCTTACCGACAGTTACAAGACAATTCCGACAGTTCGAACCATTTAATGTACTCGAACGGAAGACGAAGATTTTTAAAGATCTAGTTGGGAGCAACCAAGAAGTGAATTTCAATTGATAGGTTATAACAGACTCATCTCTCAACTCATACCAGCCGAAAGATTCTCCTGCTGAACTTCAAGCATGACAAAATTGAAGCCTGATTCGGAAATCGTCCAAAACCGCCTGTTATGGAAAGCATGTTCATTTCCGGTACAACTAACATGACGCTGTAGACTGCTGGGTGAATACCATGACGATCAATGTCCTAAGATGCCATAGCAAAAGCCGCCATAGCAAAAGCCGGATATGCAGATTTTCCCTACTGATGGCGAGGCGACTAGACGTATAATAAATGTATAAATATATCTATTTTTCTATGAAAAATTAAACGAAAATTATTGTCTTTATTTTGTAGACTTGTGTTTTTAAAGGCGCAAAATAAGTAATAAAAAGGGATATGACACATGTTATAGAAAATGATCATGATGGTAAAGTTTAAGACATATATAACACGTTTTAGTAGCATATATTCATAATTCATATAATTTTTTTATATATTTTTCTGAAATTATATATAATGTCTGGAACTTGAGGAAAATGATTCAAAGAACAGTATACATTAAGGTCTCTGTAGTTCTTAAGAGAATTGCTCAGTGCAAAAATAGATTTGTAATTATTAAATAATTTACATTAGAACTAAATATTTTGAAGTGAAACTAGGTGTTTCATGTCTAGGTATTACTGTGTTAGTAGTATAAACCGTAATGGAAAGATGCAATACCTAATGTAACTTTATGAAGTGATCAAAGTTCAATGTTCAGTTAACACTCGTATGACTTCTTCATTATGCTGTTCTTGGGTTCTTGAACCGGGAAACTCCTATTTTTTAAACAGGCTATATGATAATTTCAAAGTTTCTATTTTTCATATAACAGAAACAAAGTTTTGCTGTGTTCAATCTCTTCGAACTTTCAGCCTTAATAGGGATTTTAATTTTAATAATTTTAAAGAGAAAAGTTTGGTGGTTCTTTCCAACTGTACAGATGGCTTTAGCTTCATTATCCTAAATTAATCAAGCAAACCGATTTTCTATCTCTAAAAGTTTCTAAAGTTTGGTTGTGCCTCATTTCCTCTTGATCAGTAGGCTGTCACTTAGAGATACGTTTTTAAATGAGCTGCCTATTCCGTAAGCTAAACAAAATTTTTTTCGGGACGAAGAAAAAAACAATTTCATCCCAACAAAAGAGTAAGAAAATGTCAAATTGAGATTTATTTTTATAAAGTTTCACAATTTTCACTGTTCATTTTAATACATTAGTAGAATCATTATAAAATAGCTATTGATGTTTTTCCTAATTTATCTTCTAAAAGTATTCTTTTGGTTTACATACAAGTATAATGCCCCATAATGAGAAATTATGACAGAATGACTAACTACAGACTTATGAAATACAAATAAAAAATTATAATTTAATTTGTCTTACAATGGTTGATTTAATTTACATGAATATCACTAATAATTAAAGTTTCACAACCACAGCTTTATTAAAGGAATAAAAAAGGGTAAATTCCAACGTTAAAGCAAAACAGCACATAATTCAACGTTAAAATATGAAGTTGGAAGGAGAAAAGATTGTTTTGAGACTTTACCATTCTTTGTAATTTCGATTATAGTCCAGTCAAATTGTGTTTTTCGGAGGAAAATTTTGGGGTAGTTTTGATTTCTTCCATTTTATATGTTTTTTGGGGTGCTGAATCCGAATCTGAGGTTTGTTAACAAAATTTCGTGACGCAACATTGAAGAAAATGCAAAAAAAGGTAAAAATTTCCTTTTTTTTGGCGGTTTTTTGCTTATAACTGGGAAACTATCAACTTTTCGTATATAACTTTATTTATCAAAATTAAAGTACATAAAATTTCCTACAAATTTCACTATTTAGGTTTTTTTCTCCGACGGACCGTTTGGGCTCAAGCGCTATTTGAAAATTGGCGTATTTCGGCTGTCTCCACAAAACCCCACTTTTTCCACTCCAAAATTCTAATTTATTATTAATGGCTGTCAATTAGTGAATTCCTCCCAGTTCTCTGCACATACCTTATTTAGATCGTATATGTAGAGGTACAGGTAATTTTTTCAAAAATAAAATAATAAGTTATTTAAAGAAGTCCGAAATTGTACAAATTAGTTGTAATTGTTACAAAAAAGTTGAAATTCCAAAGAAAAATCTTGAAAAATTATTACATTTTATTATATTGTATTACAATACACATGATCATATATTACATTATTATATGAGCCGTTGTCGTTTAGAGGGTCCTGGCTGAGGTTCTTCGAAGTCGACGAGTCCTGGCACAGGTTCGGGTTGTTCTGTCGTCAGAGTCGGGGCTTGTTCATCTGGAAAATGAAAGAGGTGGTGCGAAAACAACAACTTGTGATCATATCTTAAGGAGAGATGAGTGATTACGAAATAGATTGTGAGATTAGACATACCTTCCGCATCATGTAAGCGTATTTCTTCAGTCTGTTCTTCAGTCTGTACCCATGACGTGAAAGGTGCTGTATCCGTCGATTGTATGTACATTAAAATCAGCATTATCGTACACCTGCTGTGAAAAGCATGGCTGGTTAACTTTCAGCGGATCGCTGCTGACAGCTGATGCTTCCAGGCGGACAGCCTCTGTGTAAGTCAACAAAATCCCAATGAGGAAACCACATCGACTAATTTCCTTGAGCCGCACTTCTTGTACAGAAACACTGCCAAACCTACGAGGACTGGTGAAACGAATGATCTGGGCCTCACTACTGCTACAAGACTATGAGCCAGTGCTGTGTTCTTCTTCTTCCACATATCATGGTCCCCACGTTTTTTGTTTAGTACAACTGTTTCCATAAATGTACGGAGACTTTCATGAATGAGTTCCTCATTTCCTTCCAAAAATTTATCAGGTGAGGGGTACTGTGCGGTCTCATAAACCTGGCTCCGGATATCCTCAACAACAATTGCAGCAGCCGTCTTAATAATCCGGAGTCTTTCCTCTTGTTCATTTTTAACGCCTGCTGGTACCAAGCATCATTTAAAATTTTATACCCTGTGTTTTTGAAACACACTACCAGCTTCTTGTTTGGAGAAAAGGTCATTATTATATCGCTTCCATATTTTTTGAGTAGATGAGCTTTAGCTGTCTTTATGTCAGGACGATAATCACCCTTGATTTGGTCCACCAATTCGTCTAGCGTAAACTGACATTCTCCATCACTATTCTCAAGATAAGTGTAGACATATTCTATTGCTGCTTCAACATGATTGGCGAATGGACCCCTTTTTCTCTTCTCTTGAATTTTTGGGCGATTGTACAATTTTCTCATGCATAAACTATGATACTGACAATCAGAAACCACCAAGTCTGAGACAGGCAAAAGACGTTTGATTATGGCTTGTCCATACTCATCACCACGTTCTTCTGCCCTTTTTATGATAGCTTCCTTGACTTTCAAAATTCGAACCTGATACACAATATTACGATTGGTTTTCTTTTTTCTTTGTTGTTCTATAAAGTCAGGTGTTATGACGAGGCCACACATAAAACAATGAGTTTTGAAATTGAAATGCGCTTCAGTAGAACGTCTTTTGACTTACTCTCTACCCTGTTCCGCCTTCTTCAAATGAGCTGCAATCATTCTTTTATTAATGCAGTTTGTACGACATCGCTCATAAACATCAACTGCAGATTTTTTACGTAGCTGAACATGCTGACCATCCTTCCTCTTCTTTCTTGACTCGATAAACGTTTTCAAACCTCTTTGCCGCACCGTTATCACCTTCTCTACGTTATTATCCAGCACTTCATCACAAATAAAACACACATTTGAAGCCACTTTTAACACTACGCGTAAATATAACTTTTGAATCGTGTTGTCGTTGGATTCTAACACTGAACTACTTTCCTTCGCACTGCCACTGGTAGGAATCGGATGGCCGGTGTTTTTATTTATTTTTTTTTGTTTTTTTTTGAGGGGGGAGGGGAGGAAACCTCCTGAACAATATGAAGGGACTTGAAACTGGGTCAACACCCCTATATCGGATATAGGGGGTGTTGATTGGGTACGCATGTACACGGTGACGTAGTTGGCCTTGAATCGTCTGTGAAGGAATCGAATGGAAGGAAAGAGGGCTTTTAAACCAAACGGGGCAGTTATAAAATCATTTGGTGAGGCTAGCCGAGAATAAATTACATGAAAAGACGTACAAGACGAAATTTTATTTGCACAGAATTTAAATACAATGTGATTTTGAAAATCCTACATTGTATTGGAAGGAGGAATTAAATGACAGCCTTTAATGATAAGTTTTGGAGTGTAAAAAGTGGGTTTTTGCGGAGCCAGCCGAAATATGCCAATTTTCAAATAGCGCTTGAGCCCAAACGGTCCGTCGGAGAAAAAAAACCTAAATAGTGAAATTTGTAGGAAATTTTATGTACTTTAGTTTTGATAAATAAGGTTATATACGAAAAGTTGATAGTTTCCGAGTTATAAGCAAAAAACAGCCAAAAAATGAAAATTTTCACCTTCTCTTGCATTCTTTTCAATGTTGCGTCACGAAATTTTGTTAACAAACCTCAGATTCGGATTCAGCACCCCAAAAAACATAAAATAGAAGAAATCAAATCTACCCCAAAATTTTCCCTCGGGGGCCCCTTTTGAACACAAATTGACTGGACTACTGCTCATGTTGGTGTGATTTTCGACACACTTTTAAGTGAGTCGTATAACCCATTTTAATGAGTTGGTGGTGAGTAAATCAACACGCTTGGTATCTGGGTTCTAGAACCCATTTTCCCACATGGGTTGTACAACTCACCAAATGCGAGTTCCCCTGTGCAGTGGATTTGAACTCGGAGAAGTGGGTTCACCGAACATTTTCTCTGTGTGGTGCCGAAAATACCCTTAAACGAATCAGGAACTCTGAGATTTATACTTCCTGTCACTTTACGAAAGATCGGCAAGTTCTATTTTACTACAAATGGCGACGTCCGATGTTCCGGTTGACAAAACGGCGCTCAAAAGGAAACGAAAAACGATCCGTGGTAATGTAACTCGTTTTTCTACTGAAATTAACAACTTAAAAGATGATTATTCATTTGAACACGTCGAGTATACTTGTAATCACTTAACGACTGTCTTGAACGAGATGAAAATAGCAGATAATGATATTCATTGTTTATGTTCTGATTAAGAATATGCAAAAGATATTACACAGTGGGAAAATTATACGGATATTGCTGAACTCGCAATTTTTAAAGCTCGTAAAATTATCCAACGTCAATTATCGCCAACTATGAGTAACTTAATTAATTAATAATGATAATTTGGCGACTAATTTAGAGCCTTCTATCACAGCGTCTATGACTCAATTTTACACAGTAAAATTGCCTACGATTAAGCTAGAACCATTTAAAGGAGATATAGAATAGTGGCAAGGTTTTTGGGAGCAGTTTCAATTTTCCGTAGACTCAATCAAAATCTTTCCGTTATTGATAAACATGTTTTTTAAGAGGTTGTTTGCAAGTCGAACCGTAACTACTGGTTGATGGTGTAAGTATTATTGCTGATACGTATGAAATTACTAAAAAAACTCCTTATGGATAAATATGGTGACAAAAAGCGAATTATTCAAGCTCATTTGGACATTTTCGAGAATTTAACGCCAGTACGAAACTCATCGCCAACATCTCTGAATGAAGTATTTATTGAGTGTAATAGAAGATTACAAGCTCTACGTGCTTTGGGAGAAAATGTCGGCGCTTACGGTAGAGTTTTAACTCCTAAAATTTCCCGTGTGTTTCCGGGTGACATTTGTCGCCGATGGATTATTTATGCGAAATGTCAGAAAATTGCGGAGGGTGATATAACACGATTAATACAATTCCTCTCTGAAGAAGTGGAGGATGCATTTAATACAAACAAAATTAAAGGTTCATTAGCTCCCGATTACTCCTAAAATCCTCATTAGAAAACTTCAATGTGTATTCTAAACCAGTTACTAGAGATAAAATAATCTCGCCCTTTTGCTCTTTCTGTGAAACTTCCGGACATTGGCCTCAATAGTGCAACTCTGTGACGGACATAAACACACGCATACGTAAATTGAAGGCTACTAAGAGATGTTTCCTGTGCACTAACCGTGGTCACGCCCAAAAGGAGTGTAATCGTAAAGACAAATACAGCTGTTACAAAAGCAAGAAAAAACATGTTTCGATATTCAAAGCTTCAATTAATGGTCAGTCAGCAATTACATCTACAAACAAAATCGATATACTTTCCGCTAATCATGTCCGTTTGCAAACTGCACGAGTTTTCATAACTGGTCCAACTGGGATTACAAAGCTGACATGTTTTCTTTTGGACGCTGGAAGTCAATCTAGTTTCGTCCGTTCCGATCTTGTGGACACTTTAAAACTCCAAGCCATCCGAACTCTGGAACTTCATGCGTTTGAGTCTCCAGTTACTTTTAGCTAAACGAGAAGACAACTGCAATTTGAGTTATCAAGCATATGGGACAAATCTAAAGTCAAAGTTATTGCATTCGAAAGCTCCAACAAGTATGCGTCACACTCGCCTCCACCAAATGACGTTTCACACTTCGCGAAAAACAAGCGACTGAAGCTTGTAGACCCAGGTGATACATTGCCGAACTTACCAATTGAGATTTTATTCAGTGCAGATTTCTAATGGAATGTCATGAATTCTGGAGCTCCAGACAAGTTGTCAGATTCTCTGGCCTTGGTCACATCCAATTTTGGGTGGATACTTAGTGGACCTCGATCACACGCAAGTTTCCTTCAGTCTTACAGTTCATAATATAATTGTGGATACTTCAACTCGGGAATTAAACAATGTGGTACGAAAATCCTGGAACTTAGAACATTGGCATACAACCAATACAAGAGAAAATAAGCCCTCACAACTCTGAACTCTTTACAAACTTTCATCAATCTTTTGAGATCAGCGATGGTAGACGAGTTGTAAAATTACCATGGAAACCAGAAGTTCAACTTTCATCGAGCAACTTTGAAGTCGTAATTCAACGTTTTAACCCATTTAAGACTGGCGTTGCGAAAACGCAACATTAATTTCTGTATTTTTTAAAGGCATGTTCAAAATTTTGTACGTCTGAAGTAACATTTTATTCTCTATACTTCAATTGATCATAATTTTTTTGTTTCCTCAATTCCCCGCTTTTAGCACTTGCAAAAAATTGTTTTTTTCTGGTGTTTTGAAAGGGAAAAAAATGACGATTTTCAAATAATAACCTTAGATAGCAGCACATGTTAAATTTCCGATTTGATGCTTATTCCGAGTTTACTAGAGATTAAAGAACAAACTGGCTTCAACAGGTAAGGCATAATTTTTGTTTTTATGTTTCTAAATTCATATTTTTAAAAATGTTGCGAAAACGCAACATCAGTCCAAAGTGTATTACTTATTTCCAATGTGTTTTATTAGTGCTGCCTAGTTTTTCTTGCAGTAAATTGGTATTGTTTGCATTTCGGATAAGTTTGTCTCTAGAAAAAAGTGATTTTTGACATTGGAAGAGACATTAAAGTATTTTCATGGGCTAGATGATATTTCAGAATCGTCCTCAACAGAAGCTTATGAGGAACCATAATTCGTCATTATCCCTCCAGATCCGGATGATTTGACGGATGAAGAAGCTATTGATGATAATATTTTATGTGAAAATGTCGAATCACCTAAAGACATTGCAGGTGAAATCGACATTTTTTTTTCTAATAAATGTAAAAGTAAGCAATATAGTAAGAAAAAGGAGTATATTGTATGGGGAAAATGGAGACTCTACATGGATGTAATGAATTCTAAAATAAGTTTAGAGATTAAGAGATCTATATCTTTGAGAGAGTCATATCTTTGATAAAAAGGCTTGAAGAAATGCAGATGAATTCTGTTTTACCTAAAACTTCACATATTGGAAGACCATCTTCAATTCAAAATCTAATTCTCAACAAAACTCGGAAAAACCGTATGGGCCATATTATTACTAAAAATAGTGAAAATAAACAAAAAAATGTAAACACTGCAAAAGTCAAGCAATTTCTGTATGAAATAAGTGTAATGCACCTCTTCATGCTAAATGTTTCAAAGATTTTAAAATTTTTTAAAAAAATTTATAATTTTAAATTTTTATATTTTTTAAATTTTTATACCGCTTTGCACTGATGTTGCGAAAACGCAACATTTTGTAACTCTCGTAAAAATAAATTTAATTTTATGGAAACAGCTTATTTGTGTAATTAATGTTCTAAGAAGTGTTAAAAAACTGTTTGGTGCATTTCCAATAAAGGAAACATGGAGCGGTCCTAAATGGGTTAATTCTTTGACAAGAAAACTATATGCAAATACAGATTTAAAACAAAAATATGCTGAACACATGCAAAATTACATTGACAAAAATCAAGTTGAAGTCCTCTTAGATAAAGCGCATAATGAAGAACGTATATTTTACTTGCCCCATCATGCAGTAAAGAAATTCTCAAATGAAGAAACTAAGTGGCGTATATTTTCTGAGGCATCTTACCATTATACAGGTCACCCAGTTTTAAACGACGCTCTTGAATTTGGACCAAATCTACTTTCTGATATCTTAGCCACGTTATTGAGATTTCACCTTCCCAAAATCGCAATTACTAGCGACGGACGCCAAACTTTTCTACAGCTGATACTAGCAGACGAAGATAGAGACGCAAACGATTCCTTTGGTACAAGACAACGTATACTCCTGATGGTGAACTCTGCATAGAAGATGAAATTGTAACGTACTGATCCACGCGTCTTCCCTTCGGACTCGCTTCAAGTCCATTTTTACTATCAGCTGCTTTTCGTGAATTGGCTACAGTGTACAAGCAAACACATCCTTCTGCAGCTAAACACATTGAGAACCCTTACATGGATTATTTTCTAATGGGAACATCTACAGTTACTGACGCTACAATTCTATATCAAGAAATGCAGCAACTTACATCACATATTATCCTACCATTAGCAAATGGACTACAAATTCTAAGATTTTGCAAGATGTGTGGGAACAAGAAAACGTCCCGTTTAAGGATATTGCGCAGGTCTTAGGTGTTAAATGGGATACTGACAGTTACGTTTTTCAAATTGATGTGCAGGCACAGATCGGTCAAGCATCTAAAGAACCAGAAACAAAACGTTTGCTACTGAAGTTAATGTCAAAGTTTTACGATCCTCTGGGACTATTCGCTCCAGTTACCGTCGTTTCGAAGATATTATTCCAAGATACGTGGCTTCGTGGGATGAATTATTACCACCAGCTGTCGGACAACAGTGGCACAAGTGGATAAATGAGTTACAGTGTTTGAATGATATACGCATCCCAAGATGGATTAGTTTTTCTGCAAATTCCAACGTTACCATACATGTGTTTTGCAACGCCTCCGAACTAGCGCATGGTGTCTGTTTGTACGCACGTCACACAGTTGGCATTTCGAACCTAACGAAAACCGTAATTATAATTCATATTTAGTTGCGAACGTTGTATCTGTAGTATCTCAAAACAATACCTGCTTAGCGCAAGTGCTGAATGGGACAGATTCACCCATTACTCTAAATAAAAATACTAAATTAGTAACTGTTTCTAATATTGAATCTGAATCTACTACCGAATTTGTAAACAATATAAATCAAGATGACAAAATTCCTACCAAATTACCCGAATTTGACCTTTCTCACTTGAGTCTTGACCAGCGACAAAAAGTTCTACAACTCCTTGCCAAATATAAAGATATTTTTGCACAAGATATTTCGGAACTAGGGGAATGCTCCATCATTCAACATCGCATTCACCTTACTGATGACATTCCCATTCGTCAAAAACCCTATCGCGTACCTTATCATCTTAAACCAGAAATGCGTAGGCAAATTAATACCCTCTTAGAATCTGATATAATTGAACCATCAACTTCCTCTTATGCTGCCCCTGTTCTATTAGTGAAGAAAACAGATGGGTCTTATCGCCTTGTTGCTGATTTAAGGAAACTGAACGAAAAAACCATTCCAGATAATTTTCCTTTACCTAACATTTCTGAAATGATTGACATGCTTTCGGGTGCTAAATTTTTTTCCTCGCTTGATTTAACATCGGGATTTCACCAAATGACTATGGATCCTAGCGTTGTCGGCGCACCCGAGAATTTGCATAAAACGCAAGTAAAACATCAAAATGCAAATTCATGACTACGTAGTCAACAGCGGTGCCAGTAATTTGAGCTATAAAGATTGGTGCGGAATCTTTTGCGCCATCGCTTTACGGAAGAAAGGGTCATCAGTCGCTTTTTTCCACTTACATGGCCACCTCGCTCCCCGGTTCTAACCCATGTGACTTCTTTCCTTGAGGTTATTTAAGTCCAAGGTGTATCTTGGTGGTCTCTAACTTGGCGGTCCTAAAGGACACCATATCCCGTACTGTGATGAACATTCCTGGTGACATGTAACATTCGGCTATTGAGAACGTATTGTTCAGGATGCAATGTGATGTCGTCCACCAGGATGGTGGTCCCATTGAAGGAGGGAGAAGTGAATTTAATGCATAAAGAGGTGTTGCAGTGAAATATTTTTGTTATTCATTTGTCTGCTTATTACAACTTTTTCGGTATTCATCCCTTATCTTTATAGCCCGAAATATTGGCGCCGATGTCGACTACGTAGTCGTGAATTTGCATTTTGATGTTTTACTTGCGTTCTGTGCAAATTCTCGGGTGCGCCGTCAGCAACAGCGCCATATATTCCCCTACCGGCGACTTTGGAACTTTTTTTTTCACGGAAACTGTTACCCATGTCGTCCTTAGTCCCTCTATTAATTTTGGTGGAATTCCGGCTGATAGATCGCGCTACAAATGGCTCAGAGTAGTGCCAGTTCAATAAAAATCCCCCTGTATATATGTGTTTTCTGTGTAAAGGGTGTCAAGTCCAAAATCGTAGTTTTGGGAAAGACGAGATTGAAAACTAACATGTTTGTGTTTTGTTTTACATATCCCAAATTTTCCGTAATGAATAAAAATATTTAGTAGGGGAGTTGGACTTAGCTTTCTGTACCGTGCAGTAGCCATTGATTTTTCAAACATGCCTGGTTTGATGACTCATTTTAGCCCATTTTGGACTCAACACTTTTTACACAGCAAACACAGATATGCAAATATGATATTTGAAGATGGTAATTTCACCCTTCGTTTGCACAGCAGACATCAAAATTCTCCTCGAAATGACAGTTGGTCATCTATATTTTTCTCAAGTGGCCCCCGAATTTTTTTGGCCACCCCTGATATATATAAGCTAAATACCACTCATTCACTGTCTGGTCACTGTATGTCTGGAACGGTAAGGTATGCTGAAATTTTGCGTCGGGGTTTTCTTTGTGTCCTTTGTGCTTACTAATATTTTTGAAAAACAATAGCGAACCTTTAAAGAGGTTAAAATTGGGGCCTAAATTCCTCTAAAAAAACTTAAATCTATATTTAATACCAGATCACTGTAATTCAATTACATGGTGAACTCCTCTGCGTAATGACAACACTTTATTGCTAAAGTTAATTTAATTTAACCAAATTACATAATGGATGGTAGTAATGTATTTCGTCGGGTATTGAGCTAGTGTCTTTATATACACAGTCTTTATATACATATTGAACTAGTGTCTTTATATACTGTTCAACACAAAGCAGTAATTATTCTATCACAAAAGGTTGAAAATATGTTCACTCTAAAAGATTCACCTCCAAATTGTGCGTTGTTCTCATAGTTATCGATTTTTTTCAAATAAATTCAGCGCCTTAGGGCCCCTCTTTTCAATGGGATTCAGGCACGTGCCTATTTTGTATAGAGGACAAACGTGGCCCTCGATGTATCCCTCTTCAACAATTTCATTCATAGGTCCCGGCACATTAACGCTTTGGTTGACACTAGATTCAGCAATATGTGAATAATTTTATTTCATTCAATATCTTATATCTAGATAAATACCCGGACTTCGCGACGGAATGTATTAGTTCCATCAATTGTGTAATTTGTTTAATTTAACTTATCTTTTACACTAAGGTAATGTAATAACTCACCAGAGACGTTCACCAAATAATTTAACGACCGTAATCCAAAACTAAATATGAGCTTTAGTGTTTTTTTTTAACAGCTTTACAGATTGTACAATAATCTACTAGATATCACATTCTGAAGAGTGAGCTCTCCACCCCCACTAAAACTCTAAAATTCCCCCTCCACCAAGAGGTGGGGGGGGGGGATTCCGTTGGTGAGAACTACTTGTTGAGAACCACTGATCTAGATCACAGGTTCGGAAAACGGTAGAGATCTGAAACTTGAAGTTCCACATAATGAAACAAAATGTTCCCTTAGGTAGGACAATAGAAAGATTCTTGGTTATGAATAATTACATTATGAATTTTGTCTTCTAGGTCAGATCTGCGCAACATACGACCCCTCCAACACCCAATCTCTGGTCCGCGAGGCCTATTGTACAAACGCAGTATGTTATATATCTAAGAATTGCGGAATATTGCTTTTAGATTTATAATAATAATTTATTTTTCGTTATATAAAATATTTTTCATGTTCCTATCAATTATATCATGTTCCTATCCAACTATTCCGAATCAATTCTATTTTCGGGCGGCCCGCAGGAGATTTCCATAAAATAATATGGCCCTCATCACATTTCGAGCAGTACAGGCCTGTTGTAGGGTGTTGTAAGAGACAGTTTCTAAGAGGTATGGGGTAAAATTCAGGATTTATAAAACCTATAAAAATAAAATTACCCCATAAGGTTATTTAATAATCTTTTCCAGCATTGTATCAAACCCAGATTTTATACCCAGTATATCCTTAAAGGGGACAGGGGACTTTCAATCTCTAATTTTTTTAATTGTCAATTTTTAATTCTATATACAAAAATGAGAATAATTTCTATTCTTTTTTACTACATTGAAGACCCCTAGAATTCAAAATAAGTATTTTTGGCAAAATAATGCGTTTTACAAAAATTTTTTTTAAAAATGCTAGAATTTTTCAAAATGCTCCCTGTGCATTCGAATTCATTTAAACACCTTAAAATTTTTAATATAAGTTTGCCGTATATAAAATATAAACATAATTGTGCATTGATTTTTTTGTATGAATCGGAAGCCATAAATAACTATTATATCTACTTGGTGTAGCCGCTCTTGTCGCCAACAATACCAGTGTTTATTTTAAACACTGACTGCCAAAAACAGCAGCAGTGCTCTCTGGCGATCAGCCGGAGAGAACAAAAGAGAACTTTAGTAATGGCCAAGCTTCTGACTTGTGCGCATGCGTTGCGCATTTTTCCTTTTATTTTGAATTTAAATGTTTGTGCGTGTGTAACTTACGATGTTTCAATAAATAATTATTACACTGAATCGTTCGTTTAATGAACCAACACGACCCCACCACAACTGGCACACAAAACATGGTAATTTAATTTCAAAATTTTTCACTTAGCCATTGCTCGCTCATTTTTGTTTTCAGCACACGCACACTGTTCAGCATTGCTTCACCTTTCTGTCAAAAGATGGCAGAACCTGTAAAATTGTTTTGCTTGTTTGTTTAAAAATTATATTTATTATTTTTTAGAATTAATAGCTAAAGATTAATGTTTAAATCGGTAAATTTCTTTGATTTTTAAGAATTTTTGGAATAATTTGTTTAAACATCTATTGCTTTAAACCTAATAGAATTTTTTTATTTATTCTCTTCATTGTAAAAAAAGACTGATGCATGTTGGGTAATTTTCAAGCTGATGGTTTTATGAGTTGTTCTATGATTATGGTGGAATTTCTCTTGAAAACGCTTTTTGCTACTATTGTATGTTATACTATTCTTTCATTCTTTTGAGAAATTCCAATTACTTTTTAAAAATCGGAACATCCAGGTTTTTTTGAAAAATCACATTATTTCATTTTATTTAAAAAGTATTTATGGCAAATAACTAATGGATTTCTTTAAACTATTCAACCACCATTTTTGGTAAGTAAATCCTAGCTTATTATTGAAAATTAATTACCATTGCATCGCAGTTGTATTATTATAAATTTCATTAACAAAATAAATCTTATTTAACTAATTAGAAAGTTGTGTATTGTTCTTTTCTCTATTCTTTATGTCAGTTATCAATTTTTCTCTATTCTTAAATATTGTTTTTTTTATTTTTCTCTATTCTTAAATATTCTTAATGATCGTACACACACATTAATGTAGAAACGGATAAATGGCTCTATTTAAATCTCATATAATATAAGCTATATACAGTAATAATAATATACACGAGTTTGTTCCGCAGAACTCTTGTAACATCGATTAGGGAGAGCGGGGTTCATAAAATGCAGTTCAAACGAGACCTCCCGTCTCTTAGATTTCTGGCGCTTTCCCAGTACATCAATCCCTCCTCATGGTCCAATCTGTAATGCCCTGTCTAATAGACTTTCGTTCATTTATACCTTTATCTTCTGAAAGTTCTAGAAACATCTCTAAAGTTCCCTCATCTCACATGTGATAAAAGAACCCTTGTGGTTTTTCGTCACACCTGGCCACTTTCATGGTCTGCGGTTCCTTTTGTCAGCTCGGCTCCCCGAGGACTTGCATCGCATCTTTTTGCACTGATGATCTTTTCCTAACGAGTTCTAATGATCTAGCCATCTTCTTTAGGAATGACCCTTTTTCCACTTAGAGAAATGGGCACCGCACCATTGTATGTTTAACGGCTTGTCCGATTCATTTAAAAAATAGTCACATTTGTACCACCTTTTTCAAATTAAGGTTGAGCCTAGCTCCACCATGTTGTGTGAGCCTGACAAAATCCTTACCCATAGGATAAACTCTAGTATGAGTTATAAAATAATTAGTTACGAGTAATTTTATCCAAGTCGAAAGGCATATTTTTGTTTTGTTTTCATGTGTTAACCTTTTGTTAACTGGCTTTGTGCAAACATAAGAAATTCTGTAGCAAAAAATATAAACTGTATTAAAGTGTAAACTAAATTGTATATCTTTCATATGAGGGTTTATAATTTTGAGAAAATGTTAAAGCTAGTTCAGTTTTCGAATGCAAAAACTTATTTTCCGACATGAATCATAGATTTGAAAGAAGTACGACATGAAGTCTAGACACATTGGTTTTCTTTATCCTGTTTATTAATATGTGGCTTCAAACCGATGTATTTTTTCTTTTGAGGTTTAATTGGAAGAAGTATTTTATTTTGTCTCTTTTATTGTGTGAGCAATATATAATTTTTACTATTCCTCTTTGATGAGTTTAAATAAGAAGGAAAAATTTGGAAACGAAACTGTGCAAATGTTTTGTTCTTAAAATATATATGTATCCAAACTAAGTGCTTCAAAAGTGAATTGAAAAAAAAATGTGTATTTTTTTCATGGTATAATATATAGTTTATTTTATTCTGTATTAAATGTTGATAAAAGTTATTTCATTATAAATCATAAAGTACATTTCATTCTATATAATAAGATTCGGTATACATTATATCTTTGCAAAACGTATACTTATGAATTACACAACATTGTGTTGCATTATTTTGATAATGACTTATTAATTCATTATTTCTATTCTGAATACTTACATTAAAATTGACTTTGCTTAGTATAAGGGTTGCCCAAATGAAAAGTGGTCACGTGCGATTGCATCAGAATGACTGCAGCTATAGCAGCGCCACCGAACAGTGATATAAAGGGCGGCAGGAGGTGTGCACCGCATACGGCTTTCAACAGTGAGAGATAGAGGAAATGGATCGAAAGTAAAGTCCTGCTATACATGGATGCGTCCAAATCGGAACAACGCGCGGTAGTACGGTTTCTGATTGCGGAAGGTGAGCGTAATGCGGACATTCATCGGCGATTTCAAAAGCAAACGGCAAGGCCATCTCACACAACAAGTGATCCTTCTCCATGACAATGCCCGTCCACACGTCTCCCTTGAAACCCAGACGACCAGACAAATTCCGTTAGTAAGTGTTGGAACACCCGCTGTACAGTCTGGATTTGTCACCCTGTGACTTCCAGATCTTTGGGCCACTTAAGAGAGCATTACAGGAGAAACGTTTCCATTCGGACGACGAAGTGAAGGAAGCTGTGCAGGACATCCTCAAGAATCAACCACGATCTTTCTACTGCAAAAACCTGCTGCCGAAACGATGGGACCTGTGTTACAACGTCCATGGCGATTTCTTTTGATTTCCTATAAAGGTATTCTTTTCATTCAACTTGTCCACTTTTCATTTGGGCAACCCTCATATGTTGACGGTTTAATACGAATTCAACGTTCGGTCATCTAGTTAACATTTGAAATGGCTTCTTTTCTGGGCGAAGGTAAAAAGTGCGATCTTGTGATTTTGGTCCAAGAAATGGGTATAGATTTACCTACTGAAGCACGTATAGTTGATATTAAAGATATAAAATCGGATAAGTTTGATGAACCTTTCACTCGACATTACAACAAGATTATCATTGATGAGCGATTGGCCAAAGAAGAACTTGACAAGACTGCTCAACAAAACGTGTTTGAATTAGAGAAACTTCGTCTACAAATTGAAAAGCAAAAACTTACCACCGTCTTCGGATATTATTTCTTTAAACAGTCAACCAAATTTTGAATTAAAAAGATACTTCCGATCTTTGATCCCCAAAAAGATATCCTGTCGCTATTTCTAAATTTATTCGAACGTCAAATGAAGTTTTAAAAAGTCGAAAAGGAAAACTGGGTAGCGTATCTGCTCGGAGTAATGCCCACACCTCATAGCAACGTCATAGTGACGTTGCACACCTCATAGCAAGGGAACCTGAAGAAAAAGCCCAAGACTTTGACCACATGAAAGAAATTCTACTACAACGGTTCAATTTGAGTGGAGAGAAATTACGTCACCTTTTTGATACGCATCGAAAGTCAACGAACAACACTTGGCGAGATTATCACTTTGAACTGAAGATATTTTGAAGGTTGGTTAGCGGAATTAGACATCAAGGACTTTTATGGATTAAAAAAATTAATCAGTCTTGATCAAATGAAAAAAAGAGTCCCTCCAGATGTCAAAGATAACTTTTTAGACGTATGGTGTGACTGGGTCACCCCTGATGACCTTATCGAGAAAATGGACACTTATGAAAATCATCGGCCAAACAAGAAAGAAACACAAATTTCAAACGTAGAAGATAAAAGATTTCATCCGAAACAAAAAGAGCAACGTAGACTCAATTATCAATAAAGTAACCTTATTTCCAGATATCCTAAATTGCAATGTGAACAAAAGTATGAACATCAACCTCTGCCCGGGATCCCCAGTCACAATAGGCGAGATACCGGGGGCCTAAGTCCCAGGAGGCGGGGGCCCATTTTCTGTGACAGAGCCCATGGAAGAAACGATTTTAAGGGAGACAGAATCCCCCTGTCCTGTTAGGGCTGCGGAGCCCCAGGAGTGATTAAGTCCAGATGCCGCACATGTAATCCACCAGCGTGGAAAGACGTTGCCCAATCGTCAAGTCTCAATCACACGAATTTCTACAGTTTTTCTCTGGAAAGTCATCCACCAAGCATCATTGAAATTTCCATTTGTAGCACAAAAGCAGCAGTGTGTGCTGACACTGGTGCTTCACATTCAGTGGCTGGAGAGAAACTATCATCTTCTCATAGATCATGGCCTGATTTTCACTAAAAAACTTCATGTGGCACTGGCCGATGGACACGTTCAAAGAACAGAGATACCACAACAACAGTGGACATAAGCGTTGAAGGAAAAGTCATTCCTACTGAACTGATAGTGATAAAAAATGCAAAAGGAAACCGAACCTTTCTCGGTGTAGACTTTTTTAAAGTAGTAGGGATTTCTTAGATCTCTATAACGGACCCTGGTATTTCTCAGAATCTCCCCCAGATACAGTACAACTTCGTAGAAACGCCGCCAAACATCAATACTCTTCTGGCGATGAACACTGAGTCACATCCTTGTCAACTGCTAGAAAATGAAGGTGCACACCTCTCTTCTCAACAAAAGAAAGAACTTAATTCCTTCCTTGAAAAGTACGAGAAATGTTTCCAATCAGGAGGAGAACCAACCCCTTATATGCAACACCATATAAATACTGGAAGCCATCTACCAGTATCCGTACCACCATATCGAATGTCTCCATCGAAGAAAGAAATCTTGAAGGAAATAGGTGAATTACTGGAGAAGAAAATAAAAGAGTGCGAGTCACCTTACGCTGCACCCGTAGTTATGGTTCCTAAGCAGAATGGAACTGTTCAACTCTGTGTCGATTACCGAAAATTGAACTCTTATCACTGTACCAGACACATATCTTACCTAGACTAGATGATTTGATGCACGACGCCAAATCAAACAAATCTAAGTCGACAATAGATCTAAAGTCAGGGTATCACCCAGTTGAGGTTAATCCTGCTGACAAAGATAAAACTGCTTTTGTTTGTCCGTTTGGCACTTTCATTTTCAATCAAATGCCATTAGACCTCCGAAACGTTCCTGCGACGTTCCAGAGACTGATGGATCAATTTAAAAATGGTCTACCATTAGTTAGGTTATTAGTATATCTTGATGACCTTATCTCGTCTCCAACATTTGAGCAACATTTGAAAGATTTAAAACTTGTTCCAGCGACTTGGAAAAGTTCAAATTGAGGGCTAATCGTGATAAATGTAGATTCGTTTGTTCAAAAGTGATGTACTTGGGATTGTGGATAACTCCAAACGGAGTAGAAACCGACCCTGATAAAGAATCTGCCATTCAACAGATCCCAACGCTAACGAATTTGAAGCAGTTACAATCGTTCCTTCAGACATGCTCATGGTACAAGAAATTCATCCCAAACTTCTCTGAATTAGCTTGACCTCTAAGCTGTTTAACTCGTAAACGTGTTACCTGGCCATGGGGTGATGAACAACAAAAATCATTTGAAGCCTTAGAAAAGTCTAGTAACGTATCCTATATTAAAGCAAGTTGATGAGACTAAACCTTTTACCATCAGAACTGATGCCAGTAATTACGCTCTTAGGGCAGTCCTCCTTCAAACATACGTCGATAGTGAACATCCTATTGAGTACGCGAGTCAATTGCAAATCTCTGCTGAACGAAACTATTCAACAACTGAACGGGAGGCACTAGTCGTCATAGGGGCTTTACGGAAGTTTCGAGGCTATGTAGAAGGAGCCAATATAACAATTGCCACTGACCACCAACCTATATCAAGGCTAGAGTAGAAGAGATAAAAACAGAGTACACACGCCGAGGCAGTTAAAGATCCGGTGATTAGAGCTAGATCTATATCTAAGAGGAGAAAAGAGAATACTTTACATTCACTGACAATAATCCCTAAAATATACCAAAATCCGGATATTAATAGAAAGGAATTACAGGAAAATATCAAGCCAGAGGATATAAGTGTAGGAATTAATACAATAAGAAAAATAAGTAAAGGTGGATTAATAGTCAGTGTTGATAAAGAGGTGGATATACCCAAACTAATTACTGAAATACAACAGGCAGAAAATTTTACCGAGGTCTTTTAATTGTCTTTCTAAAGCCTTTACTTGTCCTTTTAGATCAGTTATAAACGATCTTTGTAAATTTATGAGAAATAAATTTGTCTATTTCAGTTGTGTAATATATTTTGTCTCCCTGGCTAATTCTTGTGTTATTACAAATATTATCATTTAATGACGCTACTCTTTTCTTAAGTTCATTTTTAAACCCAATCAACGTTTCATCAGTACATGGATTATCCACGTCAAATACTTTATCTTCAATGTCATCCAAGATGTATTTCGACATTGTACTAATTAACTTCAAATTTGACTCTATGCACAGCAATAATACAATAACTATAATAGTAACCATAGGTTAATATTGCAGCTAAATCAATTGTTCAAATGATATCTATCACATACGCTATTACAAGGGCAATGAATCAACTATCGCAAACAAGCTCTTCAAAAAATAAGAATATGTATACTATACTCAATTATCTATGCTCTACACATCAAAATACCATTAAACATGCAATGCGCTATCATGCAGTACTTAATAAAGATTAACCTCAATTACACAGTTTTATTACCAAACTAATTAACACAATGGCAAAGCACAATTTCCATATAAACTCTATACTGGAATTGAAAGAAAAAAACATATTGACACAATCAATGCAGTAGGTATATATTTACCACAGCAAAATACTTGATATTATAGAACAATTTGAATAGTCCTACCTTGGTTGTCAAAATATCGCATATCCAACAAGTATCAGACTTATGAGTTTCTTCACAAACAAAGTTGAATCAAACTGAATAAGTTTTAAATTATTCTAATGACACTTCTGTATCAATCATCTCAGCTGGCTCAGCCTCCTTTCCACCAATTAAGTAGTCAAAATAGTAATAAATCCGTCAAGAGACAGGTTTCAATCCATTCCAAGATGTCTACGGCACCCAGTAATCCACTTCTGACTACCGAGAAAGCCAACGGAGCCTCCGTACAGTTGGCGGCCAACGCCAGGTTAGGCCTCGTCGTTGAATTAAACTAAGTTCACTTTTAGCAAAATAAATACTTTTTTGCTATAAATTTTATATCAAAATAAAGCCCATAGCTTATATATTAAGACTATTCTAAATATATGTATATATATATATTTAAGCATATATACTATCAAATGCACAAATCTCACAAGATCTCAAAAAAAAAAAATGCAACCGTCGCCATTGATATCAGCGTTGCCAATCCTCGTGATTCGATAAAGCGTAATCATAACAAATAGTAAAAGGCATTAAATTGTTGATATATTAATAAGTTTTTTCAAAAACTGTATTTTTTTTAAATTTAATAATTTTAAAATTCCATCTATAATTTTGGTATTATAATAATACCAAATATCAAGAAAAATAAAGCTTAATATCAAGAAAATAATAGCATAATATCAAGAAAAGGTGAAAATCAACTTATTTTCCTAAAAAACAATGGGATACAAGTATTAAAATTTATTTATGGCTTTCTCTCAAGTTTTAAGTAAACTTGTCAGTTTTTTCTGTACTGTGGTGCGCCATGGACCGCATTTTCAATAGATTTATTTATTTATTTTCCAATTCCATTCTAAAAAGCTTATTTTTACTTAAACATTCATTTAAATCATCTTAATTTATTCAGTGAATCATTTTTCGTCAACAAGCGTCATGAGTTGCACATCAAGCTCTGATTGGCTGCTTAATTAGATATAAGCCACAGAGGTTTTTAGGTTTTTAGTAATTGCCCGAAATAGTAAATTGAACTTTAGTAACAAAATGCTCATTTATAAATCCTTCTTAAGACCCTTACTTACGTATGCCGGACCAGTTTGGTCGTATGCAGCGGATTGCAACATTAAATTTCTGGCTGTTGCTCAAATCACTAACTCCCCATGGTATTTTCGTAATGTTGACATTTATAGGGAGATAAATCGCCCCACTATTCAAAATTATCTCAAAAATCTTGCTATTAATTTCCATAAAGATTTACCAAATGATCTTATTAAAAATCTTGCCGATTACGACCCTGCTGACCCAGCTGACAAAAACGGCCCCGTGCCATTCTTGCTCGTAACTTTTAATTATTTGTCCTGTTTGTTCACCCTGTTTCTTTTTTCACCCTTGTTTTAGCTTTACTTGTTGTATCAAAGCTATTTGTTTTCCCCACTTTCTATTTTCCTTCCTACTTTCGTTTTTATTGATCACTGAAGTTTTATGCATTGCTATATCATCCTACAGTGGAGAGCCCGGCCCATGTACTGTAGTTACCACTACTCTTCCTGAAGCTCCTGAAGGTTTTTAGTTTTCGCCAATTCTTGGCTTGTTTTGCCTTTTTGTCAGTTTAGCTGACGTGTTTTAATTTGGAGGATGTAAGCAGTTGCTCCCTCTTTTATGGCTTACTTTAAGTAAATTTAGGCCTCTCGCGATCTTTCAAGTCGATGTTGCCTCAGCAGGTTCGCGTCATATGTGTGCATGTACATGTCGGCGGAAATCAGCCATTGCTGATGTGATGTTTGTTAATAAATTGTTAAGATTTGTTGTTAAACGAGTTTGAGTGACGGACTTACACGCCCCCATAGTACTATCCCTTAGAATATTAACTATTCCGATATCACAGGCATTAGGGCCTGTTCACATAGGAGTCCGTTGCGTTGCGTTAAGGAAAAGATGACGTTGAGACGAAAATAAACCAATCATAGGCGTTAAAAATTTCATTGCTAATCGTTTGGAGGCCTATGATTGGTTTATTTTCGTCTCAACGTCATCTTTTCCTTAACGCAACGCAACGGACTCCTATGTGAACAGGCCCTAACTCTACCGAACCTCGGATGAGTGAAATTCTCAAGTTTGCTGTATTACTATCCCATTCGTTCGCGAGCGATTTCTAAGATGTCATCGAAAATTCTCAGCTATGACAGTCACCTTATTTAAATAATGACTGTGAGTGACTGTGAGTGGCATTCCCACCATTCTTATGTTGTTGTTTCTAATGCCCCCTGGCCTGAAGTATTCCAGACAAGGCCCTTATAGGGTAGCGGGCTGAGAGATGCGGCTCCGATTTATAATGGCACCACAAGGGAAAGGGCCTGTTCACATAGGAGTCCGTTGCGTTGCGTTAAGGAAAAGATGATGTTGAGACGAAAATAAACCAATCATAGACCTCCAAACGATTAGCAATGAAATTTTTAACGCCTATGATTGGTTTATTTTCGTCTCAACGTCATCTTTTCCTTAACGCAACGCAACGGACTCCTATGTAAACAGGCCCTTAGAGTCCGATTTAGGAAGATGCCACTTCAATTTTGACCGAGCATCCCCAGGGGCGACATCTGACGGATCCTCATAGAAGGACTTTCCAGTCTACGGATTTAACGTGCGCATAACAAGCCTAAACACTGAGGTATTTAATAGCGCTTGTCCAGATTAGATCCAAGCACACTCAGTGCCGAAAGCCGAAGCACTACTAAGATACCTCAGGCCCTTTTTAGTTTTATCTGTGCTGTGTATCTCTAATTTTTATCTTGTTTTAAAACCTCACCAATTAAAGATACAAGTAGCCCTAATTAAAATCACCATATAAGAAATTTATAAATATAGAAGTCACGAATTAAAAATCGGACTAAAATACTTTTCAGAATTAAAGATTTCTAAATAAAGAAAACTTTTATATAAAAACATGACACACAAAAAAAGAGAAATAAGCAAACATATCATGCTAACTCTCTTATTTTTATCAATTTTTAAAACTGAAAGATATGCTAAATTGTCAAAAAAATTTGAAGTACGACGTCGCGCGGTTGAAGTTCAGTTCTGATGTTCAGTATTATATTTATTCCTCATGCTGTTCTATGTAATATATAACAATGAATGTTTGTTTGTCTGTTTGTCTGTTTGTCTGTAATTGTATAGAAATCCACAGTTTAGGATCTACGATCGGGAAATTTTACATACAGGCGTCGTTAAAAACAGCCGAGGGTTTTAAGAACTTCCGGAATAGAAAATAACTACCGTTAATTTTTAATTAATAAAAAACCAACAATTTTTGAAGGGTGAGTCCAAAAATGGAAGAGCTTCCCAACCGTCTACCAAGGGTGAATCCAGAAATGTAAGAACCTCACAACTTTAAAGACAGACATATTAGGCTTACTGAACAGCGAGAAGCTGAACAATAGAAACACAAATACAATCAAAAAGCTTCAAGTCATATATTAAACCCGAATAATAAATGAAAATAATCTTCCAAGTCGAATTTTGTACTCTAAAATTTATATTTTAAGACATTTCGAATAACGATCGTCATTTTTATCGTCGTGATATTTTGTAAACAAACGTTCTCTGTTGCCATTTTCATTTCAGAAGTTTCTTATTGAAACGATGTGATGTCTAGTAAATGCGTTAAATATTTCCTTACTGGAAATATAGACAAATTAAAGAATTTAAAAAGAAAATTTTGTTTAATTAATGCATTTGTGTGTGTTTAATTATTTCAAGTGACCCTTTAAAGTGGGCTTCGCATTTTCCCACTAGCCTGAAAAATCAAATTAATATTGAATTATTTAATTTTTTTTTTGCTCATCGTTAACTGTAACGGATAGGATTGTTTATATGTGAGCGTGGCGGCCCAGTGGTACAGCGCGCTGGTTTTCGGTGCTGAGGGTGCTCGGATCGAATCCTGGCGTCGCGCCACACGAAAAATACCTCCGTTCGTGTCGTCCCTTCATAGGGGGTAATGCTATCCGCCTATATGATGCCCCCACAATAAAATGGGCAGTAAAATCGCGGCGTAGTATAGGCGAATGTTTGACGACAAGTGCCTCCGCATTGGGGATATGTGAGCGTATTTAAAACGCACAAATATTACTGCAAAAGTAAAAATACTGAAGCGATTTGGCAATGGCATTTGCCAAATGTACAGAAATTGAAAGAAAATAGCATAGTTGAAAGTGAGACATATACTTCCAAAAGATTTATTCTGAGTGATGGCACCTACGCTGCTGGCAACCCAAATTGCAACACCAAGAAAGACAAGCGATATCACAACAAAATTTATTTTGTAGATAACATGTTGACCAAGTATCAAATGATTAAATTTATAGACATCTGTGACGTGTGGTTCCTGCCAAAATCAGTAGCCAGAGTAGCCGCCATTGTTGGAGATCACCGCTGCCACACGCCTCGGCATTGATTCAAAAAGACTTTGGAAGAGTTCTTGGGGTACAGCAGACCAAGCAGCTTCCACACGTTGCCAAAGTTGATCTGCTGTGGCAGCTGAGGATGGAATCTGGGTCAATCGTAGTGCAACCATGGACCACATGTTTTCTATCGGCGAAAGATCCGGAGAGCGAGGCGGCCAGGGAAGCAATTCAATCTGGCGATTGACGAAGAACCATTGGACAATGCGTGCTACGTGTGGTCGCGCATTATCCTGTTGAAATATGGCTGTGGGCAAGCCCTGAAGGTAAGGAAGGACAACTGGCTCCAACACCTCGGAGATGTAGCGCTGGCTGTTTAAAGTACCGGCAATGCGTACTAGAGGTGTGCGAGAGTGATATCCAATACCACCCCATACCATAATACCCGGTGCAGGACCAGTGTGGCGGTGCATAACGCAGCTGTTCAGCATCCTCTCTTCACGGTGTCTGCAGACTCGAATGCGACCATCGTGGTGTTGCAGACAGAAGCGTGACTCGTCAGTAAAGACAATTTCATTCCATTCTGCCGTCCACATCCTTCTGTCATCGCACCATTGGCGGCGGAGACGTCTGTGGTTCTGCGTCAAGGGTAGACAAAGCAATGGACGTCTTGCGGACAGACCACTCTGCTGTAAACGGCGTCGAATGGTACGCGCAGACACTGGATGATACGTTACAGACTGCATGTGCTGTGCTATGGTTCGTGATGTGACTGAGCGATCCGTAACTGCCATGCGCACAATTTGATTGTCATCACGTGAAGTGGTGCGCTGAGGTGGATGCGATCGAACACGCCGGTCCGTCGTACCCTCCTGCATCCAACGATCACATATCCGCATTACAGTTGTTTGGTTTCGTCCAACACGACTACCGATTTCCCTGAAAGATAATCCACAATCTCGGTAGGCCACTATCCTTCCTCTGTCGAACTCGGATACTTGATCAAAAGATGATCGCTGTTTTCGACGAGGCATAATTGATCGTTTTTTTGAAAAAACCACAAGAAAAACACAATTGCCGAACTTGAAATCGTCGAAATCTCCAAGCCTTTAATAGCGCTTTGAAGTGGCGCCACAGGCGCGCATGATGTGCGTCTGCGCTGAAATTCTAATCATTTGCATATCTCACCTCCACTAATGCATGTTGTAAATTTCATGTTATTTGCATGTTTCCTTCAGGGTGTTGCATTTACAGTGGCCAGCAGTGTATTTCAAGGAAGAATCTGAATTTTGCAACTTACCCAGAAAATAGAAGATATTGTTGAAAGCCCAAATTATGTAATTATAGATGTGAATATGTTGTCCACTTTGTTTACAAATGTGATGTGCAGCAAGAGCAAAACAAATTCATTTGGTGCTGTTTTAGAGGAGAGCTGTGGATTTTCACACAAAATTGAAGTTGTTGCATTGGCTGTACAGAAGTTGAAAGTGAGAAGATTGGTTCAAAAAGAGATTGATTCAGAGTGATGGCACCTTACGGCAATCATTTGATATTAGTATGCGAATTGTTCAAGCTCCATTTAGTTTTGTGCGAGTCTATTCAGCTCTAGAAGTTATTTGTATGTATACAAACATGCATTTGATGTCAAGCAGAATTTTCAACCGTTACAAGAAAATGTTGCATGAATCAATAATAGTTCCCTGACCAAAAAAATATGTATCAAATTAGACATGAGGTTTGAAAGGAGTGGTGTTTCTCATGATAATGCTATTGCAAACATTGGTGTTTCTTTCGATAGTACCTGGCTTACCCGAGGACATACACCACAAATTGGTGTTGGTTGTGTCATAGATATATTGACAGGTTATATCATATATTAGAAGGTGATGTCGAAGCACTGCACTGAATGTGAATATGCTAAATTTGATCTCAGAGAGAAATCTGCAAAATATAATATATGGTAGGAAAGTCACAAAACTTCATGCAGCATCAACCACACTGGTTCATCAGGAAATTTTTGATGTTAAAACACGTTAGCAATGTATTAAAAACTTAAACTCACGGCGCAACAGTCCGATGTGGACCAGGGCCGGCGGTACCCATCTCCGCTTTCGTAACCGTGGGCTTGGGGTGCCATACAGCATATGTCTCAGTCAGGTGGTCAACCTGACGTGGGACCCAATATATTAAATAGTATTTAATAACAACCTCTTATTAAATACCTTAATAACAACCTGACGTGGGTAGCAATGTATTAAATATGCATTATTTTGTACGTCAAATATTGTTGCACATTAATTTTATACAAATTTGTGGTATGACTTTCTCAAGTAGCAGGATTTATTTTTTCTTGATGATATCTTTTTCTTAACTGTCAAATTTTGAGAACGTTATAACTTTTTTAGGAACAGCTTTGTCAGACGCACCTCCGTTGGAGAATAGTTGGCGTCAAATTTTTTTTTTTTGCGCCAATGCACCCCCATGGTGCCAACTTTCCCCAATTCCGCAGAACTGTTAATCTTAAAGTGCTAAATGTAAATAAAAAAAAATCAATAGCGACCAAGAAATAACAAATAAGTTGAAAACAAACTTACTGCTGGCTTTATTAAACTTTCAAAAACATTACAGAAATCCCCAGCCGGTTATTTGTAGCCATAAACGCAAATTCTCAACACTAAAACATATTACACACCTGTTTCCCATAAAATACAAATTAAACAACAACCTCAATTCAATCATGTCACTCATTTTGCCACAAACTACACTCTAGAAGACACAAAACAACATTTCACTTGAAAGGGTGAAAATTCATGAATCTAATTTCGGGAAAAGGAAATTACCGCTGGCTGTATTAAATTTCCAAAAACATTACAGAAATTTCCAGCTAACCTCCGTTAGCAAATAAATTTCCTACATTACAAAATAGCAATAATGCATGCGCGAAAAAAAAACCACAGCAGAAATAGCAATAATAAACAAACAAAATACAAAACATACTCAACCCTGCGCTAATGTTAAAAAATTAAGAAAACAATCAAAATTATAAATCTCATTATTTATTATTAAATTTAAACTCTCAATCTAATTACTGCCACAACCGCACACGACTAAATCCCATCCCCCCCCCCAAAAAAAAAAAAAAAAATCTCGCCAAAATCGCATGGTTATCACGCCATACACAAAATCGCCAAACTTGGCAGGGAGGTGCGTCTTACAAAGCTGTACCCCTTTTTTAAAAATTTAGACAGATATATAAAAAAATTTAAATATTATAGTTTTCAAATTATTGATGTGTATAACATTTCACGTGCTTTTATTATACTGTGTTTAACTTTTCATGCAGAGTTCACAAGGCCAAAAGACACTATTTTTCCTAACCAACTTTTAGTGGTACAATGATAAAAGGCTGAATCTAGCTCAAGTCATACACTAAACCTGAATAATAAATAAACATAATAACCCGAATACCAAATTGAAGTCAGATTTTATACTCTAAAATTTATATTTTAACACATTTCGGTTACCACTGTTGTTTGTAAACACACGATCTTCGTTGCCATATTCATTTCAGAAATTTCTCATTGTGACAATGCTCATTTAATGCGTGTTTTCAAAAGTGAAATATACGATGTTCTGTAAATGCCCCGAAAATACTTCTATACTGGAGATTTAGACAGATTAAAGAATTTAAATAAACTTTTGTGTAATTTATACATTTGTGCGTGCTTAATTATTTAAATTAACAGATTTATATTTTTAAACGTTTTATTCTTGCATTCTTTTAGGGGTGTATAGAGTTGTAGTGAGTGGCAACACCAGTGTGTGGTTTTCAAATGATTTTAGCCTTTTCTGGAAATTGGCGGAACATTAGCTTCCAAAACAATAATCGTTTAGAAGGTTTTTATTTATATTATTACCATTAAAATGTATATCATTACCTTTATATTATCCTTATAAGATATATTATTCTCTTTATATCGTCTGCGGAACGTTAGCTTCATGAGCAATCGGTATTTTCATATGGTTTTTCATTTACGCATAAAATGGAAAAATAAACAGGCTAGATTTCATGGAAATAAAAGCAATTTCCCAAGGAATAAAATATTATCGGCCAATCAAAAAATTAGAAGGTTCAGTTTTTGTTTACAATTCAGTAAGTTCTGAGAGTCATTTCATGGTTCTATTCGAAAATTCTGTTAATCCTGTAACTTCAGCTTTTCTGCTGCAATGCCAGGCTGAATCTAGATGAATTCTGAGGAGTTTATTATAAATTTATATATTTTTATATTGGGTTTTCATATTATTCATGTGTATGGCATTTCCCATCATTTTTTTATATTATGTTATTTATACTGTGTTTAATTTTTCATGCAGAGTTCACAAGGCAAAAGAAAACTTGACATTTTTACTTTTCAGCTTTTAGTGGTACAATGATGAAAAGCTGAATCTACCTAAATTCTGAGATGTGTATAACATTTCACATGTTTTTTCCTATGTTATTTATACTGTGTTTAGTTTTTAAGTTGACTTTGGTTAACAAACATTCATATTGAACCCCGAATCAGGAAACGAGATACACAGTTTATGAAGCTACTTTGAGGTAATACGTGGATCAGTTTAATTGAACAGAGATTTATGAAGAGTTTAATAAGGAGAGGATGTTTCTATTATTGCTACAGAATCTTGCATTTATAGAGGTATTTATATGGACAATTTGACATTTTTCCTTTTCAGCTTTTAGGGATTTTTTATAAATGTATATATTTTATGATATTTATACTGTCATTAATTCTATGTTATTTATACTGTGTTTAGTTTTTAAACTGATTTTAGTTAACAAACATTAGACAATTTGACATTTTACATTTAAACTTTTAGTGGTAGAATGATAAAAGGCTGAATCTACTAAAATTCTGAGATGTGTATAACATTTCATATGCTTTTTTTAAAACGTTATTTATACTGTGTTTACTTTTTTAATTGATTTTGGTTAACAAGCATTCGACAATTTCAATGTTATTTATACTGTGTTTAGTTTTTAAATTGATTTTGTTTAATAAACATTCGACAAATTGACATTTTTACTTTTCAGCTTTACCTTTCAAAATTCTTTACTTTCCAAAAGACAATTTGATATTTTTCCTTTTCAGCTTTTAGTGGTTTATTATAAATGTATATATTTTATGTTTTACTTTTCAGCTTCTTATGTTTGTGTATCACTTTATAAATTAAATATTATAAATTAAATATACAGAGAATTAAATAAGTTTATACTATTTTTCTCCACCTATTGTTTAAGTTTGATGAGTGTCATTAGATTAATTTTCGCGTGGATTAATTGTGGTGGCATTCATGAAAGTTGAGAAAATTATAAATCATGTTTTATGTACTATAAATGTAACATACAGTTATTTAATTTGTTTTAGTGTTTGATTGACTGACAATTTTCAATTTATTTTAATTCTTTTTCATGTTGATTGACTGACTGAAGGTAAATTAAAAAAAAAAATAAGCTTTGTTTAGTCTTTTTATTTATTTACCCCCTTAAGTTTTTATATGCTTAAATTTCCTTTTTTATATAGTATATATTTTAAATTATCGCGTACTGGATTAAAACACAGAAGTGCTTCACGAAAAGCTTAAACAAAATGGCGCTAAGAATTTATTCAGTTTTATTCAAGAAAAGAGACACATTTTGCTCACTTTTTCGAGAGACATGTACAGATAAGCGGACCCCCTGGAGCGGACTAGGCCCCGTATGTCAGGGGGTCATGAGCCCTGTAGATGCGTTCGGCCAATAAGAAGCAGCGATGATGAAATCGATGGGGGCCCCGTAGAATGGACTAAAAAAATGATAAAAAGGCTGGACACAAAAAATAAGGGGACTTTCTGGCTGACTCACTGACTCGCTGGTTGACTCATTCTCTGATCCATGCTGCTTGTTTCGGTGCCTACTGGAAACTTCGATGAACGCCATGATGAAGAATTTTGAGTAAAGACTTTGGAGCTAGAGTATGACTCTCCCGATGTACTAAGACGATTGAGCATGGAAGTGATCTCGAGGTTATTAAGTTATCCCCTAAGATAATTTTTTTAAAATTTTTTTAGCCATGGCATAATTTAATTTAATATTTTTTTTGTTATTTAAGTTTTTCTTGTCAGTCAATCATTTCTTTTTATAGTGGCCATTTTTTTTCTCTTAATCATGTTCAAGGTGATTCTTAATAATTTCTATACGAGAGATATTATCTATGTTGTTATAATTGCAAGTAGAATGAGGTTGTTATTAAATAGTATTTGAATAATGAATTTATAATGAAGATGTTCAAGTGAACTCTTAATAATTTTAATACGAGGGATATTATTAGTTAATATTATTGTTACAAGTAGAATGAGAGATATTATTAATATGTATGTGTATGTTGAGTGTGTAATGAATGTTGAGTGTGTAAAAAAATAAAAATAAAAATTTCGGTCGTAAGTGCGAGCAGTCGTAAGTTGAGCGGTCGTTAGTCAAGGAATACCGGTATGCATTTACGTATTTGGACTTAAATTTAGAATGCTCCTGATATGCATTCCACTTTGATTTAATATTTAAGAAATTGAAGAACCTAAAATTTAAACGAGGGTGTCCCAAGTTTCTAATTTCATTCCTTAGGGTACCGCAAATGTAAAAAGTTTGGGAATCCCTGATCTAGATTATGGTATTTAATTTATTTTTATTCTCTCTCGATGAGTATATTTAAGAAAGTCATTCCGAACTTTTTATGTTTTCACTAGGTGGGTATGACCAAGGATT
Source organism: Dolomedes plantarius (assembly GCA_907164885.2). NCBI lineage: Eukaryota > Metazoa > Arthropoda > Arachnida > Araneae > Dolomedidae > Dolomedes > Dolomedes plantarius. Next base: position 102,650,186 of record OU015501.1, read on the forward strand.
AGACAGGTCTTTAAGAACAGTATACTTCAGAAGGTCTAATGACCTGAGTAATGGGAATTTTATTTTATTTGAGAGATACTATAAACTTTCTCCCTTATTAATCCTTAAAAGTGTTTAAGACATCGTAGCTAATTTACAACATTTAATACTTCTGTTTGTGAATGATAAGATCAACTCTCACTCTGTACCGCAGAGGAAAATCAAGTTGTCTGCTCGTATTTCCCTTTTAAGGGGTGTCTAGTTTTAACACTGTTCACATAGCTAATATCATCATTCTGTTTTTACGTGAACTGTAAAGGATTTTACAAAATGATACACGCAAGGGAAAAATTTTTTCCAATTGAAGCAGTATATAAAAAAACTTAATCGTTTGATACAAATATATTTTATGTTTTTAATAAAATGAGTTTCTTAAAATCGCTGAATTTAAAATATACAGGATGCGCGAGAATTGTTGGACACTTTACAAAATTAAATTTAAAAAAAAACTATAGGTACGAACCGGGTATTTGAATGATGCCTAACTTGCAAAAGTGCTAGATTTTCGTTTCCTATAATTTTATACCAAAATGTCTGATAGATGACGCTACGTGTTAAGGACTTGGATAGATGGCGCTAGGTGGCAAGAGATTCAGAAGAGCGCAGTAGACATGGTGAATGTACAGCAGAAAGTAATGTGCGTTTTATGGCTCGCAGAATTTAAATCTGTCATTAAAGTTAAAAGACATTATCGTTTGGAATATGGATGTCAACCTCCCTCAACGAATGCGATTAAGAGATGGACGAAACAGTTCAAAGAAACCGGCAGTGTGTTTGCATCATCTCGGAGGCGGTAGGCCTAGCGTAAGCGATGCGACAGTTGATGCAGTCTATGAAAGTTTCCACCGAAGCCCCACAAAAAGCCCTCGTAGAGCAAATTCCAAATTCAACTGTCCATGATATCTTGCACAAGAGATTGAAGCTTCATGCTTACAAAATTCAATTAGTTCAGAAAATCAATGCAAACGATCGGACCGCCTACCGCCTCCGAGATGGTGCAACACACTGCCGGTTTTCCTGAACTGTTTCGTCCATCTCTTAATCGCATTCGTTGATGGAGGTCGACATCCATATTCCAAACGATAATGTCTTTTAACTTTAATGACAGATTTAAATTCTGCGAGCCATAAAACGCACATTGCTTTCTGCTGTACAGTCGCCATGTCTACTGCGCTCTTCTGAATCTCTTGCCACCTAGCGCCATCTATCTAAGTCCTTGACACCTAGCGCCATCTATCAGACATTTTGGTATAACATTATAGGAAACGAAAATCTAGCACTTTTTTAAGTCAGAAATCATTGAAATACCTGGTTCGCACTTATAGTTTTTTTAAATTTAATTTTGTAAAGTGTCCAACAATTTTCGGGCATCCTGTATATACACTCTACCATTTTATGGAAGTAACATTTATATCTTTCAATGTGTTTTTAATAATAAAAAAATAAACATTAAAAATGACATTCGTAGGTGAGTGCCATAAAGCCTAAAACTTTTCATTATACACCGATCAGGAAAATTTATATGTACCTTTTCCTAAAATTTCAATTACGGAAAAATTTTAGAAATTCTATTTAATCCTTCAATTTTAGTCATTTTTGTTCGTTTCACATTCACTTATCTTTGACCTTAAAATCTTCTGGATCGTGCATATTAGTCATAGTCTTTTCGTCTCTTATCAACGCAGATAAGAAAATGAAAAAATGTGGAAAATGGTGGAAATTAGATCACTTACATATTGCAACAGCTCGTACATGAAATAGAGGAAGGAAAAAGGGGTTATCTTGCAAAAGGTCGGAAAGTTCTGATTTTTTTTATATGTTGTATATATCGGGTTCCTAGTAAAAAACCTAAGTTTTCGACCTCCTCCCCTTTGTGCGCGCCCCGCGGGACGCAAAAAAAAACCCTCAAGAATTTTGTTGTTTTTCAATTTTTTGCTCATATCTTCGTATTCGTACCTTTTTGAGACAAACTTTCATACAAAACTTGTAGAAGATAAAATTTACTACAACTTTGATGTGTAAAGTTTTATTCCATGACCATTGGCTCCCGCGCTACGGTCCGCCAAATATGAGCAAAATTTTCAAAAACGACAAAAATGTCATATTGTCAAATTTACCTAGGTTATCAATACTATATACTCATTTTTCACTCGTTACTACTTCAAACATGAGTTATAAACATGATTACATGAATTAAACGGCGTGCGCACAGGAGGGGGGGGGGGGAGGGGTTCGAAAACTTGTTTTTTTTTTACCATGAACCCGATATATACAACATATCAAAAAATCAGAACTTTCCGACCTCTTGCAAGGTAGAACATCTCTATTCCCTGGACTATCCGTATTTCACTTAAAATTGTAGCAAGAAATTCCTTAAATTTCTTTCAACTATTCTTTCTTCAGCCCCTATTCTTTCCATCACAATAAAAGCATGCCCCTGTAAAGTAAGACGAGTGCAGCTTGCGTTGTCCCAATGAAGTGAAATCCATTGACGCGAGCCTAACTAGACCGTTCCTTTTATCAGGGGAAATCTATATATATAAAACGCGTAGGTATGCGGCACAAAAATCGACGATATTTCTACACTTCGAATGGCAACGACTGAAACTACCAGATGTGAAAATTAGCGGCCGTCCGTAATTTGCAACCAAATGTCGACATGGATTTACGCACTGAAATCAGTAATGCTCGAAAGCGAGCTGCACGATCAAGTGAAAATTGGGAATAGTCTCAAGAAAGAAAGCGAAGAAGAAATAATTCATTAAGACAGAGGCGTGAAATAGAGAGCATAAATGATCGCGAAGTTAGGCTTAACCGTCGCCGGCATAGCAACTGAGAGCCAGTAATAGTTAATTTTCTACACCTTTTTCAGTACTTGCTGAATTTTTATTCCATTTTATAAGTGAAGAAGTTTTCTCAACAATTAATTATTTGAAATGATTAAGTGGAGATATCTGAATTGTGAAGAATAGTACATACAGAGAGTGATGTAATCCAAATGATATTTAAGTACTTGCTGAATTTTTACTCCATTAAGTGAAAAAAAATTTTCCCCAACAATTTCTTATTTGATGTAATGATAAAGTGTAGATATCTTAATTTTGAAAAATACACTGCTGGCCACTGTAAATGCAACACCCTGAAGGAAACATGCAAATAACATGAAATTTACAACATGCATTAGCGGAGGTGAGATATGCAAATGATTAGAATTTCAGCGCAGACGCACATCACGCGCGCCTGTGGCGCCACTTCAAAGCGCTATTTAAGGCTTGGAGATTTCGACGATTTCAAGTTCGGCAATTGTGTTTTTCTTGTGGTTTTTTAAAAAAAAACGATCAATTATGCCTCGTCGAAAACAGCGATCATCTTTTGATCAAGTATCCGAGTTCGACAGAGGAAGGATAGTGGCCTACCGAGATTGTGGATTATCTTTCAGGGAAATCGGTAGTCGTGTTGGACGAAACCAAACAACTGTAATGCGGATATGTGATAGTTGGATGCAGGAGGGTACGGCGGACCGGCGTGTTCGATCGCATCCACTTCAGCGCACCACTTCGCGTGATGACAGGCAAATTGTGCGCATGGCAGTGACGGATCGCTCAGTCACATCACGAACCATAGCACACCACATGCAGTATGTAACGCATCATCCAGTGTCTGCGCGTAGCATTCGACGCCGTTTACAGCAGAGTGGTCTGTCCGCAAGACGTCCATTGCTTTGTCTACCCTTGAAGCAGAACCACAGACGTCTCCGCCGCCAATGGTGCGATGACAGAAGGATGTGGACGGCAGAATGGAATGAAATTGTCTTTACTGACGAGTCACGCTTCTGTCTGCAACACCACGATGGTCGCATTCGAGTCTGGAGAAACCGTGAAGAGAGGATGCTGAACAGCTGCGTTATGCACCGCCACACTGGTCCTGCACCGGGTATTATGGTATGGGGCGGTATTGGATATCACTCTCGCACACCTCTAGTACGCATTGCCGGTACTTTAAACAGCCAGCGCTACATCTCCGAGGTGTTGGAGCCAGTTGTCCTTCCTTACATTAAGGGCTTGCCCACAGCCATATTTCAACAGGATAATGCTCGACCACACGTGGCACGCATTGTCCAACGGTTCTTCGTCAATCGCAAGATTGAATTGCTTCCCTGGCCGCCTCGCTCTCCGGATCTTTCGCCGATAGAAAATATGTGGTCCATGGTTGCTCTACGATTGACCCAGATTCCATCCCCAGCTGGCACAGCAGATCAACTTTGGCAACGTGTGGAAGCTGCTTGGTCTGTTGTACCCCAAGAACTCATCCAAAGTGTCTTTGAATCAATGCCGAGGCGTGTGGCAGCGGTGATCCCCAACAATGGCGGCTACTCTGGCTACTGATTTTGGCAGGAACCACACTTCACAGAAGTCTATAAATTTATTTATTTGATACTTGGTCAACATGTTATCTACAAAATAAATTTTGTTGTGATATCTCTTGTCTTTCTTGGTGGTTGCAATTTAGGTGGCCAGCAGTGTAGTACATGCAGAGAGGGATGTAATTTTTAAAATCATTGGTGTTGGGTTTTTCAGTCTTATCTTTAACTCTGTTCTGAAGTAATGGAAATTCATAATTTTTAAACACGATGTTTTAGAATCAGCCTTATGGAGAATATCCCTTAACAACGTATATTTATGATGACAGGTAATGGTAACATCACTTACATATGTTTATATCCCCTTAGGACATATCCCCTTTGATATGTCCCTTACATCCGTTCAGTTGAGTTGTTTTGCAAAAGAAAATCGCACAATCAAGTGTCAAACGAGGGAATGTGAAAAATGAACGGTTTTTACAAGGCTTACAAGAGCTAAGTGTACATACTGCATGTCAAAAGTGGTACAATAACGAAAAGTTGATCAAAGCCGCTCTCCGCCGTGGGGATAGTGATAATGCTTCACAGTCTACTGTGCGACCAACTCTCAGATCATCTGGTGAAGGGTTTACTTTCAAAAATCGCTGATTTTTATGTGGTGAGCAATACATCTCTATCTCCAAGAAATGTATTGTTTCTTGGCACTAAGGAATAAAGCACTAAGGAAGGCTAAAGCACTAAGGAATTCGCCCAATTTGCAACAGCAAGTTACTTTACAATCAGAAGAACCGACAAGTTTTGGTCAGGCATATGGTCTGATATGACCATCGAACAAACTTTGATGAAAAACTTAAAAACCATCGGTGGACAGACTCATGGGAGTGGAATGACTGACAGCATACTTATGAGATGGACTCTAGGAATGGTAAGCCTGCATAATGTGTAAAATGGAGAAATTCACTGACATAAGTTCAGCTACATCTGAACAACATGTAGACATGAGACCATCCCGGATAACAAGAGATGAGCAAGATGTGCAAAAACTGAAGGAGTGGTTTTCCACACACTCTCCTTTTCCAACCATTAAGGGGACTCGGTACCCTTTGGAGGAATATTTTTGCAGAAGTATATTTACCTATAGTATACACATATTATTATAGGTAATACTTAAACAAACTGATTTTAACAAGAATAAAAATTATTTTATGGGTAAAAATTGAGTAATTTAAATTTTTTAAAAAAAAAATTAAAGAATTTTAAAAATTGGTCTTCTCCTTTAGTTCTCAAAATTCTAACATGATTTTTTTATTAGATGTTTATGACATTATACTTTATAGTTTTAGGGATCGATTTTACATATAATGAATTAGTTTCTGAGAAAAAAAATAAAATGTGCAAGTGTAGGCAAAAATCAGCAAAAAACATGGTTTCCTCAAAATTTCGATTTTTCTTTTTTTTTCTTTTCATTATATTGTAAAATACCTCCCTAGTTTTATTAAATACATTATATTAAACATACAAAAAAATAATGGAGTCATTTGACATATATTTGTAGACGTAGTCGTGTTTTAAACACAGTAAAACGTCAAAAACAGCAAACTGAGAAAAATCCATTTAAAGATTTAAGCACTGAAAAAACTGTATATACCTATTCCAGTTTCCGTAATATTAATGTCGTTATGTTGCTACTTATATATCTTTAAAATTATAGCAATTTTCTTTGAATAGGTGAACATCTAGTTATAATTAGAGGCTTTTATTAAAAACTTATCCAAACAGAAATAATGAGAGAACTGGTGAAAAATGGGAATAACAATTTCAATATCTTTCTTAGAGTGCTTTTAAATATTTATAAATATTATTACAAGACATTTGTAATAAAGATTTATAGCATAAATTAAAATTTTCGTTAAGAATTTTAAAATTTAAGTTGCAATGGTTCATCAACAGAGTACACAAACCTCGGTCATAACACTTGACGATTTTAAAAACATCCTGCTGATTATGTAACGCCACCTCTCTTTCTGGATAGCTGTTCTGTTTTACTAATAGCATTTTTTATAATTTACGGGTAAGTTGGTACTTTGCATTATTATGCCTTTTCCGAAACAAAAATTTTCGTGAATGCAATACAACACCAAATTTTTCTTGGAATGACCTCTATTCATTCCTAGTGTCTTTTGTACTTCTCTTATTGTATGCATTGTACCCGTGTTAAATTCGCAAACTGCTGTTGTTACAGAGTTTTACACGTTGTTTATTAGCAAATATTTCTGTAGGGAACTTTGCCCAAATCACACTGTGCAAACTGTCATCAGTATTTTGAGTTCCACAACGTACTCATATTTCCAGAAGTTCGCTAGATGAAAGCCGTTGACATACTGGTGGAATTTTTGGAAGAAATACTTCATTTATTGAGGTCCCTACTCTTATTTTGTGACTATCTGGGTTATCCCCGGGGTTATTTGTAATTTAGGGAGGAGATATTAGAGTAAAAGGAATGTAAATACCAAAGTGGGCGTGGCATTTAAAGGGCTGACGAGATAATGCAAGGTATTTTTGATACACTTACAATCGTCAGACCATCTCAAAACTTTGTACCAATATACTAGAGGTGTCAAAGTATTTTTTTAACAAAAAATTGAAAAATCGATATTTTCATCAATAGAAGGTTACCAAGTCCCCTTAACATGGGGGTATCTATCAGCTCTGGAATCATGGGCAGTAGAAAATGTAAACATTCCATTTATCCCAGATGATTGGAATGGAAGCAGTTTACATGATCATCGGTCAAAAGTTTGGATCTGTGAAAATGCCCAGAAAAAAGAAGGTTGTAACATTAGCCAGAGAAGTGAGCTCTGTAACTGTACGAGATGAAATAGTAATGGTTAATCCACTTATGCTTTTTCAGAGAATGTGCATTGTTAAGCAGTCAGACGAAGATTTGGAAAACTATTTCACTTATGAATTAGCCCCTTACCCGATGTCTTTATTTACAGAATCTGGAATGCGCAAGGGCACAAAGTCGACTCTGTATTCTACTTTTACACCATAACCTATCACGACTGTACTCCCATCAAATCACGTTGTGATAGTAGATGGCGGTTTGTTTCTTCATAAGGTTGTTTGGAATCGAGGTCACACTTTTTATGAGATTTGTGAAGGGTATGTGAAATTCATTCAAAATCACTACGGTGTCAAGGTTATGGTAATTTTTGAGGGCTACCCTCAGGATCCTGAGATGAAAAGCACTAAAAGTGCAGAAAGGTGCAGACAAAGTCGCATATCCAATTCGAGTGATGTGGTTTTTGAAAGGACTACACTGCTTCAAGTGCCCCAGGAGAAATTTCTCTCAAATGAAAACAATAAACGTCGATTTATTTCATTGCTGAGGAATGAACTTGTGTCCAGGATGATGTATAGGGTTATGGGGCTATTTAAAAAGTCTGGTGTATCGTGGAGGTGTTGCGACGTTGAATGACTTATAACACTTCATGTGCGAAGACTCACAACTGATCAGTTACGATCTGCTGTTGAACACACTGTCCATCGACTTGAAATTTTGCAGGTGAATGAAGGTGGTCAGGTGGAGCAGCTTTCCCTACATCGTCCTGGACACGATTCACAACTGCTCCTCTTGAGCAATTTCGTCCTAATCTGTTCTTGTTTCTGCAAACTGAACTGTTTTTGTTTTTCACTTACCTTTACTTAATGTGGTTCGATGACAAAGTGATCAGAAACTAGTCAATAAATGTTAATATTGTTTCTGTATTCCGTTTTGGTCGTTTATTGTGTTAAATTTCATGTTTTTCCCGAAAAGGCGCCCCCTGGTGGACATTTTGAAACTAAATTTTTTTTCGAAATTCCGTGAGCGCATCTCGTGTATAGCCCATATACAAAATTTCGTTGCATTCCGTTCACCCGTTTGCGCTGTAGGATGCCGTTTATAGGGGAAGTTTAATTATAACTACCCGGTATATAATACCTAGGCATTCTATAGAATGACAAATGCTATTTAGGCAAAGTATTAAAAATGGTTGTCGTATTGCTCGTCCAAAGTTATTTTAACGGGCGTGAAATAGTTAGTTAGTACATTAAATTATTTATAAAGGGGTAGTTGGGTGCGTTGTGTTTTTAATATTTATTTTGTTAATAACCCGTAGTTCAGGACGTAACTAGCAATTGACGAACAAGGGAACTAAAAAATGGAAAAACAAATAAAACAGAGAGATTTAAAATTAACTTAAACTTAAATTTATTTACAAATTATTATACATTGTTTGTACACATTATTTTAATCATATTTTTTTTTTTATAGACACACTATCCATATACCAACATTAGTATATCATTATATCGAAATTTAACATTCAAAATTTACTTGACGAGGAAAATAGGGAGCGCACGACAAAATACCAAAACTCAAAATACTTAATCAACTCTTATATCAACTACTCCTACTCTAACCGTAAACAACCTATTTCAAAACAAAAAAACCAAAACAAAAGGGGACTGATCTAAACAATAAAATTGTGCCACTCACTCAGTTCCGTTGATATTTATCTAATTGTTGAATCCGCTGACTCGTCTAGCTGGGTCCCTTTGGATCCTTCTGTACTTTGGATCCTTCTGGCAGGGCACACACACACCTCTTGATTCTCCGTCTCTTGATGATTCTTGTGACCGCAACACACTCGCTCCACTATTTATTTTATATGCAGGGAATTCTATTTTATCATTAATATTTGTGGGGAACTCCAAGTTCGACTGAACGCAGTAATAACACCAGGAGAACCGCAGCTCTACTCCAATACGCAAAATCTCAGGATAAAAGCGGGGAACCCAAGCTCGACCCGACACGCCAGAAGTCTGAGTCTGAGACTCGAGAGAGAGATCTGAGAGAGAGCCCCCCTTTTTTTTTTAAACTCCCTAATTTATACATTTCAAACTCCTTTCTTCTTTCGTGTCTCCTCCTCCACAAAATTTTCTCATCCATACAAGATTCAGCAAAAAAACTCATTCGCTTGCTCACTTCAAACTTTATTTTATTGGCCGCCCTCAGCTAAACCGCACACGCCCCCACGGAAAACATGCCTGCATAAACCTCACACGACGCCTTTGGTTCTTACATGCCGCCGTTGTAAATCTGAAAACACAGTCCATTGTCGTGTAGTGTCAAATCCTGGCGACAAACTCTCTTAAATCTCGTCTGGCGATCTACCTCCCAAGTTGACCACCGCCGCAGGACTATTCACTGCCTTACGTCACACAGGACCTCTCCGCTCTATAATTATCGTCCCGCTCAGCCGGCGTTCCCAATTTCATCAAAACAATGTAATGATAAAAGCCTTCGATCGACTTCACCTCTTAATATTTCTATGAAATTTTCATATATCCGAAGGCGCTTCATTACATACGCTCCCTTCCTCGAAGCCTCAAGCCACACTCCATCATCTCAAAAATTTTACAACACCACTACACTCAAATTCGAAACCAAGTCTTCCTCGAAACCTCACACCACACTCCATCATCTCCAACAAAAATCTCTTAACATCACTACGCTCAATTCCTAAACAAAGTTTCGTCAACCGTTCCTAAAGCAAACCCTATATACGCTCCCTTCCTCGAAAAGTTTACAATACACTACACAAACATATATATATATACAATTTTTAACATTGAAACCAATTACAGATTTATATTATATTTCTTACCGTCCATATATATACAATCTGTGTTAACATCAAATACCTGAAAAGCAATGTTTTAAACATCATGATGAGAGAGTCTTTGTGACATGTATTCTTTATTCTGACGATGAAATTGTCACTTTCACAAAGGTTAGCTTAGCATCTACAAGTACGACAGTCATCGAGTCCATAATGTCCTGCTCGAAACACAATGGAAAACTTTACATACTGCAAACACCAATTTTTAAACAAAATCGCCGACGAAATTTCCTTTGCCGTCTCCGTCGCACTTGTCATCATATTTTATAATATTCAATCTGTTTAGAATACAATCACAGCTTTCATCATGAATTTTTTTTTTTTTTATCATATATTGAAAAGATCAGTCCAAAAACACTATCAACAATGCACTAGATTTTCCTTTCTATTATTATTATATTACATTCAAAATCATTTATTAATCTATGTATATTTGCCATAATTAACATTTCTATCTAAAACTATATATTTCAATACATTTTTCAAAACACTTTTGCACATAAATACTGACTTATTACTTTCAATCTAATTTTCACATGATTCACTATTAAAAATTTTCAACACTTTGCAAATGACATTATATACACACAATACATTTTACTATTCATAGTTCCTAACTCCCACGATATTTACACTCTACAAAACTCTAAACATTTATTCATTATTTTAGCCCAACATTTCCACTCATGCTAACACGTAGTCAAACTATTTATTTATATCGCAAAAAATGTACATTCTATTTTTGACCCCCACACCTATTTTGTTTAAATTCCCTTTGACCAAAACTTCCTGTAATATTTGCTGCACTATCGTCCTCAACGTTTTGCGTACCCGAACTGAAAACTTTGCTCAGCCTTCGATAATTCATTATTTTATGTTTACCCGGTTATCTACGTTCACCTAAATTCGAGCCCCTTCTCAGTTTTTTTACACAATAACCCCAGTTCCAAGCTCTTCCTACCTCGAAACTAAACTGGTTTCGTCCAGGCACACCTGGTACTAATTATTTTTTAACGTCGTGCCATTACAACTCCCCATTCGTATCTTGTCACACGAATCTGGTTTGAATCTTTCACCTCGTGCTCTCTGGATTTCAATCACATCTCATCCAGGATTAACTCTATATATAAGTATCATTTTTATTTATCTTTTAATTTATCTATTTGGTTGCTTACGTATTATGTGATTATTTTCAAACTTTTAGTGAAATAACTCATTTTAGAGATCGTTTTATTCTAAACCGCTCACGTGGTTGAGTTCAAATCTATATTTTTTACCCACTACTATATAACATTTGTTAAAATATCTTTTCATTTAGGATGACTGTTGTTTGTCGACTATTATTTTAAATCCCATCCGTTCACTTATATTATTTGTTTTTATCTCTTTCATATGATACCCTTTCTCTAACGACACGGCAATTTTTTTTCTCGCTGAATATTTTTACAACCTCGACGATGATGATGGAATTAAATCTTGTTTGATCTACAAACTTCGCCCTTGCATATTCTCAACTCCAAACAGGTATGTCAAAAATTTTTATTTTATTTATTTATCGATTTAACACCCCCTGTTGTTGACACTTACCCATTGTTTCTTCAACTCAAAATATTCTTTTCTTATATGTTTATTTCTTGTACGCTCGTTTTATTTAACTATTATTTTTATTTAGTTGCTAATTTTATGTATTATTCTGCGTTTTATATTTAATGCTCACCTAAATTATGTGCATCCCCCTTTTTTTTAGATAAATGAATGGAAATCTGGCCAGGATTTTCATCCATTTTCTAATAGCTTTATGCATTTCCTATTTTTAATGTATTTTTAACGCAATGTTGTTTCCATCACTAATTTTCGTGAACCTATCTTATTCTTTGCGTACTCAGTATCCCACAAAAATAAACACCTGCTTCCCAAAATTTTTATCATTCAAACGCAAATTACCCTGGCGAAAAACCCCAGCTAAACCCGTTTTTTTTTCGCCTTTCTACCGTACTCCTCAAAGTTTCGAAAGGAGAAACGCCCCTCTAAACGCACACTCGTACCCCCTTCGTAAAACGTAAACAAAGGCCGTCCCAGACTAACCGTTTCCTCTTTGTACAGTGGGGGAAGAAATCCACCAAGCCCTCTGCTCTTTTCAAAACTGCATGATCCTCAACAAAAGAACCCCCTCGCGTAGTGTAAACAAACTGGATATCCTGACTTCCCGTGTCTCTTAAACCAAAACTTTTTAACGTAAACTTCAGCAATTTTCTTAATCGGGGTTTTTTCATCATCCATTTAACTCTAATGCTAGCAGTATTTTCCCACGTCTTAAACCCATTCTTTGCAAAAATCAAATGTCTAACCGTCTTTCTTTTTAAATTTCGCGTACTGCCCTTCTTTAACTTTCTATTACCTATACTTTCATTTCTATGACTCTTCTCAATTTTTCTCTTTTTCTGACACCTTGTTATCCTCTTATTCCCGTTCTGTACATAACTCGCTGTGTGAAAATTTTTCTCTCTGAATATTTTTGCATTCACCGTCCAAATTTCTTCAACTTCATTGCTATTTAAGTTTGTCTGCCTGTCACCTTCCTTGATTAAATTATTTCGTTCGTCCCTTCCAACCTCGTTCATACTGTCTGTTGTGGTATTATTTTTATCAGTTACTAAATGATTATCACACTCTTTGCCCATTTCTACCTCAACTTCTAGAGACCTGGCCATCGTACCCGTTTTATTTATATTTACTTCATTAACTCTACTTATTGCATTAATTTCGTTTTTCTTACTGCCCATTGCTTCATCTGATTTCCCAATATTTATTTCTCTTTCATTGATTTTCGTTTCACAAACTCTACTTATTTTCACATTATCCTGTGCTATCATTTTAAATTTTTTTGCATTTATTTCCCCTTTAAATTTCTCCAGTCTCTCAGTCCTCTGATTTGTCTCTGAATTATTGTCCTTTTGATTTTCCGCCTCAATATTTAGTTTATCACTCTCCACTTCAATATTTAGTTTATAACTCTCCCCCTCAATCTTTAGTTTATCATTCTCCATATCAATATTTAGTTTATCACTCTCCATATCAATATTTAGTTTATAACTCTCCCCCTCAATCTTTAGTTTATCATTCTCCATATCAATATTTAGTTTATCACTCTCTACATCAATATTTAGTTTATCACTCTCTATTTCAATATTTAATTTCTTTTCATTTCGCTGCTCCTCGTCTTCAATCGTAACTCTCTCTATCACCTGCGATTCCGCACTATCCATATTTTTTCCATAAACCTTCATGAATCTTTTAATTACTAACGAAAACGTCTCATATCCTTCAATCTCTTCTAAAAAGTCCCAGGCTCGTCTCGCTTTTCCTGTTAATCGGTACGCAAAAAACAGAGATTTCGCGCCTTCCGACCAATTCAACCAACTCGCAGTCTGATTAAATTTTTTAATAAAATCTTCAAAATCATCTTCCTTTTCCCCACTAAAACTTGGTATCAACGACTCTAGCGAAATGGTTTCCATACTTATGGCCACTTTATCCCACTTTTCTTAAATACTTCCCTTACCGCTACATTTACAAACCTCTAATGATTATTGACATAACAATTAAAATTTCTAAATTCTCAAAACACTGACTTCCCCCAAAATACATAATGCATACACAATTTTAAAATATATAAAAATACAATTCAATTCTAAATTCTACTTGCACACTCTTATCTTTCACAAATTATATTATGCACAATCCTACTAATTACTATTCAAATAATCAACTACTTGTACTTAAATCAATAATTTTCTCAAATTATCATACAAATATCAGTTCTCTACCTATTTTCTTAAAACACTTCTATTTTTCGAAATGACCCTCGAATATTCATCTACTGAATTCAATACAATCAAGCACTTTTAACTAATCAAAACTTTTCATAAAACATTCCTCAATTTAATTAATTATTTCAAAATACCAATCATTATTATCTATCAATAAATTCAATATAAACTTCTATGTCACAAACTAGTTCTAAACAATTCAAACAATTTCTGAAACTTCGTCTTAATTCAACTTAATTACTTTAAATCATATATCAATAAACACTTCAAACATATATCAGTATCAATTTTTCTTATTTTTCTCTAAACCACTTCAAATCACATTTGTTTCCAAAAATACTCCTCAATATGCAAAATATTAATAAAATGCAATATATTGAAACACCTGTACCAAAATCAATCAAATTTTCACAAATTATCCCACATAAATCAAACTAGTTATATCATTTAAATTTCTAAACCACTTAAAATATTCAATATAATCAAATGCACATCAATTATATGTTTTCATAAAATTCAAATTGTGATTTCATACAATTATTCATATACCTTCAAAATTAAATATGGCAAATACACATTTAAATTTCAAACATCGCGCGCTTTCAAAATAAATTTTAATGCGCGGCTCCCTTCACTTTGAAAAACAAAAAAAATTTTATCTCTAAAGTCCCTAACACACCATGAGACTGAGTCACGGTCACCATTTGTCGTATTGCTCGTCCAAAGTTATTTTAACGGGCGTGAAATAGTTAGTTAGTACATTAAATTATTTATAAAGGGGTAGTTGGGTGCGTTGTGTTTTTAATATTTATTTTGTTAATAACCCGTAGTTCAGGACGTAACTAGCAATTGACGAACAAGGGAACTAAAAAATGGAAAAACAAATAAAACAGAGAGATTTAAAATTAACTTAAACTTAAATTTATTTACAAATTATTATACATTGTTTGTACACATTATTTTAATCATTTTTTTTTTTTTATAGACACACTATCCATATACCAACATTAGTATATCATTATATCGAAATTTAACATTCAAAATTTACTTGACGAGGAAAATAGGGAGCGCACGACAAAATACCAAAACTCAAAATACTTAATCAACTCTTATATCAACTACTCCTACTCTAACCGTAAACAACCTATTTCAAAACAAAAAAACCAAAACAAAAGGGGACTGATCTAAACAATAAAATTGTGCCACTCACTCAGTTCCGTTGATATTTATCTAATTGTTGAATCCGCTGACTCGTCTAGCTGGGTCCCTTTGGATCCTTCTGTACTTTGGATCCTTCTGGCAGGGCACACACACACCTCTTGATTCTCCGTCTCTTGATGATTCTTGTGACCGCAACACACTCGCTCCACTATTTATTTTATATGCAGGGAATTCTATTTTATCATTAATATTTGTGGGGAACTCCAAGTTCGACTGAACGCAGTAATAACACCAGGAGAACCGCAGCTCTACTCCAATACGCAAAATCTCAGGATAAAAGCGGGGAACCCAAGCTCGACCCGACACGCCAGAAGTCTGAGTCTGAGACTCGAGAGAGAGATCTGAGAGAGAGCCCCCCTTTTTTTTTTAAACTCCCTAATTTATACATTTCAAACTCCTTTCTTCTTTCGTGTCTCCTCCTCCTCAAAATTTTCTCATCCATACAAGATTCAGCAAAAAAACTCATTCGCTTGCTCACTTCAAACTTTATTTTATTGGCCGCCCTCAGCTAAACCGCACACGCCCCCACGGAAAACATGCCTGCATAAACCTCACACGACGCCTTTGGTTCTTACATGCCGCCGTTGTAAATCTGAAAACACAGTCCATTGTCGTGTAGTGTCAAATCCTGGCGACAAACTCTCTTAAATCTCGTCTGGCGATCTACCTCCCAAGTTGACCACCGCCGCAGGACTATTCACTGCCTTACGTCACACAGGACCTCTCCGCTCTATAATTATCGTCCCGCTCAGCCGGCGTTCCCAATTTCATCAAAACAATGTAATGATAAAAGCCTTCGATCGACTTCACCTCTTAATATTTCTATGAAATTTTCATATATCCGAAGGCGCTTCATTACAATGGTTCTGATAAGAATATTATATAAATGACGTGCATTCCTCAAAAATACAAATGTTATTCTAAAAAAATAATGAGAGTGTCATTAAAAAATATTCAAAATAAGTAAAGAAAAATGAGAGTTGTACAAAACAAAATTTATGACTTTCTTATTAAGGGAAACAAAATTTTTATATAAAAAATAAGAAATTAAAATTAACCTACTTGTTGCAACATGGTAGGCTTTAATGACATATTGAATTACATTTCATTACATTTTTCACGCAAAGACATTTCATATTTTGGCACTTTGGTTTACACTTACATTTGACGAATCCTTGGCCGCTTCCACTAGACTGAGAAATTGCAACTGTCCGGAGAGAAATTTCGTGGTCAGGAATGTCTTCAATTCTAAGCAAGTTCTTGCGGCATAAAGGGAATTGTGATCTCACATATACTTGTTTTAAAATTCCATCAGAAGTTCCAAGTCGGTAGAAACCATCCTCTGCCACACTCATTACAACTGCCAATATATTGCGCGAATCACCTCTCCCCTTGTCAACGTTAGGAATAGGAACTCGCATAGTAGTTCCCAAAGAATCAGTGGGAAATTTTTTTCCGAATTCATTTTCATTTTTTTGGCTTGTATTTCAAGATTGATTTTAGAATTTATTTTACCTTCAATAGCATTTTCAGTTTTGAAAGAAAGGGTGCACAAAATATCCATTTCGTCATCTTTACTAGCATGGCCACAGAAGGTATGAATTTTTTGACGACACTTTTTGCATGCAAGTGTATCACTCGTTTCTTTTAAACACACACAACAGGTATCAGAAACGGAAATCTCTTCGGTAAACATGTCTTCATCATGTTGGTTTAGTCCATTATCGACTATAATCTCATCCATGCTTTTTGGAACAGGGTCTTTTTCTTGCATAATCTGATTAGTTTCCCCTTTTTCCATTGTTCGGACGCTTTCTATTACTTTTTCTAGCTGCTCTTCTGTGTTTATGTCTTTTAAAACATCTTCGGGCAGAAAAGACGTTGTAAGCCCTACTTTAGGTTTGCAGCCAAAAAGAGCTTCGTATGGTGTTTTTTTGATTCCACAATGATAAGCTCTATTTTTCATAAATTGAACAATACGCAGTCGTTCACTCCAGCGGTCAGATTTGTTGTCCTGCATCCAAGTACAGAGCATATTTTCGATATCTTGATTAGCTCTTCCGACACTACCCTGGCTTTGTGAATGGCGAGTCTTCCCATGGACGATCTTCAGTGCTGGCCAAAACTCCTTCAAGCTGGTCACCACATTATTGGCAAATTCCCTACCATTGTCAGACTATAGATGGCGCTCGACGCAATGACAATATGTCCACTAGGTTGTAGGCTACTTCTTCAGCTCTTTTTGACGTTAGAGACTTGAGAATCACAAATTTTGTGAGATGATCTTGGTACACCATAATAAATTTGTATTCTCTATCTGGCTGAGACTGAAAGTAAACAGGTATCAGTTGACTTTCAGTCAACCTGACAGCGGCAATTAAATTCAGAAAAAATCATAGGTTTCACAACAATGTCCTTTTTAATATCTTTCATTTTTTCTGGCAGGGTTCACAAAGGTGGATGTACAGTTCAATATCATAACGTGTAACGTTTTTGTATGTGGTTGAAAGTTCTTTCAAGATTCTATCACGTCCTCCGTGTCCAATAGCCAAACGATTAATAACTCAGAGTCCGTGACGTAATACTGTATAGTACTGACGCCTTTTTTAACATTATAAATGAGTTTACTTTTGTTTTCCACAATCATCACATTAAAGCGATTCAGCAACCAATAGTCCCCAGGTTCCTTCTTAGTAGTCATTTTGGTTTTTTGAACATCATTTATTAACTTCCGGTAAGTAGTTTCGGTTAAGAAATAACTTTTTTGCAGCATGAAGTCGAATTTTGGACAGTTCATCGTCGAATCGTTGTTTCATGTCTATAGACCATGACTTCTTCTCCAACACTACAGCTTGCTCCTCCATTTTCCTGCAGCACAGCAAAAGACTAATTTTTTGTTGAACAAATTTAAGTAAAATTGCGTAATTTGACACTCCCGAACAGACCACAAAGTGCAACTGACAAATTCTGAGCCTGAAGAGCGCGATAAAAGTCACGTGCCTTGCCACGTAATATTCGAAACGAATCGGAGATGTATTTCATATTTTGCCGGTTTCTCATTTGGCATTCTATAGAATGCCTAGGAAATGTGTGAAATATGATTCGTTTCATACGTTGCCGGCTAGTTTTAGGCATTATATACAATGCCTAGGCATTCTATAGAATGCCGGATTTCATACTTTGCCGGTAACATATATATATATATATATATACACACAGTGGACGCTCGTTAATTCGAACTCAAAGGTTCTGAGAAAAAAGTTCGAATTATCCGATGTTAAGAGAAAATATATAACTTTAAATGTGTATTACTGAAGAAGAAACTCTCCTGTATGTACAACCCCAGAAAATATATGTACTATGTTATCTAAAGTTAAACATATTAAAAAGCAATACAGACTTACCTTAATCATAAAATGAAGCAGAAGATATGCAGTATAAAGTAAACTTTTATTAAAAATATGAATTACAGTTTGGGGAAAAACTGTAAAATGAATGTTTGGTTTTGTTTATGATGCCTACATTGTTCAGCCAGCTTCTCGATTTGAAGTAAACATTTCAATTCAGTTTCAGAGGAAGGTTCCATCTGAATAAATGATTTCAGAGTTTTAATAGATTCCATTATGACTTTGTCCATTATGGCCGCATTAAAAATATCTTTCGGCAGGTAAGTAGAGAAAAGCCCTGGCAGCTTCCTACCGAAATTAATGCATACGTCTTCGTTTACATCAGAGCTTTGGCCACATACAGTTTGATAAGAAATATTGTGCCTTGACTTAAATCGAGAAAGCCATCCATCACTGCATTCAAATTCTTCAATACCCATTCGACTTGCCAATTCATTAGCCTTCGTCAGCACTAGGGGTCCATTTATCGGAAAATTTCGAGATCTAACATCCTGGAACCATAGCAGTAGAGCTTTTTCTAGAACTTCTTGGGACGCATTTCCCATGCGTTTCCTTCCTCTAGCAAATTTTGATTTTTCCATGAATCTAAAATTGACTCCTTGTTTTTCAAATTAGTTGACAAGGCATTTTTTAAAATTCGATAGTCAGCTGCTAACTTTGTTTTACATTCGACATTCTCTACTTTCTTTAAAATTTCTACCTTTGTCTCCAAAGTTAGGGTTTTGTACTTTCCACGTGTAGACATCCTGAATTTTTACACGTTCACACCACACAATGAGGAAGAAAAACTAGACCACATTAACTTGTCTGCACTGCAGTTATAACTGACGCAGCTCCCTAGAATCTATAGTAAAGACTAGTTTTTCTGAAATTCTAAGAAAATCGATCCAAATAAAGGAAAATTGCTTTTTATATTTACCACTAATAAGAAGGACAATAGCTACTAACGTTTAGCGGACATGCAATAGTCTAGGAATGCAGGCATGTGCCTCTTTACACAGAAAAGAAATTTTGACACACAAAATAATAAATAAAGTGTGTATTTTCTCCATTAAACGAGGAAAAAGAATTTTTTTATCAAATTTTTAGTTCGAATTAACAGAAGTGATAAAAATTTAGTTCGAATTAATGAGATATTTTTAACATTAACTCCAATACAAGATTTTTGGGGCCTTTGGATTAGTTCGAATTAACCGAAAGATCGAATTAACCGAGTTCGAATTAACGAGCGTCCACTGTATATATATATATATATATATATATATATATATATATATATATATATATATATATATATATATATATATATATATATGTATATATATACGTATATATATATTTCTATGTATATTTCTATGTATATATATATATATATATATATATATATATATATATATATAAGACAAAGTTGGAAGTGAAAAACCAGTATAAGCTCTAAAACTACTTGCAGCCATCAACTAGAAACATGAAATGATAAGAATTAAATAGGTTTTAAAGAGCATCTCTTCATCAGCGGTGCCGATACTGTCTAAAAACCAATGGATTGCTTCTGATAAGTATGATCTAATCAATAAACATACTTAGACACCGTACAATCCATAAGAAACAGAAGACTTGAATAAATAGTTGCTTAATCATAGAACACCAAGCCTGGCACTAGACAAAGTGGAAGTTAAGAGTAGTAAACCGCAAGAAGACTGACGTCACAAACCTTGCAAACATGGAGCTAATGAAAACACAGAAGCAGACTTACTATGGAGACTGTGTTGTAGGACTAATAACCTAAATTAAATTAGTGTTTTTATTATTACTTAGAGTAATATATTATTATTTATTACATAATATTATTTTTACTTAAGAATTTAATTAGTATTAATTAATATTAATATTTAGTTGTTATTTTCTCTAATTAATCTTATTTTATTATATTACTAATTAATTGCAACAGAACAAGCTATTCATTAAATCTAAAACAACCAATTATGTGCTTGGAAAGACTATCGGGGTAATGATTACGTTTTAGCACCACTAACAAGTCTAAAATATGCTTATTCCTATTGTCTTTAGAAAAAAGTCTATTTAAACGTACTAGCTGATTTACAATAATGTTATTGAAAACAGATTTATGTAAACAAGTTAGTTAATTTTGAAATTTAACGATATTAAAATCATAATATGATCTTTTATCATATAAGTTAAAAGTAAATTTGCAATGAGAATTTAATTTGATGTTAATATGTAAAAAGTTTACATTAATATTATTTTGGCTACTTTGTATTAGTTCCAGATTATGAGGGTAAAAATTGAAGGCTATATTATTATTACTTTTATTAATTGCAATTATATAATCAATATATCGAAATTATATATATATATATATATATATATATATATATATATATATATATATATATATGAATAAATCTGGGAATATGAAAGGGTAATTCCTTGCAATATATTAGACAAGATATTTTTTTTTCTAATTTGGTTTATTTGATGTAAATAACAAGTAGGTTGTTTAAAATTTATTTCATTTTAAATCAATACAAAATTGCAATGTTAAAAGAATGAAAATGAAATTTTGATTTTAATCAAGCTGTTTTAAATCGGGGTACCCTGGCCTGAATAAAAATAATTTAATTTAATGTATTTAATATTTGTTTTATCATAATTAATTAATAATAATGAGAAAGATAGTTTGGGATGGAATTAGAATAATGAAATTTTAATAAAATTTCTTAATAAATGCAACCAGAATAAATATTAATTTTATTTTTTAATGTAGTAACTTAATAAAAAATAAAATTCATATTATCTTTTTTTAATTTTAAATGCAGATACGTGTAAATGAAAAGATTGACAAGAAAAAATCTAAATTAGCATTTGCTAAGTTTTTGTTATAAAAATAGTTCATAATTCAAAATATAGATGGCAGAAGCAGCTACAAGCAATTGTGATATCAGTTTGCACCCACTGCGCATGTGCTAACATAAGAGGTGGTGGGAATAGCTTCTAGGCTAAAGACACCGGTGGTGCCTTTAGTCGCTGCTGAAAGAAAGAGGGGAGACGCTCTCCTGGTTCCAACAGAGAAACTTGTGTTTTTAGGTGGTTTTGCCATACGAGAATAGCTTGCGTGTGATACCTATTGATAGATGTGTATATTTGTATTTTATAAGCAATGTATATTAATTTGTGGTGTGTCCCAGTAGAAATATATGTCAAATAAATAATTTGGGAATTTAGGACTAAAACGTGGAATCTTTATTCGTTAATCGCGTACTCCATTCTAAACAACGGAAAGAGATGAACCAAAGGCCCCTAGGTCTCACCAAGGGGGGGGGGGGCTTCAGCAGACTTCTATATTTTTGTGCCCCGTACAAAAATCATAAAATTAATAAAAAATCTCATGTACTGGGAAAAAACGCAAAATGTTCAGCATATTTGTGCTCAGGAACAAATGCACGCGGGACAGCACTCTTTAAATCTCAAGGCTCTGCAGACTTAAATCTGTGCTACCTAACAGTTCAAGAATAGTTTTTAAAAAGTCAATCAGCGAATAATATCAAAATTTCCCTGCATATGGGAAAATATTTCACAGAAAAAAAATCGAAACAGAAAAGGTAAAATTGCACACCTAAGTTTTATTTTCTGGGCTTGTGGCGGCCCAGTGGTACAGCACGCTGGTTTTCGGTGCTGAGGGTGCTCGGATCGAATCGTGACGTCACGCCACGAAAAATGCCTCCGTTCGTGTCGTTCCTTCCTAGGGGGCAATGCTGTCCGCCTATATGGTGCCCCACGATAAAATGGCAGTAAAATTGTGGCTTTGTATAGGCGAATGTTTGATGACAAGTGCCTCCGCATTGGAGAAAAAAAAAAGTTTTATTTACTATGCAAATTTTGTGTTAGAGGGCGTGGCCAACGCTGTTGACCCAACCCATTTTGTTGATCCTGTTGGTGTTCTATCCGGACAGGACTTTCATAGAACTTTGATTTACGTTCAGATATTGCAAATGGTGCCAGAAAACAATTTAGATGAGACTTTTCCAGAAATTCTGCAACTCTTGCCTCTTTTGACGACTCTTTCCTGAGAAAGCAATTAAAAGAGTTTAAATTTTCTCAGCGAGAGCAAAATGCGAAGAAATTTGGACAGTCTTAGTGATGTTGTCAATAAAAATTACTGTATTTTTTCCATAAAAAAAAATTTAACTAGAAAGTTTTAGCACGCGTAGAGTTTATCGAGAATGGAGTTACG
This sequence comes from Dolomedes plantarius, assembly GCA_907164885.2. NCBI lineage: Eukaryota > Metazoa > Arthropoda > Arachnida > Araneae > Dolomedidae > Dolomedes > Dolomedes plantarius. Next base: position 102,673,024 of record OU015501.1, read on the forward strand.
AATTTATGATTCCAGCAATGGAGGGCGTGGCCCATGAAATGCTATTACCGCACGGTATCCTGTGGAATCATGTGAACTTCACAATCAAGCGACTGATATGCTATTATTTTTGTTTTGTTTTACTATTGTTTTTGCCTTTATAAGAAACATGAATTTTTTAGTTGTTGGAAGACATACTTTTAAGAACTTTTCATCAAAATGAATATATATATACATATATATATATATATATATATATATATATATATATATATATATATAAATATATATATATATATATATATATATATATATATATATATATATATATGTGTGTGTGTGTGTGTGTGTGTGTGTGTGTGTGTATGTGTTTGTTTCTTTCTACTTCGCTCCTCCATTCCTATCAAAGACGACCACGGGCGTACCGAACGATGTCTGGTTGTGTCTCTCGTCATAAAATATATACAAGCATATTGACACCTAAGACAATGTTTCAAGTCTGTATTTCCTATTTTTTTTAGAAAACTCGATTTGAAAGTTTGCAAACTGCAGTTACTTAAGCGATTACAGCCAAGGTACAGTGCGTGCCTTCTTGTTTGAATATACATTATTGGCATATTATCTAAGAGACGTTTACAATGCTTCCAAAAAGGGCGTTGACATAAAATTACCTTCGAACAGAAAAATAATATTTGCACATATTCGAATACAATTGTTTCTCTTCAAAACTTTTTGTTCTGAGAAATAATTGCACGAGAGAAATATAACCAAAGAAATTCACCATAAAACTGCTTTAAAGAAAATTCGATCCAAACTTATTTCAAAAATAGCTTTCTAGTTTAGAAGCCGAATAACAAATCAACATGATACCATAAAGAAATGGTACCATAAAGAATGGAGCAAGAAAATAGTAGATGAAATAAATTTCGATATTATTGCCCCTACCACCCCTACCCACTTTTCCTTTTCCAAAAATAACATTTTGGACTTTGCTCTTGTTAAAGGTATTCCTCATGATCAGGGCCCGATTTAGAAAATTCTTGACTATCGGCACAACTCGGGATGGGGGCCCCCTAACACTGATGTGGGCGTAAAATTTCCAAAATTGACAAAGAAAAAAAAATAATAATCATGAATCATTGTGAAAGCACCATTTTACCAAGAATTGGCTATTTGAAGCATGTAAGCCTAGAGCATTATCAAATAACAAAAAGCAAAACAACATATTAACGTCATCATTAAAACACCAATACAATGCAACCAGAAAAACTTATGAATCCCTTATACACACTATAACATCCATATGATAAACTATACATATAACTATACATATGATGAACCAATCAATCAATGAATCAAATTTGAAAGGATATATATAAAAAAATTGCTATTAAAAAGGTAAAATTTAAAAAAAAATTGAATTGGGAATTTTTTCTTTTTTCTTTTAAAATTAAAATTTTGGGGGGCCCCTAGGCCTGGGCCTACCAGGCTTAATGGAAAATCAGGGCCTGCTCATGATCCGTACATTGACTCTATTTGCGACCTGTCCTCTGACCACAATCCTGTGTTACTTAAAATCTCCCTCGACTATAATCCTCTTAATATTAAACAGAAAAAGTTTACTAACTGGTCTAAATTCAAAAACATCCTCGCTAGTAACCCCCTTTGTCCACCCTGTTGTTAATGGTATTGATGATATTGACGATCTCGTCAATAGTATTACTTATGATATTAACTTTAGCCTGTTTAACAGAACCCAAATCATCCCCCCTAGTAATAAATCTAACGCTGACCCTAACTTAAAATTACTGATAAACAACAAAAACAAAGCGCGTAAGAATTGACAACACAATAAAACTGATATCAATAAACTATAATGAATAACGCTCAGCAGGACCTTAAATATTACTTAAAAGACAAAGCCAATTCAAACTGGGAACAGTTTATTACTTCTCTTCATACTACAAACAATTCTATTTGGCGTGCAGCCAAAAGATTCCAAAACCAATTTAATACCATTCCCCCTCTTAAAATCCCCAATTTCAATTCTCATGCCCTGAACTCGAAAAATGTAACCTTATTGCTAAAACTCTTTCTCGTTATTTTGCTCCCAACCTCCATCAATATTCTAGTACTGAAAACATTGTCAAGACTAATTTGGATCTCTTTAATAATACGCCTCACGATAGCCCTACCCCTTATATTGATCCTGTTGAAGTTAAAGATATTATTAAAAATATCCCTAGAAGGAATTCCCCTGGAGATGATGGTATCACTGATACTATGCTTAAGGCTGCTATGTACTAAGAAAAAAAAATTGCATTTCCCTTTTCCTCTTCTTTCAGACTCTTGTGGTGGGAGGAGTCCAGTTGACAGTTCGAGAATTCCACCCCCTTTAGGATTGACAATTTGAGGGATTGTAAAGGCTCTCTCTCTATAGGGGGATTAAGCACTGTCCCCAAATTTTTTATTTAAAAAATATTTTTGTCAACTATTTACAGGTACATAAATGCTGATAATCGAATAAAATTGGTATTATCAGATAGCCTGAACTTTTCTGCACAGCGCTACAGGATTCATTTTTTACATTTCGTCCGCCGAAGGAATTTATGAGCGTTTAAAACACACTATACCAGATTTTTCCCCGAATAATTTAAATTTTAAAATAGTAATTTCATTTTTTTAAACGAAAAATGTACACAAATGTAAAATTTCTTCCTCTATGACGGAGTACAATTTTTTTTTTAATCTTTGAATCCAAGTCGGCAATCCGTGGACAAATTTTCTCCATTGGTTAACATGGAGGTGAGCGAATCCAATGGGGTTAGTACATAGCAGCCTTAAGCATGTCCCTCCCCATTATATCTACAAAATTACCGTTCTCATATTTATTTTTTTTAAAATTTGAGTATTTCTCTCCTAAATGGAAAAAAATTCCATTATTGTTCCAATTCGCAAACCCGGTAAACCCCCTTATAGTTATTGTCCTATAAGTTTATTAAACACTGTTAGCAAGACAGGCAGAAATCATTAAAATAACACCGGAAAAATTTTACTTACTTTTCGTCCCTTCCCCCTTTTGCAAATAATAGAAATATTGCCTCTTCGGAAATATTGGTGTAAAAAATAAGGACTGCACAAACCATGCATATATTTTTACGGATAAACCATACCACGTTGTCAGCTCGGCATACCTGCATAAAAATATATCTAAATATATATTAACCTAGTTTATATATAAAACAGTTCCGTAACTGACTGATTGACTGACTGACTGACAGACAAAGCATAGAGCAAACCGTTGGACCTAAAGGGCTGAAATTTTGCATGGCGATTCTTCTTATAGTGTGGGGGTGCACTAAGAAAGATTCTTGGAAAATTCATCTTAGAGTTTTTAGAATTAAATTTTTAAGCTGTTTCAGTAACTTTTTTTTAAGTTTGTATTTAAAATAATAATTTGAGGGTTATAAAATTTATATCACGAGAAAGAGCATAGAAATTCCTTTCAAATGAAATTTTTTTTTAATCTTTACCTCTATTTTCTGATTTTTGGAGAATTTTAGAAGATTTTTAGAATTTAACTTATTAAATGCTGATCACGTGATTTATTTTTTCTGGTACTTTAAATTAATTTATCGTCACGTGCATAACAACTAAATAGACAAAAAAATATTTTTTTTCTTGCTAATGCGGCAGACGATTGGAAATTATCCAAAAAATATTAAAATACAGTAAAAGATATGTTCCTCAAACTGTACTATATTCTTTAGTATGTTCTATTAGCTTTAATTTGAATATTTTCTTCTACATTATTTTGTCTACAAAAACATCCGTTACGATTTTTTTAAATTTTTTTTTTACATCAATTGCATACATTGATCCTTGTATTTATTATAAATATATTTATACCTATTTTTGGCATTAATTGCATACATTGACCGTTGTATTTAATTTGAGTGTACTCCGTAGCGAAGTACGAGTTTTCAGCTAGTTTATTATATATTGGTATGAAATGGTTCCAAATTTAAAGTATTTAACCATTTAAAAAACATTAAATATTTTAAATTCTTCTTTTATTTTTAACCGTCAAAATGACGGCGTTCAGTCTGTATAGTAAGAAAAATATGATATTATATTATATATAAATTACAGATATATTATATTATATTAATAATTTATATATAATATAATTATATATAAATTAGATTGAAATATAAATGCTTCTGACAAAGACAGATACAGTTGTATTAAACTCAAATACTTTATTCAAATAGCCTTTAATATTCAGAAAATAATGAAAGTGTGTTAAATATAATGATTAGATAGCTGTAAAAGATGTCCTTTAATTTGAGCTCATATACGTATAATAAATAGTTTTATAAATAAATAATCATTAACTTGAGAACGGGAGGGACTTGAATAAATACATTAATAGTGTTTTTTATTGGTTGTATTTTCCTTAAAAAAGAAAACAAATTAAGAGAAATATTGCTTGCAATATAATAAAATTATCCATGAATTAGGTTTAAAGGATATCACTATCCGTAATAAGAATTATTGAATTAGACAGAAATTTAAATTATCGGGATAATGTCCTGAAAGATTGTTTCAAACTCAAATTCTATAATCAGGATAATCTTATTCTATATTCCGGCGCAATATTATTGTAAATAGAGTATCCTAACAAACTCAAATTCTATAATCAGGATAATCTTATTCTATATTCCAGCTTAATATTATTGTAAATAGAGTATCCTAACTAAGGAAAAATTGTGATGTATGAATTGAAACTTCCTTTAATTATGTGGACCTGCTGCTAGAAACAGCAAGTCGGGATTTTTGGCTAGTCATCCCAGCATATGAACAAATGTGTATGAAATGACTCCCAAGGTGGAGTCATCACTACACAATGCTAGAAGATGCCCTGTCAGATGGTCCAGACTTCCGCCGCAGTGGAGGAAGATGGAAGCATCTGCATAGCGATGTTAGAGTACAATGCATTATTACCACTCCGGAAACCCGGTGCGTATACCAGCATTCTACAAGCATCTCTAGCAAGTTCATACAGCTGAAGATAGTCATCAAGACCCATAGTGAGTTTGAGAACATAGCCGATAAAATAACAGTTTGCAGTCGATTATTATGAGCAAAAAAACTTTACATTTTTAGTGGTTCGCACCATAAAATGCTTTTTTTCAAAACATGAAAATATAGAAAATAGAAGGGGAAAAGTCAGGATTGTTTAAAATTTTCATAAAGATGGATATTTATGAATTCTAAAACATGGGGTTCTGTTTCAATATCTTGGAATGATAATTATATGAAAAAGTCTTTATAATCTGGGACTCTAGTTTGTAACATTCATCAAGCTTTTATAAAATAAATTAATACCCAGGTTAACAGAAGATTGCTATTTAAATTAACGTCTTTTTGAGACGATAGCTTTTATCTGCAAAATATGCCATAAACACTTTAATCATAATTCTAACATATTGAGTAAAGAGTATTATCATAAAACTAGATTTTTCGAAATCAAAACTTTGTCTCTTATCAACGTTAAAAATTATCTTTTCATTTCCCAGAGATTCTAAAGAATTTTTAAAGAATTTTGTTTTTCCTTAGTGACCACCATCATACACCCATCATACCACCATCATACATCATATTACTGGGAGGGGTTGTCCCCCCTCCCAGTAAATAAAGCTACGCTTAAAACATCAAGACTCCGATTATCTCCGACACGAATGGTTAATAATGCTTCCATAATATCTATACATTTAAGTTGCTAAGCCGACTTTTCGGGCAGTGCGTGAGAGAAAACTGCTGCATCAATTTACTTCATTTTGGTCTTAAATGAAAGATTGTAATCTGCAGATTTGTCAAATTTGGTTTTTGTAACCGCAGTTTCTATTATTCAGCGATAATTTACAATTAAAAATTGATTTCTGTGCATGCTCAGTGGCATGTTTAAATCTGGCTTTAGAAACTCTGTTTCTGCGCATGCTCAGGGACATGTTTATGATAAACACGTTTATTCCGAAGAGTCTCTAGACCTTTTTCTGCAATTTTTATTTTTATGATAAGTATGTTTGTGTAATATAAGATTGAACTTGATGGAAATTGTTTATTTCGCGCTGTTCAATTAGCGATAATTTACAATTAAAAAAAATTTGCTTTCTGCGCATGCCCAGTGACATTTTTAAATCTGGCTTTAGATACTCACTAAGCACGAGGCCGCTTAAACACATTAATTTGTTTCTGCTCATTATTATGATTTTCAACATTCGGCAATGATGTGTTGAGCATAATTTGTGTATTAGTACATTTATTTACTATCTAGCCGTCATGTTTTGACGGGTACCAACTAGTGATTGTTTAAGTTAGAGATGACAAACGCGGCCTGCGAGCTGCACCTGGCCCGGTAGGAATTTTCAAACGGCCCATGGCACTAATGCAAATATATTGTTATATATTATACGAAATATTTCACACGTTTGTTCCACGTTTGGCTGCACTTGTGTGTGCGAAAGCACCATTTCCAACATGAAGCACACTAAGTCCATGGAAAGGAGAGGGCTTAGAGCAGCGGTTTCCAACCTTTATGCTACTATGCCTCTCTAAAAAAGAAATTTTTTTCTCGCGCCTCCCTAAAAAAAAAAATATTTTTCCACGCCTCCCTATCTTTTAATAGATATAATAATATAGACACGCTTTAAACAATAATAACTTTATTACAAAAAAAAAAAAAGAAAACTACAATTAATAGAATAATAAGATTTTGCTATAACAATACGAATATGCATATTTATTTTTATATTAAATTACTAATTAAACTACATCAAAATTTAATGCGAGGTTGGTTGTTGTTGTTTATTGGCACAAAGTTTATCATATCTTGGAGGCAATGTGGAGAGTGTCGCTCGTAACTCTTTTTCGACTATTAACCTGGTTCGATATTTGGTTTTCATTGCAGCCAGTGCCGAAAAGCCCGTTTCGCATAAAAAAGACGTTACAAACGGTAGAAGCACTTGCATTGCTTTGCAATACAAAGATTCATACTCTCCACTAAGATTCACTCAAAATTGAATTATGATTTTATTTTGAAACTTTTGTTTGAGTGAGATATCGCATGACAGTTCTATCAAATTTTCGTTTTCTATGGTTGTCAACTCAAATTCGTCTATTTATAGATATTACGATTTATTCGTTTATTTATAGATATTATGGTATAAACATTGATTTTTTATTAAAAAGTTTTGGCGCCAACTCAAATTTGTCTATTTATAGATATTACGATTTATTCGTTTATTTATAGATATTATGGTATGAACATTGATTTTTATTAAAAAGTTTTGCCGCCTCCCCTCGCAATAGTCCGTGCCTCCCCTGGGAGTCGCTCCTCCCAGGTTGGAAACCTCGGGCTTAGAGATAAAATTACCTCAAATACTAATAGGAGTATTCACAAGACATAGAGACCATCTGCAGATGGGTCATTGCAACTACTGGATTGCTATATCATGAGCTTTATAACAAACAGTATTGACGGTTATGAGCTATGGAAAGGTATATTGAAACTTCGGAAAACGCGAAGAAAGAACACACAGCTTATTAAAATCTACAAAAACTGAAAGGGTGACAACTGGTTTCTGAACTAATTAATAATTCATCCTCAGACAGAGGAGTATTAGTTGGGATTGTCGCTAAGGACGATTCACAAATGCTTCACAATTCCAGAAATAAGATTTGTGAATTGTCCATGGGTACCTATAGCTCCTCGGCCTGAAGATGAACTATTAATTAGTTCGAAACTAGTTGCCACTCCATTATTTTTATTGTTGATAGATATATACACTCTCGTTTTATATAAGAGTAAATTTCCTATCGATCAGTACTCATATATTTCAGTCTTTAGGATCCGGAAATAGGCATCACTCCAAGTTATTCATTAAGATAAAAAAACCAATGGATAACTATCAGCCTTTAGTGTGCATTAAAACCTATCCAGTATTATCTTCCCACTACTTCGATTTCTTCTTTTGCTTCTTCAATTTGTAAGATGTCTTCGAAGAATGTTACCTTCTCATTTTTAAATGTTCTCCGATTCATTTAGTTAAATTTATTTATTGCGTAGAAATTGGATAGATATAATGTTAACATAAGATATAATGTTAACATAGAATGAAATTATAAAGACTTCTGAAACTGTTTAAAAAGTTTTAATCGGATATGTGAGAAAGCCCTTCGTTCAGTTTACATTGAAAAAAAAACTATATTTAAAAAATAAAATGATTTAATTCCTTTTGCATTAACTAATATATAATTTTGATCATTTCCTACAAATAAATTATCAGTATAATACGTATAGATAATATGAATGTATTAATATAGAAACATTTGTGAAGATATCAAGGCGAACTCTCTAAGTCAATTGCTAAATCTAAAATCAAAATTGATAATAAACTGATTATCAAAAGCTGATAATACACCACTTACCGAAAAAAGGTTGGATTTCAAAAGAAAATTCAAATGTTCAAAATACATTAAAAATCAATGGGGCGTGGTAGCCCGGTAGGCAAAGAGCAGCGGGCCAGTGATCTGAACGTCCCTGGTTCGATGCTCGTCGCTGCAAATCTACCGCTGTGTTCACTAATGGTGGCCGGGGCACGCAAAATAGGGCGTGGCTACAATGTCCTCCAAGTTCTCAAATTTACCTCTGGAGGTGCGGGGTCAAGTGTTCCGGTCTCGTCATTTGACTCGGTTCAAAATTACGGGACCGGTCATTTAGCCAAGTCGGACTTCGACCCTTGCGGTGCTATTAAAAACCTGAGCCGATTCTTCGCCCATAGCCTTCGGGACTTGACCTGATGTTACATGTCGGTCAAGGGGCATAAGCAACAGCAACATTAAAAATCAAGAAAAATTGTGTATTTGAAAGTAGATAGGCAAGTAGGGCATATTTTCAGAAATTGGAGCACCACTCTTCAAATTTCAATTGAAAGAGAGAGTTCAAGATAGAAACGAAAATTTCCGAGTTCAAAATTAAAAATTCATCAGAAAAAGATTAATTGGAAAATGAGAAATATAAATGTTAGCATCACTTCAAGGGCCCCGCCTACCAGTTGGGCCAATCAGTAAATGGAACTTGGAATTTCAGGTAAAAATGGCAGAAGCGTTTCAAATACGTTGATAAAAATTGAGCACAGTTGAAATATTAAAAATAAATAGGAATATCCAGAATCAAATCAAGAAGAAACGCAGGGACAAATTCATACAGCCTGGAAATTCAGGGAAAAGGACTGATTGGACCATAATTAGAGGGATCAGACAATTTTAACCCCGCCTTCAAATTAGGACCTACAAGAGCCCTTTTCCAGTTTAGGGAAAATAATGTTTATCAAGCCTGCAGTTAGTTAATTATATAAGGCACATCAATGATAAAATGTGATACTGTAAATTTGGTAACATGTGAGAAGTCATATGATCAGCACCTGGAGATTTATGAATTTTGAGTTTCTGAAACATTCTAAAATTTTGGAAAGAGAAGTGCGTTGCAGAGACCCTTGTGCAGATGCAAGAAGTATATTTACTTATAGTATACATATATTATTATAGGTAATACTTATACAAATTGATTTTAACAAGAAAAAAAATCATTTTGCGGGTAGAAATTGAGAAATTTAAATTTTTTTTTAAAAATTAAAGAATTTAAAAAATTGTTTTTCTCCTTTAGTTTTCAAAATTCTAGCATGATTTTTTAATTGGATATTTATAACATTATACGTTATAATTTTATGGATCGATTTTTCAATTAATGAATTGGTTTATGAGAAAAAATAAAATGTACAAATATAGGCAAAAAAGCAACAAAAAAAATGGTTTCCTCAACATTTCGATTTTTCTTTTTTTTTCTTTCCATTATATTGTAAAATCCATCCATAGTTTTATTAAATACATTATATTTAACATACAAAAAAATAATGGAGTCATTTGACATACCGGGTGGTTATAATTAAACTTCCCCTTTAAATGGCATCCTACAGCGCAAACGGGTGAAAGGAACGCAACGAAATTTTGTATATGGGCTATACACGAGATGCGCTCACGGAATTTAGAAAAAAAAATTAGTTCCAAAATGTCCACCAGAGGGCGCCTTTTCAGGAAAACATGAAATTTAGCACAATAAACGACCAAAACGGAATACAGAAACAATATTAACATTTATTGACTAGTTTCTGATCACCTTGTTATCGAACCACATTAAGTAAAGGTAAGGGAGAAACAAAAACAGTTCAGTTTGCAGAAACAAGAACAGATTAGGACGAAATTGCACAAGAGGAGCAGTTGTTAATCGTGTCCAGGAGGATGTAGGGAAAGTTGCTCCACGTGACCATCTTCCTTCACCTGCAAAATTTCAAGTCGATGGACAGTGTGTTCAACAGCAGATCGTAACTGATCAGTTGTGAGGCTTCGCACATGAAGCGTTATGGAGTTCTTTAAGTCATTCAACGTCGCAACACCTCCACGATACACCAGCTCGCTCAGTACGATCGTTCGCTTTCCCTACATCGTCCTGGACACGATTAACAACTGCTCCTCTTGTGCAATTTCGTCCTAATCTTCTGTTGTTTCTGCAAACTGAACTGTTTTTGTTTCTCCCTTACCTTTGTGTGTTTCCACTACCCTTTACTTAATGTGGTTCGATGACAAGGTGATCAGAAACTAGTCAATAAATGTTAATATTGTTTCTGTATTCCGTTTTGGTCGTTTATTGTGTTAAATTTCATGTTTTCCCGAAAAGGCGCCCTCTGGTGGACATTTTGAAACTAAATTTTTTTTCGAAATTCCGTGAGCGCATCTCGTGTATAGCCCATATACAAAATTTCGTTGCATTCCGTTCACCCGTTTGCGCTGTAGGATGCCGTTTATAGGGGAAGTTTAATTATAACCACCCGGTATATTTGGTGACGTAATCATGTTTTAAACACAGTAATACGTCAAAAACAGCAAACTGAGAAAAATCAATTCAAAGATTTTAAGCACTGAAAAAACTGTAAAAACCTATTCCCGTTTTCTTAATATTAATGTCATTATGTTACTACTTATATATCTTTAAAATTATAGCCATTTTCTTTGAATAGGTGAACATTTAGTTATAATTAGAGGCTTTTATTAAAAAATTATCCAAACAGAAATGATCAGAGAGCTGGTGAAAAATGTGAATAACAATTTAATTATCTTTCTTAGAGTGCTTTTAAATATTTATAAATATGATTACAAGGCATTTTTAATAAAGATTTATAGCATTAATTAATAGTTTCGTTCAGAATTTGAAAATTTAAGTTGCAATGTTTCACCATCAACAGACTACACAAACCTCCTCATAACACTTGACGATTTTAAAAACATCCTGCTGATTATGTAACTCCCTCTCTCCTTTATGTAACGCCTTCTCTCACTAGATGCAAGCCGTTGATATACTGGTAGAACTTTTGGAAGAAATATTTCATTTATTGAGGTCCCTACTCTTAATTTGTGACTACCTGGGTTATCACCTGGGTTATTTGTAATTCAGGGAGGAAATTTTAGAGTAGCAGGAATGTAAACACTGAAGTGGGCGTGGCATTTAAAGGGGTGTCGAGATAATGTAAGGTGCTTTTGATACACTTACAATCGTCAGATCATCTCAAAACTTTGTACCAATATACTAGAGGTGTCAAAGTATATTTTAAACAAAAAATTGAAATATCGATATTTTCATCAATATAAGGGTACCAAATCCCCTTAAGATTTATTTGTTCATTTTTTTTTAAATCTTAAACCAAGGGCAGTTGTTGTCCACTCTATTTTCTACAGTTCATTGACATGTTCTTAAAATTGCATAAAATATTTTATATTGAAGTTGGATAGATAAAATGTTTTATATACATACGCTTTATTTCATGTGATTATTATAATTGCCCATAAAGCGTGTATATCATTTCATTTAAAGGGACATTTTTTAACAATGGAAAACTTTTTCTCCATGTTAGATTTTTTCTTGACATTCATGCAGTAAAAGTGCTAAAGCTTTTATTTTTTTGTATTTAAGACACAAGTATTAAACTCTTTATACAAGTTTTCTATTATGTATGGAATAAAACTTTGCATGGAATTATGCAAGAACGTGCTTATTTCTTTTTTATATACAAAAATACACAACAAGCTGTCATATTGCCTCGTTTTTCACTGCAAATGATAGAATTTTTTTTAAATAAAATGTAATTTTAAAGGTATTTTAAAAATCCATGCTAAGTTTTATGAAGTAGACTTAGATACATTTTCTAAAAAAATTTGGAGCAAAAATTATTAATATTTGAAAAAGTTATAAGGATTTTAAAAAATTATAAATAAATTTTAAAAGTTTAAATTTGAATTAAATTTACTGTTAAAATAATTTTTTTTCAGAATATATTTAAAATTGACTACTAAAATACAATACAATTACAATGTTTATTGAAATACTTAAAATAAAATGTTTTTTTTTAAAGGGTACCGTGTCCCCTTAAAAGAGATACAATAAAATTTCTTTGTTTAATCATTTATAAGCGTATGAGACATTGCATCTAACTTACAACAATCAGTTGTCTCACTAGAGCAGTGGTTCCCAATCCGCAAATTCTGCGGACCACTAAGCCAGAAACTGAACCATCTGCGGACCACCCCTTCCCCACCGACTTAAGGGCAGGGGAACCTACCGGGGGTATGGGGTGTATAGAATATTCCTCTGGCGAAAGGGATACAGGATTAACGTACTCACATTCTTATGTATCGTATTCCAATAATAAAATATTTATGTTAAACTTTTAAGAAAATTTAATTCAACACCTGATAGTCATCGAATATATTCGACCCATCTAGTTCAATGAATATTGCGTTCAAAATCCCCATTTATTGGGCAATTTTTTTATATATGGTGCCGGACCACTCCCGGGGCTCTTGCGGACCATCTGTGGTCCGCGGACCAGCGACTGGGAACCACTGCACTAGAGAAAAAATCCCTTCAGAGCAAATGGGGAAATCAGCTTTTCCTTAATTAAGGAATCCCCCTTCAAGCCGTGAGACAAGCGCACCATTCGGTTTCTAAATTAACTGAGAATGTTCTTATTGATTTTACAGTATGATATATAGCATACATATACAGTAGCATGCACATTATAGCATATATACCTATACAGTAGCGATTTTAAAAAAATTTTTCATTTGAGTTAGCAAAAACAAAGAACACCATTTAAGTTTCAGAAATACGTTTTTATGCCTTTAAAGCATATACCATCAAGAGAAAAAAAGAATTTTCTTAAAATAGCACAAGACAAAAATATTAACTACATGGAATTTAATATGTCTATAAATTATGTTGTCTTCGGAAAATCACGACACTATTTGTCTAATTTAAATATTTAATTATAACACAACAGTTCATAGATTTCAGGTACCCAGTACCTCAATAAATAATTAAGAAAAAAAAAAGAATACATCGACCTCACAAATCCCTGATTCGACTAACATCAAAAGCTGCTCTACACTAAAATCCAACTCTTCCTCACGGTTACCGTTAACTTGTCAAAGTTAGAATTTCAGTCAAACAGAAAAGGAAACGTGACTACAGTTGTATATACATATCACTCGATGTCTTTAAAAAAAGAACAAACATTTAAATGTGACTGAAACCGTGGATGGATATTGAAATCATAAAGCGTGTTTATTAAGCATATTAAGGAAAATTTATAACTTTAAAATTTATTCATATCTATTCGACTATACTCTTAAGTTGTGAGAGCTCAGATGAGTTTCTGTTGTGGTTGTAAGGCTTTTGTGATACATATACTTTCATAAGACTATTTTAAATGTTATTTCAGTAATAATTTGAATTATTTAGTAATTCCGGGTTCATTCTAAAAGTAAAATTTATCACCCTTCAAGTTTTACATATTTTAAAGAACATATTCATTGTACACATACAGTAACAGAATTTTAAAGAGTTTTTCTGGACTTATATGAATTATATTTCAGACTTATAATATCTGCATTATGAATAACCAAACAGCAGATTTAGGCCGGCATGGTTTTCCTGCGATGTGTCCAAAATGTGTATTTCCAGAAAACATCTAAGCGAATTTTACGTAATTATAACAATTACCTTTGGTTTGTAATATACGAAAGTAAAAACAGTAACGCTACTAAGATACTCAGACCTTTTTTTTTTGACACTACCATACCGGAAGTACATTTTTTATTGCCACTACCATACCGGAAGTACATTTTTTATTGACAAAGGGGTTTGATGAAAGATACACGTGTTTGGTGTTATTTCATCACTTACAGCCAAAGGCTGATAAATCCAGTTCAACCCATTTCACCCTATACAACGAAAGAAAAAAAGCTTTCTCAAGAAATTTTTATGGCTTTGCGTTGGAACTTTTGGGGTCAGGGTGAACCAAACCCTAAGGGCTCACAACTGAGACAAAGACCTGAGGCCCAATTGATATTCGTTGGATTCAAGCGCCGATTCTCCTGACTTGGAGTGCACGTGATAACGAGGTGAAATCGTTGTCAGTATGGTGTTTTCAGTGTTCTTAACTAACAGGTCAGTTAACACAGAGCTAGACACGATAGCAATTGAACTTCAAGTATTCACCAATAAATGAACAGATTTCCACTAACAAAATTCGGCTATTTTCATGCTGTTATTCAAACAATTTGATTTTAAGCTAATTTTCAGCCTAGTCTAAAGCTAGCAAATTCATTGCAAAAAATGACAAATTTAAGTTGAGTAATGGCGTTTAAATAAAAATCCAACTTAAAGACACATGATAAGATGTACAAGAGTATAGAGAAATTCTGAGATGCTTTTCCATGCATCCACGCCCCAAAACTGAAGAGCAATAGTAGGTCTATAGTTATTCAAAACCGCGACATTATTTTTTTATTCTTTGTAATTTTAATGTTAGAATATTTATAAATGTCTTGTTCCAAATTGGGATAATTAAGCTATAATACTCCATTTTGTAGTCGGATATTTAAATGTGTAAGGTTTACATAAAATTCGATTCACAATAATAGAACTTTTAAGTGAATAAAGTTAAAGAAGCCGCTAAAGATATGCTAATTGCGGCATACGCGGTTGGTATAAATACCAAGCAGCTAGATTAAAGAGGGGAAGCGAAAACGAAGTGAGAGGAAGTGAAAGGAGTAGTAGAGCTGACGAAACGAAGTATCGAGCTGGAGCTAGGCTTAGAGTCTGGTTTTATAATAGTGGAGCAGCCGCTTGAGGCATAGCTAGGTTGCTTCAAACCTACGCGAGTTCTTATTAGGCCCAAAGTTTACGAAGCAGCATTGCTGGTCGAATTTCCGAAGTATTTGTGAGTATCTCAAGTTATATTTTCATTGCATGACTAGATATACCAGGAAATATATTGAATTGTATAAATGTTATATACCTCATACTAGTAGTACGCATTACTTACGTCGAAAAGAATATATATATATGTGAAAATGCTTAAATAAACATTGCTGTTATGTAAGAACTGAGTTTGAATGAAATTAGAGTGCCACTTCAAGATATACATACCCAAAGTTAGGGTAGAAGTGCAAGATTCTCTATAAATGTTCTAATTAAAAAACTTTCTCAATAAAAATAAATCAAATATTCCCTACTGCAACTTCTACAATTTTAGTATTGAGAAAAATTGTTTATGTATAGATTTTATTTATATCCATGTGTCAATTTTAGCATTTGGCGAAACTGGTGATCCTAAATCTTTATAAATATTCATGATTTGTAGTATTTGGTTGACTTATATTGCTAGTTTATCTAGAATGGTTTGTTACAATAAAGTACACTTAAGAGTACCTTCAAAGAAGGTTGGGATGCAATCTTAACACCTACTCACACGTACACGCGCTCATGCCCTCGTATTTGTGAAATGGGCTAATTTAGTTTATTTTAATAACGGTGATAAAATACTGTATACAGAATATTCCGTGGAGGTATCTGAACTCCTTGACCTAGACATCACAACTCTTTGTATCTTCTAACCAATATTGCTTTGGCTGCATGTAGACACGGCGGTAGTTGTTTGGCTTTTGTTCTCATGGGACTTAAATCCTGGACCCCGCTGTGGTATACTTGAAATAATGAAAACTTGTAGTTTACTTGCTCAACATTGGGTTAATTGTAAGTGGGGTGTGTGTTCGGGAGTACACGTGTGTTTATATCAGTCTTAATATTGTTAATAAACGAACTTAATTCATTTTATATCAGTCTGAACATAACACTAAAATACTATAACCTGAATTATTTCCTGCATTTATATAAAAATCTCTTTCACTGTATCACTTCGGAAACTCTTCACCAATACTCTCAACGAGGTTTCCTTTCAGACTCTCCTATGGTTAATCCATGCAGGAAAATGATACCTCGGGTGAGACAGAGCTATTCTTAAACCGGCCCAGTCCCAACCTTACCAGCTCTATCCCTATTTGATCCCGACTGGATGATGGTTGAACAACTAGACAGTCTTCAGAACAAGAGTCTGTGGATTCCACACCTGAGTTAGGTGGGGATGATTTCATCATTTAAACTGTAGGACCTGGTTAGTTTATATCTGATGTTACCAAAGACGACTGTAGAGCTCCAAACCAACCAGCGCAATTTTATCCCGGTAAATCCTAATATTATCGTCCTTGCATGTAACCATGCTAACAGAGAAGAAAAAAATTATCAATCAAGTAACTTTCATTTACACGACATCATTTTACTTCTATATATTGTTGGTAACTGTAGAGCAGCCCGGATAGAAATAACCCGAGATCATTATACTTGGTTCAGGGGGTTGTATAAAGGGAACAAAGTACGACGGGCTGATTGCTTCGGGTGGTTTACATCTTGGTCCATTGCTCTCTGTTTTAAAATAGAGTATATCTGCTGTCAATGGACCACAGAACCTTCCCCCCCCCCGTATGGTCGAATATTTATTTTTCCTTGCTAGTTTATTTATATTTTTCCTTCCACTAATTCTCGCATAAAAGGTTTTTAAAAAAATATTTTGGAGATGCGTCGGTTAACCACGGAGCAAGGTTTTTCAGGAGTATCAGTACATCCAGTACCAGCCATTCATAGTACCCATGTTGAACCACAGGAAAGTGCAGTTTCCAAACATACTCAGTTTTATCCAGCAAAAGGCAATTCGTGTTTTAACCGTACTGGCTCCTGGTTCAGCAGTTTGCTTAATTTCATCAGCAAATAGTATTTATAAATATGTTATTAATAATATAGCAGATGTAGGGAGTTGTATTTACCATGTGTACTATAAAATGTTAAATATTAACTAGACATTCGAATTACAGTCTTCCATAGATGGGGATTCGGCTGTAGCTCTCTATACTACTTTTGAGTCAACACAGTTGTTTTTTTACGTTTATAAACATTCCCATTTCTCCTATTAAACGTAGTTAGAGAATTCTACTTTTTTTTTTAATGACTGGACTTCCCCAAACATTTTAGCAAGCGTCGGGGACAATTATCCAAGATGATTTTCCTGGCTATATTAACTCCACGAAGCGGACTCCCAGTTACGTCTATCCTTTCAGATTTTAATGATACGCTAGAAATTTCTAGACACAATACTAGTAACTTCAACAATCTCCTTTGTAGTTTTCTTTTCTTTATGCTAGCTAATGGTTTGGTCTTTGTGAAGCTCTACAAGAACCATTCTGGGACCACGCAAAACGTCTTCAGATATGTTGTTTAAGAGATCATAAGTTGAACTCTGCATCGGTTGCAGTTAACTTTTCTACTGCGTATAGAAACAAGAACATTGTAACTATACTAAGAAAAACCATTGGTTCCCCAATACTGGACTATTTGACATTAAAAGTTAATTTTTTTTTTCACGGACAGTAGTTAGGGAGTCTTAGGTGTGCGCACATACGTAACTTGAGATTTTACTGTCTAGCTTTAAAGGATCAGAGTCTCCCTAGGCACGAAAATTTTCAGCTTCGGGTACTATGAATTAACCATAGAATCAAAGATTTTGAGATTCAGTTCATTTGGAGTTTTGAAAATCCAATATTTGATGGCGTACGATTTTTTTTTCGGTTTGTTGGTTGTTCTAACGCGACGATCATTTTTTTTTTTGCTACACGAGGCTAAACGGACAGAATTTTGGAACAGGGAAAGAAACCCTTTTTTACTTTTATCCCCTCTAAAATTTTCCTCTAAAAAGCTTTCTAGAGTATTGCTGAATTGCCCAAAATTACCTGTTCTGTCTCTGGCACTGAAGTTATAACCTATAACACTATAGCTTGTGATCATGTTTCGTAAGATTCAAGGGTCAAGATTTGCCCAGGGCTCAGGATAACCTTGATTAGGATTCTGACGCTAGTCATTTTTTAATCGTTTTATAGTAGTGGATATGTTATAAAATGACTTTCACTTTGTCAGCCCTCTTTGTCTGGATGGGGTGAAAATTCGAATCATCCCTTTTGAGGTCAAATGCTGTTGCATCCTCGGGTCATATGTATTGCGCTAAACGGGCGTGAGCAGGAAAACGGCGAGAAATTATTGCGTCAGGGTTGGTTATCCCCCAGGCTCATACAGTTTTGGCCTAGATAGGATCTAAATCAAAGTAACTTCTAGCAACCAGAATTTAAAGGGAAAATTTTAGATGTTGAGGCTAAAATGAAGCTCGATATCCTACATACCAGGTATTATTATTATGTTATCCTTTCGAAATATATTTTGATCTTAATTTTTTCTGTTGACATTAGTAACAACTTATTTTGTGCTAACACATGCACACACATACACACACATATATAGAGAGAGACATTGAAGGCAGAGAAGTATTTAGTGTTGTTGGAAAGGAGGTTTGTTGTTCTTATCTTTTGAGTGTTTCATTTCGGTGTCATACAGATCTCTTGACATAAGAGATTGAAAAAAAAAAGAAACTTATTTTGCTCCAGGGAAAGAGCACATTTTAAAAAGTGTAAAACATTTAGTTCCAATTATTTGGAAACTGAATTAATATTTAGAAACCCTCGCTACTAACCCTGATTTTAATACTAGATACATTCTCAAGTAATTCAAGAAATGTAATTGCCAAGTGATAGTCTGTGGGTTTGAGTCCCACTGTAGCCGTTCGGAATCGGCTTTAAACTGTAGGTTCCGGTTTAATTACCCCTCGTGTAGCAAAAAATTTGACCGTAGCGCTCCAAACCAAACCATGAAATGTAATTACCAATTTAAGATTTATTTTTTCAACTTTTGTATGCTATTGACATATGAAGTGACTGAGATAGTACTGACATAATGCTTTCCTGAATCATAACAGCATTTAATACTTGGCGTCCTTCTCGTGTAAGTGATTTATGATTATTCTTCCTTCAATGTATATGCAAAATTCATTTAAAAAAAGGGTGACATAAACATCTGATGAAAGTTTGTTTGAAATTTCTTATATGTTTTAGAAAATGATTATGAAAGCAATTATGAAACAAACAATTTTTATTACTGGTGCATAATTAAGTAGATCAGATTCTTAGTCTCTTGTCGCTGGAGTAGATTTAACATATAATTTTAATGAGGAGTACGGAATTTTTATATTAGACTAGTAAGAGTTATCCTCAAATTCCAGGACTTTTGTAAAGAAAGATTTTAACATGGAATTTTTTGCCTTCGAAGTATAAGCAACCTCATGGACCAAAATATCCCACGTTTTAATATACAAGATGAGCAAAAACAGAAGAAATAGTTACCTTTGATTAGAATTTTAAGAGAATTAGATAGTTCATGATTTGGATCCTGGATTTTAATAGATTCAGAATTCGACAAAGGGGCTGGAAAACAAGGTCTGATTGATTTGCAAATCTTTGACGGGTGAGAACAAAAATAATTTATCTCTGGGGTAACATATATGTTCCCACTCTAATAGTTTTCTTGAACTGGTGACTTTTCGAATTCACTATACAAAGTGTTCTATAAATAGGGAGTTGTTATTTTTTAAAAGAATAGCCGTTCGCGTAGATGATTACCATTCATTGTTTAAAAATGTAATGGGGAATAAATATTCAGAATTAAAAGATTAAAAGGGACATCTTTCGTTAAAAATGAGAAGTATTTAAAATTGGAAGAAAAACCTAAATTTTCTTATGTGTTGTAAAAATCTTTTTCAAATACATATAAAGGATATTATTTTGTTATGAGATATGCAGATATATGAGATATATTCTCGATACTTAGAAAGAGGGTTTTATGTTGTGCTAGCAAAAGAGGTAAAAGATTAGTCTACAGAGGTGAACTAATCTTTAAACCTCGTCTTTCTACTTGTTAGTTCTCGCTATGTAGACTAGATCTAGTGGGTTCAAATACTTTATATATTGCTTGTTACAGAAGCTTTGTAGGGAGAACATCTCGGGTACAAGATTGCCGTTCTTTTGAGCTAATATACTCTGTAACAGGAAGCCTTTTCCTCTTAATTTGTCGCCGATTTTCTAAGATTGCTGCTAATGAAAGTAACAACAGATTATGATATATTGTCTTGTTGCGAATTAATTTACTCCAAATATGCTGTTACACACGCTCGCCAATGATGAGGATTCATACCATCAAGACCATATAAAGATAATTTTTGAAGCATTCTTTTACATTCCATCGATTTCATGAAATTTTAACTGTCACAGTGTAAAATGTAGTGTTTAATTATGGTCTAGATCAGTGTTTCCTAAACTTTTTGATCGTGGAACTCTCACAACATTTTTCTACGTTAACGAAACCCTCTAGATTTCTTGATCAATAGACCCCTTCCTCCCCCGAAATTTAATGTGATATTGAATGAAATTAATATTGTTTTAATGCTTAGATTCCATTGAATTAAACAAAAAATCATCCATGAAAACGAGTAACAGGGGTGATAAAAACAAAAATATGAGGGTAAATCAGACTGTCAGACTGTCTTGTGGAATCCTTAAATTTTTTGACGGAACCCCAGGGTTTAGCTGAACACACTTTGGGAAACTCTGGTCTAGATAAAACAGTGGCAATGGATGAAGGTTTTTTAAAGGGTAGCAAGTCAGTATTCATATGTTTTACATAAACAAAAAAAAGAGAAACTTTTATCTCGAATTTGTATTTAAAGCTGAAAAGAAATTAGAAATAAGTAGTTCGTAATCTAGACATTAATATTAAATATTGCGGAAGGTTGCCACATTAACTAGTTTTGGAAAGCAACTTATTTTAGACAGCAACTAATTTCAGAAATTAGAATTAAATTTCAGATTAAAATTCTAATACAAAGAAAAGTTTAAACTTTGACGATTTGCTATATTTTAATATTTGTAAAAGGAATTTTTGAAAGTCATATCTCTGAAATAGTAAGGAATATTCTATAGTATGATTATTTTTCTTTGCATTTCACAAATATAAGCAAATACTTAATAAATATTATGCTTTCAGAAAAATCTAATGCGTTAAGCTAGTGCAAAAATAGAGATCAAAAGCAGTTCTAATAAAGTTCTAACGATACCATATACGGAGTACTTTAAAAATTTATTGACTATATACATATGGAGATCTAACGAAAAGAATGCGAGATAATTTCTCTAAAATGAAGTAGAGGGATGCATAGGTTCCTGTAGTTTACATGTGAGGTATATGGGGTATATAAGGAACCCGAGTGTTGGCGAAATGTAGGTCACGGGGGAAGCAGTGAGATGTATTGTCCTTTTCTACATTTTCATGGTGCATGCGGAAACAGGTTAGGAAACTATCTTCTTTTCCTCTTCAAGCTCATTAGTTTGGAAATCTTACAAGCAAGGGGCCTCTCATAGGGGGAAGAAAGAGATAATAGTAGGGTGGAACATACCTATGCATTGAACACATGTCCAGAATCTAAATGAAAAAAAACTGGTAGAATAAAAGAGCGTACTTTATTTAGGAGAACTTCGTAAGACTTGACTTTATATTTCTCTGTTGCATGACAGCCCAAATAAACATCAAATGAGAGATTACATTTTTATGAATCTACCACAGTGACAGTGAAAACAAATTTGTAAAATTATAAAGAAAAAAACTGTTTATTTTACTATTTATTTTGATTTCTTCCAGACATCTCAATTTGGGGGAATTAAATGGATAAAAATCTTGAAAAGCAAATTTTTTACACAAGAAATAATCTTGTTGTTTTGCGTTCTTAAAAAGGGTATATTTTGTGTTTATAAAATATTCTGAGATACATCCCAATCTTTTTGCTCTTTGCTTAATCTAAGTTCCTTCATTGCTAAAAAAATTTACCAAATTATTTGTTAAACTTACTCCGGTACTCAGTGGCGGATCAACGCACGGGCTCAAGAAGCGTACGCTTGGGTTAGCAGTTTCAAAAAGAGATACATTCTCTGAGGCCTCAAAACTCCGTTGCACTTGGAACCTTCCAAGAGCTTGATCCGCTACTGCTGGTATTACTCTGCCACCGTTACGCCCTCCCACTAGAAGTTTTGGCATAACTAGGGCTCCCAGCGAGAAAAACTTAATAAACCCAGATTACATATGAAAAAACCCAGAATTTTAATAAAATAACCCAGCTTTTTAATACACACACACACACACACACACACACACACACATATATATATATATATATATATATACAATGCTTCTACTCCACCTCACTATAAAATCCACCTCTTAGAGGCTAATCCGGAATATTGCAGTTGGGGCCGGACTCCTGACTCCTGGAATTCTCTTTGGTGGGATAGTCGTCGTAGCTGGGGTGAGGCAAGAAAAATGGGCCTTTAAATTCGTTTATTTAATATTAAAAACATCTCCAGCTCCATCGTTCGTATTAGTCTTGCATTTACTAGTTAATTATTACGCCATTCCAACCATTTAATTAAACTCAATACCGTCCGTCACCACATCACGACGCGACACGACGGCATACGTCTTACCCCTTCGAATTTCCTACATGCTTCTAATCTTATTCTTTGTTCGAAAACGCGCCTAGACAAAATCTGCATCGCTTGCAAAATAACATTTTCGAATGTTCCCTCTGCTGAAGTTTACAATATTTATGCGCGAAACCCAGCCGAAACTCTAAAGTCGCATGTACACACCAGCGAATCAGCTCCCCCCGTCCCCTCGCGACACATTACGCGACAATCTACCTGACCGAACGTACTCACTTTCCCGCCGCTTGCAACTTCCCGACGTCATTACCCATTTGACCTTTGACCCCCGTCCCGTCATCCGTTTCCGATTTCGTTTCGGGGACCCCCCCTTTGCCCCCCCCCCCAACGTGGGGAGAAGGTCCCTCGTTCCTTTGATCATTCGTCAGAAAACCGCCCTCCGAAGCCAGCGCCCGAGTGGCGAGAAGAATAGTGTGGTTATCGGCGAAGGAACCCATAAATAAATGTTTCCCCCTACTCTTCGCTCCTCTTTCGCGAATGTGTATTCGCGGGTTAAAATAGCTTTTACCGTAAACGCTAGCGATGGGCCTGCAATTCTCATCTCCCGATGATAAAAATACTTCCCTAGTCACGTGATTGAGGGCTCTCTCGTCAACGACACCACATCCCATTTTATAAGATTGTTTGAAGTCAAAGTTATTCTACCTAATTGTCAAATTATATCCATTTCATCATTCACCTCGAAATTAATGTTCTGTAGAGGTTTTATGTTTTTTTTGGGGGGAGGGGGGCTGTATGTGTTAGTGCGTGCTTCTTACCGTCAGTAACATGAACCTTCTATTACGTATTTTACCAGTTCTGTTTTAGGTATCCAGGTGAGACAAATTTCACGATATATATTTATTGTCTGTTTTGCCACCATAATACCGTTTATGCTTTAAATTTTGGGAGAATCTGTGTCTTTCGTTGAGATTCTATTCTATTAACTCCTGGAAAAATTTCCTCTATGCACGCAGATGACTGGGGAAAAATAGTTAAATGGAGATTTCATATTTGGAATTATTGAATCCATCTTTGATGTTATGTAACAAGTACCAAATTTCTGGAAAGTTTTGTAAGAGAGAGACATATCACGATTCAGTCGAAATTATCTCCACTTATCATTTTTCATTCAAACAAATAGTAATGTCATTGTAAGCTGCAATTGTTTATTAAACTGTCTTTCTGTAATTAAATTAGGCTTATAAAAGGAAGTAAATATTGATTTTTTGCTATGTTTTTACTTACACAGGAAATACCCAGATTTTGAGGTATTTTTGGAATAAAACTCCTTATACCCATATGGTCACCGATAAACCAAAATAGGGGTTTAAAAACCCAGGTCTGGGAGCCCTGGGCATAACAGATTAGCGTTTGTTTAAAATTAGTTGCATACTGATCTAATAAAACATTAAACACGTGAAGTCTTAGATGTTATACGTCTTTATGTGAAAAACATTTGGTCTTTGGTTGTAATAATTTTAATGGTGATTGTTTGACTTAAAAGGATTTTTATTAAACGAAGAGTAACGTTATTTTATCGTAAGTCAAACGCTTCATCAATTCTTACATAACTACAAGGCAAAGATCACAGTTCATAGTCAAATAGCATTGAAGATAAGATAATCAGTATCGGTTTGACTAATAATCAGTAGTAGCTCATGGGATAAGGGAGGAGTGGGAGAGTTTAACGGACGTTAACCTTTAGCTTACGGGGCTAATTTTTCCGATTCTCCCTTTAGAATTTCATATTCCCTTTGTAAGAAGGCTATTAAGAGGATATATATATATATATATATATATATATATATATATGTATATATATATGTATATATATATGTATATATATATGTATATATATATGTATATATACATATATATACATATATATATATATATATATATATATATATATATATATATATATATATATATATATATATTCATTCTTGGACCCGTATTCTTGGGATACATGCTATCCCACCCCATAAGGAAAGGGTTAATCAGTACTTCGGCGTTATTGTTAACGTGCGTGCTTAATGCAAATTAGGTTGAAATTCTAAAATAGTAAACAACAATTTATAGTAAAACTATTGATCTGAGTTCAAGAAAATGTACGAAAAGAAAACTAAATCCTAGTGCAACAAATACAAATGAATTATTAGCCATCATCCTAACGCTGTTAATGGGCATTCGAGAGAAGTTCAAGTGTTCTCTCGATTAGTGTACAGTCTAATGGATTATGGATCGTTTGCATTACTTATTAGCTAATTTATTGCAACTATTTCTCTCTCTCTCTCTCTCTCTCTCTCTCTCTCTCTCTCTCAGAGGAGTGAGAGTAGAGTAAGCATCAAAACGAGCAAAAATCACATAGGAATGTATGACAGGAAACGCAAACCTGACGCTGGAGGGTGCTGTTTAGGCAATTGGACCATACCTCTTACCAGCCCCACTGGATGGCAGGAAATATCGCATTTTTCTGGAGGAGGTAGAAAACTTAAAAACAAAACAGAATCACATACGAATGTATGACCGGAAACGCAGACCTGATCAGCTATAGGATAAACAAAGATGCAGAAATTAAAAGTCAACATTTCTGTGTGTGTATATATATATATACATATATATACACACACACTCTCTTAGACAAAAAAAATCGACGCACCAAGAAGGAGTTTTCCGAATGGGGCGAAAATGGGTAAATATGATGTAGATGTACACAAAAACAAATGATTACAATTTCAGAAAAATTGGATGATTTATTCAAGAGAAGGGGCTTCACAAAGTGAAAATGGCAATAACACGTTGGTCCACCTCTGGCCCTTATGTAAGCAGTTATTCGGCTTGGGATTGATTGATTGAGGTGGCGGATGTTCTTCTGCGGGATATCGTGCCAAATTCTGTCCAATTGGCGCGTTAAATAGTCCAAATCACGAGCTGGTTGGAGGTCCCTGCCCATAATGCTTCAAACGTGCTCAATGGAGGGAGAGATCCGGCGACCTTGCTCCACAAAGTAGCGTTGGGCAAGCACCAAGACAAGCAGTAGAAACTCTTGCCGTGTGTGGGAGGGCATTGTCTTTCAGAAATGTAAGCCCAGGATGGCGTGATAGGAAGGACAACACAACAGGGCGTAGAATATCATCGACGTATCGCTGTGCTGTAAGGGTGCCGCGGATGACCACCAAAGGGAGTACTGCTATGAAAGAAAATGGCACCCCAGACTATCACTCCTGGTTGTCGGCCCGTATGGCGGAAGACAGTCAGATTGGTATTCTACTGCTGTCCGAGGCGTGTCCAGACACGTATTCGTTGGTTATTGGGGCTGAATTCGAAGCAGGACTCATCCCTGAAGACAATTCTACTCCAGTCAGTGACATTCCAGGTTGAATGTGCCCAACACCACTGCAAACGGGCTTGTCGTTGTACAGGGGTAAATGGTAGTCGGCGCAAGGGACACCGTGAGCTCAGCTCCCTTTCTCTTAGCCGCCTATGAATGGTCCTTGCGGTCACTGAAGCACCAGTTACAATCGACAATAAGGATGAATCTGGGGCTGTGAGTCTCGCTCTGACGATTGCTCGATCCTCACGTTCTGTCGTTTCTCAAGGCCGACCGCTTCCTTCTTGATGCTGTGTTCGGCCATGGTTCACCCATTCCTGCCAACATCGTCTAATAGCAGCATCTCTCCTATTCAAATGTCAAGCGATTCGCCGATTAAACCAACCGGCTTCTTTGAGCCTAACTACACGTTCTCTCTCAAATGCTGACATCTGCGCATATTGTTCGCGCACCTGTATGCGAGGCATAATTACTGTCTACCTGAGTACAAGGAATGAAATTCGCAAAGAATTTATGACCTGAAATCGAAATTTCTCCTCTTAAATAGCCTGCCAATTGCGCAGTTAAGATGCCCTGCAGCGTCACATGTTCATTTATTGGCCGCCAAACTTTAAAATTTTGCATTTTCTGTCGAAAACTGTATGCATATCAATTTGTGTCCAATTTGCATTACCTCTCCTAGGTGCGTCGTTTTTTTTTTTGTCTAAGAGTGTGTGTATATATATATATATATATATATATATATAAGACACGCACGTTTCTTCACGCCCTTCCTAAAACATCCAATTCACCAGCATAGCTCATTTTGTTGTTGCAGCCGATGGATCAGAATATAATCTTTCAAGGTGCAGTTATCATGATTCGAGAGGAAATAAACAGTCCTTTTTGATTTTCCGAAATATCTTTATTCACACGCCTAAATTTTCTCGACTCTATTCTTAAATTATCGTTTCACCAATTCAATTATCAAAGCTTAAAACTCTATTTACGATTTTAAAAGCATCTCGCCATTCATCTCAATCGTGAATCGTCCTGTCCCCATGACGAACACATCCTACTGCTCTGAAAGTCTACATGTCTCTGAAGCTCTTTGTCTTTTCAAGCCCGCCTAGTAATACTTGCTTCGCTTTGCATGGAAAGTTCTAGAATCCTCTTTGCTGAGGTTCGCAGTTTTTTCGCGCGAAACACTGTCTAAACACTAAAAATAACCCTCTACGCGATGAGGCCTGCGATTCTCATCTCTTGATTTTCCCCAAGGCCATTCAATTCTATTAATAACTCCTAAAGTTTATTCATTCGTAGACCCGAGTAATCTTATTGAATATGAATAATGGACATTTAACGTTTTAATTCAGATTTTCTATAGAAGAACTCTCTTTTTTAACCCTTTAAATTCCACCCCCTAAAAATCTCTGATATATATATATATATATATATATGTATATATATATATATATATATATATATATATATATATATATATATATATATATATATATATATATATATATATATATATATATATATATATATATATATATAAATAAATAATCCAACAGAGATAGATAAAAATAATACGAATATAGACAAAAAACAAACAGAAATCAAGCACTCTGGGTATCCACGCACCAACGGCAATATTCTGTATAAGTGCCGGAACTGAACCATAAAACAACATAGAGGTAACCGACAGGTGTCGTCATCAGGGATCCTAACCATATCAGTTACCTCAAGGGGAACTTTCTGAAAAGGATGCAGGTAAGCCCAAAAAACATCCCAAGGCCCCGAGTCCCCCAAGGAAGCAATAAGTCAAAAAGAAAATGAAAAGGCAAACACAACTTACAGTATGGGCTCAACGCACCGTACATGCAAGCACACAAATAATCCTAATGCAAAGTAAAAGATGCATACACACCCCAATTCCGTACGTGACGGTTATGGCGAAACAGCAGCCAATTCTATCCTAAAAGTTACGTCATTGTAACATTACTACAGCGCCACCCCCCATTACAGCTTAACCAAATGAAAACATAAATACTATTCTAAACATCTTTAAAAATTCCTGAGTCTAAATGCCATTTTTTTAAAACTTTTAAATTGCCGAAATTTTTAGGGAAATTGCTTTTACTTAAGTTTTCCTCGAAAATGTTACATGCCTCCAAAAAATCCCCAGCGTTGTTACATATGTTTTTTATTCTGTAAAGTTGTGAGTAAAAAATATTATATTAAATTTTATAGTTTAAGTTGCTATGGAAATTGGTAAACGTGATAACCTCGAAGTTAAAATCTAACCTTTTATCATATATCCCTATTTTTATTTCTCTATTTTGAATTTTAATTTTTAAATCCAGATAAGTCGCACAAAGATTATTATCGTTAGTCCGGTTTAAAATTAGTTCCTTTGGGTAGATTTGATTAAGAAATTCCAAATCGTTGCAGTTAAAAATTATAAGGTCATCAATATATCTAAATCCGGTAACATTATTTGAGTTAAGAAATTTAGTTTCGTAAAAATGTAAGAATAGGTTTGTAAATGCACTAGAATAGTGCTAGACGGCAGGAGCTCGGAGAAAGTTAAGTTTTGGCGGTAGATTGCGTGGGGATCTTGTTGACAGCGGACGCGCGCTGCAGTCGTGCCGAGTAGATTATAAAATGGCGAAGCGCGGAAATCAACCTGGAGAGTGGTCAACTTACGAAGTTCAATAAAGAAGGAGTTAATAAGAGTTTGGACTATTTCTTTAAAAGGCCTACCACTCGACCAATTCAACAATGGAAACGTGACTGCATAAAATTGATGTTAACACGGGAGTAAAACAAGCTGCGTGTCAGAAGCCGCGTAGTGGATGAACGTCACGGGTGAAACAACATTACCAGTGGATTATCGCTCCGGAAAAAGAGAAAATTTTTGTTGTGACTTTTCGGCTTAAGAAATTATTTTCAAAGGGATAAAACGAACATTAAAACGATGGCTACGGATAATCCAGAGACTGATCTAAAACGCAGGAACATGAACTTAGACGATAGTTACGTACAGCAGCATGAAACTCATGATGGAGCGACTACAAACCAAAATAAAATTGAAAAAGAAGAGAGTGACAAGAAATTAAGTGCAGAAAGCACCCAAACAGATGATTGGTGGTACAGACGAAATGAAGAGAAAAGACGAACTGATATAAAACTATTAATCCCGACGTTTGACAATAAGAAGATAAAAATATACTTCCTTGGTTAAATTTGTATGACGAAAAATGACGAGCGTTGAAATTAAATAATGAATGGAAGAAAGAAAATATCATGAACTATGTAAGTGAGGAAATTCAAGAGTTAATCATTTCGACTCAATTGTATAGGGAAGAATATGGAGTTATAAAGAAACAATTAATCGTGATATTTTCCAAAGTAGAGAAGAACAAATTACACGATATTGAAATTTAAAATTATCAGAAAATGGAGATCTTTTCAGTTATTATAAAAACAAGATCGAATTAGGCAGATCGCTTCAAAAAGAAGACAGTGAATTAGTAGAAATACTCACACTTGATTCACCACCACACATGCGAACTCTCCTAACCCTGCAGAATATACAAACTCCAGTAGAATGGTTGAAAATTGCAAAGATACACCTGCCGACAACCAGTCCTAATGAAAATGAAAGAAGAGAAGAAAATTCCTGTTCCAATGCGAGATTTCACCAAAATTATGATGCATCACCAGATCAAAAGAGATGGAACAACACGGATGATAGACGGAGGTGGAGAAACAATGATGAACCGAGATTTTATAGACGAGAGGATTATCATCATATAAGAAATCAAAATCACGATGGACACGACAGATTCACGGCATTCAACCAACGGCATCAGAATTCAGACAATTACCAAAGCAGCTACCGAAGAGCAGATAACCAAAATGACCGAAGATGACTAATCACTGAACCTCGGGTGAGTGGAAAAACTTTTCCATGTCTTTTAGACAGTGGGTCGATGGTGACCTTATTATCATCAAAATTACTTAAATTTCTTAAAAACTTTAATAAAAAAGATAATAAAAATGTATTAATAAAGCAGACTGTCGGAAATGTAAAAAATTTAATAGAAAGTTATGTAAAAATAGGAAGTGTTAAAAGAAAAATTGATATTTTGATTGTAGACAGTGATTTACCTTATTTATTATTGAGTTTAGAGCATTCATTCCCAAAGTGGTCTATATTGACCCCCAGGGGTCGATATAGATCTGCAAGGGGTCCATGCCAGTGAAAAAGAAGATTGAGGGTGCATGAGATGTAAATGGGGGTCCACGAGTTAGACAGGCTGTCACCAAAATTTTGGCTTCACATAAATGTAATAATCTGCCTAACACAGATAGTACCTATGGAAGTATTTACGTAATACAAGTACTTTCTTATAATAGATAGATACTTTCCTAATTATATGGATATTGCATAAAATAGTGTAAGAAATGTATTCACTTTTCGGTCTGAGTACGTGTAACTTGTGTTGCGACATCATGGACTGGAACAGTTGCAGCGAGTGCTAGCAAGTGGCCCTTATATTGAACTTGCCAATTTCTCAATTTGGCACAGACAAACTGCCATGATGACCTTTCAGCCTACGTTCAACATATACAGATCCTTCACACAGACTTTGAAATTAGGTTTGAAGATGTATTGACTATGGAAATACCACATTGGATTATTATTCCATACGGTGACATTGAAGAAACGGATGTCATGTTACAAGAACTGATCGGTATAATCACCAACGAAGAACTTAAGGTGCAATTTAGAAAGGGATATCAACAATTCTGGCTTCAGAGAGACATACTTGTTACATATCCTGCGTTATGGACTATCACGAAAAAGTTTTTGATGGCTTTTCTATCTTCATACCTCGTGGAAAGGGGTTTCAGCGCGGTTGTCAATCTCCTTATTAAAAAAAAAAGAAACAGATTAGAAATCTCGCCGAGGAGATTTAAGGTTAGACCTTACTAAATTGAAGCCAAATATTGAAATTTTGCTATCAAAGCATCAGGCTCATCCCTCCCATTAAAAGCATTGATTTTGTTGTGTATTTATTCTATGTAAAAGTGTTACTAGATTTGCATTTTGTGTCGTTTTAACTAATAAATGTATAACTATAAAACTTAAGATTTTTTTTTAATTTTAAAATTTTTCACTCTACAGTAAACCCTCTCAAAGTGAGTAGCTGTGTGTCAGCTTCAAAAACACTTTTAAAGTTAATGAATTTGTAAAAAATCAGTATTAGGATAGCAGGGAGTCTACCAAAAACAGAAAAAATCGGCAGGGGGTGTACGGGACAAACAAGTTTGGGGACCTCTGGTTTAAAGCATATTCGGTTATTTAAATTAGATGTTAATTTTAGAAATTTAAGAGTGTATCAATTTGGTAAAGAGATAAAGTTATATGATGAGTATAAATTTTTAAGTCCTATTGTTTTTCATGTTCAAAATAAGAACTTTAAAAATTATGGTGAAAATTTGTATTATGAAAATAAGTATTATGCTGATGATTGTATATAAATTTGGAAGGTTAAATAAGAATGTGTATAAAGGTAGTAATTTTTATGGTACTAGGAATTCTTATAATGAAAGATATTTTTGTAAAAGAAGTAATTTTGAAAAGAGAAAAAATTTTGGACGTGATCACTCTCTTGAGCTTACTCCTAGAAATGTTAAAAAGAGAAATTGTGTAAACCAAGGTATTGAAACTGTTTTAGTTAATAAATGTGACACACCGATTTATGGCCTAAACCAAAGTATGAACAATTCTAATGTCAAAATTGAAAATTTTCATAATGTAAATAATGATTGTCATGTTCTAAATTATAATCTCTATTAAACCATCAAGTTCTCCATTTACCGCACCTGTCACCCTCGCAAATAAAAAAAAATGAGGGAAAAACAAGATTATGTATCGATTATAGGAAATTAAATGTTATAAAGAAAACAGATTCAGAACCTATTCCACGAATTGATGACCTTTTAGACCAATTAGCTCATGCAAATTATTTCACCACTTTAGATTTGACCTCAGGCTATTGGCATATTGAAATACACGAACGTGACACTGAAAAACTAGCATTTACGACTAATTTTGGACTGTATGAGTGGAAAAGATTACCGTTTGGGTAGAAAAATGCACCTAGTGTCTTCCAAAGAGCAATAAGACAAATTCTTAATAAACACCAAATAAATTTTGCCCTTAACTACTTCGATGATATAATAATTTTCTCAAACACTTTCCTTGAACACATAGGACATTTAGAAAAAATTTTCAAAATTTGTCAACAGGAAAACATTAAGTTAAACAAAGCTAAATGCCAATTTGCACAAAAGAAATGAAATTCTTAGGTTATGAAATAACACAAGGAAAATACTCCCCACATAATACAAACATTGAAACTATTAGAAAATTATTACCGCCAAGAAATGTAAAGGAATTACAAAGATTTTTAGGCTCAATAAATGTTTATCAAAAATTTATACAAGACTATGCAAAATTAAGACTCCCCCTAAACAAATTGCTAAAAAAGGATGTAAAATGAGATTGGTCCCAAGAATGTCAAAATTCATATCTGAGATTAAAAGATGAGCTCATTTCAAAACCAATTTTAACATTATTTAACCCAGATTATCCATGCCACCTTTTTGTAGACGCGAGTCAAGAAGCAGGTGCTGCTGTCTTAAAACAAAAACATCTTGATGGTCAACTACACCCAATTGCTTTTCATTCCAGACAATTAAAGAAACATGAAAAAAACTATGCAATAACAGAACTTGAGTGTTTGGCTATAATTGACTCTATTGATAAATACCACTGTTACTTGCATGGGAAAAAATTCACAATTCATTCGGATCATTCAGCCTTGCAATGGCTCAAAAATGTTAAAAATTTAACTGGACGACTGTTTAAATGGTCTTTAAAACTCTCCATGTATGATTATGAGATAATACATATAAAAGGTAAATACAATTATGAAGCTGATATGCTATCAAGAAATCCTATAAGCCACTTTGTATCCCAGTGTTGTTATTTTTTAAGCACAGATGAAATTATTCAAGGACAATTAAATGATAATGTACACAATTTAAAATACAAGAAATATGATGGAGTTTTAACAGTGAAAAAGAAAAATCTAGTCAAAATTGTAGTTCCGCCATCATTAAGACTAAAATTAATAACCTCTGCACATGAAAAATTTGGACATCCAGGTGTGAAAAAAATGTTACAATTAATTTCCCCTATTTACTATTGGCAAGATATAATAATAGATATTGCAAATTTTGTTCGTTGTTGTGAAACATGTCAGAAAAAAAAATCTACGCAAAGAAAATTCGGACTAATGGAGCAGGTGCCAGTTGCCCATGAACCGTTTGACCTAATTTCAGTTGATACCATTGGAGGTTTAACTTATTATAACTCGACAAAAAAATATCTTCATCTGGTGATTGATTATGCGACAAGATATATTTGGAGTTTTCCTTCTAAAAGTGTGACAAGTGAGACATATACTAACTGCTTAAAACAAATTTTCAAAATTAAAATTCCCAAACATATATAAAGTGACAGAAATGCTGCATTTACTTCCTCCAGGTTTAAAAAATTCCTAAAACATCACAATGCAAAACAATTACTCACGACAGCCCATAGGCCGCAGTGCAACGGAAAAAATGAAAGATGTAATCAAACAATAGTTGCAAAATTAAGATGTAAAGTCAATATTTCTTCGAAAAAAATTCCATGGACCAAAATTTTAGAGCAAATAACTTCTGAATATAATAACCAACCCTATGGTGTAACTGGATTCTCCCCGAATTACCTTTTATTTGGACATTTACCATATGACTCACCATTGCCTAAAACAACTTCATTAAATTATCCGCCAGTTGAAGATGCAAGAAAGATTGCAGTACAAAGAACCATTCAGCACCATAAAGTTACTAAACAGAGATATGATAGACATGTTGTACAGTCAAACTTTAAAATTGGTGACTTAGTGATGTACGAAGAATTTAAATACCCAAATTCAAGAAAACTAGATCCACCTTATTCAGGCCCTTATAAAATTTTAAGCCAACTTTCTAATGTTAATTTGAAATTGATAAACCAAACCAATACACTGGGAAAAAGAGTGAAATTGTGCACTCAACCAGATTAAGGCATTTACCTCCACATAATGAGTTTTAAATTAAAATAATTTTGTTTCATGCACAATTTTCTGGGGGAGGGGGGGAGAAATTAAGAGAAGATTTTGGTACGAATTACAAGTAAAAAATTGAAATTATAAAATTATGAATGTTAATGAGTTAATAAAATAATAAAATTGGAATTGATGATATTGTGAAATGAAACTAGAATATGATTTGTATTGAATTTATTGGGTTTTTAACAATTGTGTGTTTTGAATTGAAATTTAGTAACTAATGAAAGAACTTTGGCTAGACCTAATTTTTGGATTATTTTGAAATGTTTTGTTACCATTTTTGCAATGTTTTGTTTGTATAATGTGCTGAACTGTGTTTACATTTTCCCGAATATGACCAAACTTCCTATCTCAGAGATACATTTCTTAATTGATTTTATATGTTGGGTGCCTAGCACCCTTTTGACTCCACTTAGGTGGTTAAACTTTGTGTGTTGTCTAAAATTTATTGAAAAAACTGTCCTGATTTAAACTTTCTTTTAGAGAACTATTGTATGTGAATTTTTGGATCTTCTGAGCCAAAAACCGAATGCGACGCCCCTACTTCTTTCATATTTCAGTAAATTTTCTCCTTCTTCGAATACTCTATCCTATCACCAACCTCTACCCGCGCATTGGAAGTCATCCCACCTGTTTAGAATCCTTTTTAATTTTTTTTTGTTTGTTTTGCTTCACCTACTCAGTCACTTGAAGTGCTGAAAAATAAATACTCAAGATAATGACTAAAGACATGCCTTGGGGTGACTGCTCCTTTTGCCCTCCCAGTTCGTATTCATACTTCCTCAGGCATGACAAGCGCCCACTTTCCTGTTTTTCCATATTAGTTCTTGACAAGGTGTTGTTTTGGCAATCATGTCCTGTGGGAGAATTACGGTTGGTCCACTGTACGGCCACAAACACTATACGCAAACAACTACACACCCCCTCACTCCTTAGTAGTAAAGTTAATTAAGAATTTGAGCCTAGGGCAGTGTGGGGAACACACATTCCAACACACTAGTACTCTCTACATATTTTTTCCAAAGCCATTGTTGTGGTTAAGACTGTGGGAAATCATTTGAATCTGCTCGCCTCTGACCCAACTCTGCACAACTAATCATTACTTATAAGGTGTTTTGACATAATGAATCTATCATTGTGAATTTTGAAATAAAAAAGTGTCAAGTATATTTATGTTTTGATAAGGGTGAATTGATTTGTAGATAAATTGTAAAATTATTGTGAAATTTATGTGTGTATCATAACTCGAGAATGAAAAAGCGCTTTCTTGTAACCTAGGTTAAAATGAAATAAGGTTAAATAATGTTATAATGCTGATAATTAAGAAAACAGAAGAAAAAATTTCCAATGGGATAAGTTGATAGAATCTGTAGAAGTTGAATCTGTATAGGTTGAAAGAATCTGTATAAGTTGATATAATCTGTATGTTTCAATTATTAATATATGATGTATCTGAGTTTTTACAGGGGAAAACATGCTGGTCGACCACAAAACTTTTTCATCATTAGGTTGTTTTCATTCATATATATTTCATATTCCATCCTGATTTTGTGTAAATAAACTAAATACATCTGTAACTCATCGAAACTGGAACTGTTGGATTTGAGCGTGAGTGGACAGATTGTAGGACTGTCAAATCATTCTCCACTCAAAATCAGAGTTAGCATCTGGTAAGGTAGAGACTTATTTGTAAACTCTAATATCCGTCCAAGTAATAAGTGAAAAGTGTGATTTATGTTCTAGTGTGTTTACGTGATATGCTTTTGCATGTTAAGTGAGATTTTTCAGATAATACTCCTATGTCTTTCCTATTGTTCCTACTAACCAATGATGACATACGTTTTTTCAAGACTCAAGACCATTTCGATGTAAAATTGTTATGAATATGCACTGTATTTTTAAAAACCACTGCTCCAGGTCATCCTGAATAGATAGAAGAGTAACTTAGGGATTCCAAAGGGAAACTTGGAAATTAGTTGATGAGTTTTGTTGGGAATGTGTTGACTGGGGAGACATCCCTACTCGGCGTGTCTCCAACGGATTAATTTAGATCTGGAATAATCTTGTTTTTCTCTTCTGGGGACATGTTGCAGAGAATTCGCGACTCTTTGTGTGCTCGCCTTCAGAGGGACGGGGGGGGGGAGTTGTTAAGCGCTAACTGAGAATTCACTGGGGGCTTTAAAATATTAAGAAAGTAACAATAATTTTTAACAGAGCGCATGTATTCTGAAGGAAAATATTCCTTTTAGCAGCGACAGTGTGGGTCGAAAACCGAGCGATTCTAGCGAAAGGGTATATTTTTAGAATGGTACGGGTTTTTGGCCCCCACGAAAAGTCAGCAGAAGAAGAGTTCCAGATGCCCAATTGGAGGGATCTGTACATGCGCTAGACGGCAGGATCTCGGAGAAAGTTAAGTTTTGGCGGTAGATTGCGTGGGGATCTCGGTGACAGCGGACGCGCGCGACAGTCGTGCCGAGTAGATTATAAAATGGCGAAGCGCGGAAATCAACCTGGAGAGTGGTCATCTTACGAAGTTCAATAAAGAAGGAGTTAATAACAGTTTGGACTATTTCTTTAAAAGGCCTACCACTCGCCCAATTCAACAATGGAAACGTGACTGCATAAAATTGATGTTAACACGGGATAAAAACAAGCTCCGTGTCATATATATATATATATATATATATATATATATATATATATATATATATATATATATATATATATATATATATATATATATATATATATATATATATATTATTTTAGACTCCATATAACTAAGTAGAATTTGCTGAATTAAAAATTTTATTCTTCACTCTAATCGTT
This sequence comes from Dolomedes plantarius, assembly GCA_907164885.2. Classification (NCBI taxonomy): domain Eukaryota; kingdom Metazoa; phylum Arthropoda; class Arachnida; order Araneae; family Dolomedidae; genus Dolomedes; species Dolomedes plantarius. The sequence goes on from OU015501.1 coordinate 102,710,368, forward strand.
ACTGAATATTTTAATGAATGTAATACTATACTCAGTTTTGGCATATTTTCTTCCATTAGTATATATTTTAAAGTAAAACTTTTATATATATATATATACAGGGTTTTATTTCTAAAAAAATAAGTGGGTATACGGCGCTTTCTGAAATGAAGGTGTGTATTTTTAGTACAGTGTTTTCACAGGTGACGTTAGAGAGGGACAAAAAACTCGCAATTAAAAAAAATACTGTTTGTTTTATATTGACAGTTGATTCGTAAGTTTCTTAAAATTTCGGTTAAGTTAAGCCAAAACAATACCTAAAGAAAGGTAGGGATACGCTGTATCCCCGCGTACCCCCAGAAAAAAGCCCTGTATATGTTTATATATATATATATATATATATATATATATATATATATATATATATATATATATATATATATATATATACACTCAAGAGCCAAAACATTATGCCCACCCCTACATTTTGCAATGAATTCGCCTGGATGACTTGGAAGGCACGTGATCAGGTGGAAGTGGTATTTAACTGCTGCTGGAGAGTCTGAAGAATCATTCTTTCACTTACTTCTGTATGTGATGGGAAAGGCTGCGGATCTAAGCGACTTTGATAGAGGGCAGATTGTAATGGCTCGAATGCTCAGAACAAGTATTTCCGAAACTGCACGACTCGTGGGTTGTTCGCGACCTACAGTTGTTAGTACTTATGCGAAGTGGATGAATGACGGTGAAACCAGCAGTAGACGACATGGTGTTGGACGTCCACACGCTATCAAAGAAAAAGGTCGTCGGAGACTGTCTCGCAGGGTGAAGCAAAACCGGAGCCAGACAGTGGCTCAGCTGACAGCCCAATACAATGCAGGGCCAAGTAGAATAGTATCGCAGCACACTGTTCAGCGGACACTGTTGGATATGGGGCTACGCAGCAAACGTCCCACTCGTGTGCCTTTGCTGACCAAGCGTCATCGCCAACTGCGCCTGCGTTAGGCCCGGGAACATCGCGACTGGTCCATGGATCAGTGGGAGAGAGTTGCCTGGTCAGCTGAATCACGGTTTGTCATTCATCACGCCGATGGCCGTGTCAGGATACGCCGTCTTCCAGGCGAACTGTTGCTCACTCAATGTACAGTAGGTCATACACAGGCCGGTGGTGGCGGTATTATGCTTTGGGGGACGTTCTCTTGGGCGTCTCTGGGACCCGTGGTTGTGGTAGAGCAGACCATGAATGCTATAGGGTATCTGTACATCAGTGCGGACCAGTTGCACCCTTACATGGCCTCTCTTTTTCCAGCTGGAAATTAAATGTTCCAACAGGACAACGCCCCGTGTCACAAGGCTAAAATTGTGTTGGAGTGGTTCCAGGAACATGATGCTGAATTCCAGTTAATGTCCTGGCCGCCTAACTCACCGGATCTCAATCCGATAGAACACATTTGGGATGTCATGGGACGGCAGCTCAGAGTTCAAAGACCACCAATTCGCAATATCTCGGATTTGCGTGACCGTTGCTTAAACATCTGGTACAATCTGTCTCCGGCCATCTACCAAGGACTTGTGGCATCCATGCCAAGGCGGGTTGAAGGTGTGTTGCGCACCAAAGGTGGGCCAACTCGTTTATTGACAGGTGGTCATAATGTTTTGGCTCTTGAGTGTGTATATATATATAACTATATATATATATATATATATATATATATATATATATAGATATATATATAGATATATTATATATATATATATATATAGTGGGCCGTCATAAGTCAGGAGTTGGACGAACGGTAATTCAAATGAGTACGTTTAATGAAATTCTTGGATATACAGGGACGACACAGTTAAGTAGATTATTTACAAGAAAGTTAATAAAAATTACATCTTGATTCAATACGTCTGAAGAGTAGTTTCTTTAAGGGGACTCACTAACCCTTAAATTTTAAAACATTTTGATTTTTGAAAAAAAATATATGTTAATCCTGATCATTTCTGAACAAAATAAGCAAACTACATGGAAGTATTCCGCTTAGTTCCGGAGATATTGATATTCTAAATATTTAATTACTGATCAAGTTTATGGTAAGAAAAATTTTAAACTCTTTTTTCTCAAAATGTAATTTTGGCATCATTCCGCAACTGATATCTCAAAAACTATGAAACATGATCCATGAAATTTTATCACTGCATAATCACAGCACATTTCTATATTTTTTCAGGGTTAAATTAATGCAAAAATTTAAGGAAATTTTAAATATTTTTTGAGCACCTTTAAAAAATTGAAAAAATATGTTAATGTTGAATGTTTTATGCTCAGTTGTATTTTGAATTATTTATTTTAAATATAAAACAGGAATTATACATTTAAGTGTAAAATTAATTTCATAGTTCTGCGCGCAAGCCAGTATACAATAAAAATACTTAAAAAACAAGGTATATTTAAAGCATTTAAAAAAATTATTTAAAATTATTTTGAGAGTTGAAAATTTGTTTATTAAAATAAATATATCAATTTATCATATACATAAAATTTGGAAAAATTGGGAGTAAATTGAAATAGTTACAAAGAGTCAAAAAGTTTTAAATATGCCTTATTTCCTCGACTTAAGGGTCGTGAGTCCCCTTAAACAGTACGCCGTCGTTTCAGCATTTTACACGTAATGTTACGAGTCCATCGTACTCGAATCGACTTCCGGTCTCATCTGCCCGCTCGAAAGCTTCTTATCCGCGCGAAAGCTTCTCATCTATCCGAGGCGAAAGCTTCTCTATGGGAGTTGTGGCAACGCTTCGTCATCAGCTAGACGTCACACAGGCGAACAAGTTATTGAAATATGAAGTGGGAAAAGACAGTTTACTACCAGCGCCGCAACGTGAGGGTGGAAAGGTTGTGACCAGCACAAAGGCGCCTGATCATAGAGGCGCCATTCCAAAGAAAATACAAATTATAAAAAATTAAGATATTTAAAATGTTTAAAATATTAACTTGCTTAATACATTTCTTTATAGTTACTTAGTAATTCTTATTCTAAATACCAAATAAAGAATGATATTAAAGTATTATTTTATTTGTAAATATAAACGTGCATGATAGGAAAATTGTATTAAGTATCTATGTTATTAAGTATCTATGTTATATCAAGCCTGTCGGAAAGTATAATAAAGACCAAATTTATATGTTTAATTACAGTTTTGCAGAGGCATCACTGATTATGTTTAATAAATATTTTTATTATGTCGCGTCGGAAAGAAATTTTGGCGTAAGTAAGCTTCTTTATGATTAAATTATTAATTGTTCTTGTGTTACCGTTTAATAAAATGGAATACAATAAAACTGTTTTCATTTTTATTTTAACTCTTGGAAGTGTTAAGAATTACTATTGTAATTTGTGCTAGTGCCTTAAAAAAATTAAAGGTAAGTACTATTATACTTATTCAACATATTATACTAATACATTTTTGTAATTTATTAGTTTTATAATTGCTTCAATTTATGATGGAATAAAACACCCCCATGACTTTCGACAGCAAATTTTCAAACGTCCTAAATAAAAATGTTTTTCTACTCAAATTTTCAATGTTAATTGCTAATCACCAGCACGCAGTGAACTGTAATTAATAATTGCTCGATCCTTTTTAGCTATTTATGGTTTTATTATAATTTATTATTTATTTATTATTTTATATTTTACTGTAATTTTTAAAAAAATACCGAAGGTTTGGTTAAGCCTTAAAAGTTATTTCCTATCATTTAAAAAAATAATTAGTCATATTTACCAATCTCAATACACATAACTTAACAAATTTTATATAAAATAAATAAATAAATAACTTTTAAAACTGCTTTTTTTTTTACTTAAAAAAATTTAATCCTAGATGAACGAGAAGATATCAAAAAATTATCTGGCTCTCCAAATAGAAAAAGACGATTACAAAAGACGAAGAGATAAAACATAAATTAGCCGGATCATTAAATAACTGCATCACCAACAGCAACGAAAAAAGGAGAGAATTTTCAGAAACAAGCGAAGGAATAACTTCTAGTACCTCTACTTCAAAAGAAACCACCGAGAGTCCATCGAGAGACGAAGAAAAAACCGTACAAGAAACTTAGAAGACACTGAAACTGAAGACATCTATAGGAGATGTAACTGACCTCAACTTAGATTTTTACTTCGGAAAAACTTCAAGCTGCAAATTTTAGTTTAAAGTTTAATGATCTAGGTACTCGGCCAAAGGTTTTGTCAAAAAAAAATGAAAAATGATTTTCTCAAAAAAAAAAAGATTGTTTAGTTGAAAACTGTCTGCGTCAATGTAGTTCTTAAGAATTTTCCTAAAGACGCGTCAGGTTTCATGTTGTCTCCGAATCATATTATCATCGAAGGTTACCAAACCGGAGAAAAAATAGTTAAAATTACTTAGTTTATTCAGAAACCGAAATTCATTTTTTTGTTATTATTGCAACATATTTGCTGATAAAAAAATAATAAAATAAATAAATAAATAAATAGAAATATGCTGATAAAAAAAATCAAACTTACTGATGAACACGGTTGCTATGATTGGAAACACCGATCACTTCTAAAAAACATGAACAAGTGCCGAGCACATTAAGAACAGTTCAAAAATATAGGGAACTCAAAATGGCGTTAAGTAAAAAATGTACAACAGATTCAACACAACGAAGATATATGAAACTGAAAAAACTATTAGCAATCTGTTATAGAAAGATTAAGTTATATGATAAATATTTGGCAAGGCAATGTATAGCTTTTAGAGGTACGTCAAAAAAAAGTTTATGGTAATAACAATGGTAACTTTTTAAAATTAGCAGAACACAATTTGCTAAGTTTGATTCGATAAAGCAGAACATTTACGTCGTATACAAACATCCGAATAAAAGACATTGCACATTATTTAGGTGATAGCATACAAAACGAAATAATCAGTATTATATCCAAAGCAATAAAACAAAAAATTTAAAAAATGCCTAATGAATCAAAATATTTTTCTATAATTCTTGACACTACCCGAATTTAAGTCATATCGAGCAACTTACTATTGTTATTCTTGTTATTCGATTCGCTTTCCACATAAAAATACAAATACTGCAGAAATTCACGAACATTTTTTAGGATTCGAATCAATAACAATACTACTGGTCAAGGACTATTTGAATTTATAATAAATCATTAGAGTTATTAACTATTAATATTTTTGGATTTACGTGGGCAAGCATATGTAATGGTGCCAACATGTTGAGGAAAAAATAACGGACTACAATAAAAATCATGATATAAATTCAAGAGCTTTTTTTATTGCATGTGCTGCTTCATTCACACAATTTGGTTGCTAATGATGCAGCTAAGATTTCATTCGAGACGGTTAATTTTTTGGGATATACAAGAATTATATAATTATTTCACAGTATCCGTGAAATGGTCGGCTGTATTAAAAAAAACACATTAACAAATTAACTTTAAAACCGCTCTCGAATAAGAGGTGGGAAAGTAGAGTAGAAGCCCTTAAACCTCTTAAAATAACCTCGGTGAAATTCATCAGCTCTTTTAGAAATTAAAGATGATCAAAATAAAGATATCGATTCTAGAGCTCAGGCTGACAACTTGATTTCAAATTTTTTCTTCTTTAAATTTATTTGTTCCAATTGAATTTGGTATGGTATCTTAAGTTTAGTAAATGTTGTAAATAAAACAATGCAGAATCCAACATTAAATTTACAAACAACTACAGAAAATCTTGAAATCATTACAAACAATTTGAAAAGTCGCAAAAACGATGAAAATTTGAAAACATTATTATTTCCGCGACGAAAATAGTAGCTAACGAATTTAATATTGATCCCGTTTCTGCAGAAATTTGAAAAAGAACCAAACAGAGGATGTTTCAATACGGATCATCAGATGAATGCGTCAATGATCCTAAACAAATATTTAAAATCCAATTTTTTTTCATGGTATTAGATTCAGAAATAACATCAATCACAGAAAGATTTGTACAGTTAAAAAACCATAACGATGATTTTAAACTCATTCACGATAAACAAATTGAAAGAATGGACTGAGGAAGATTTAACAACACACTAGTAAGATATAAACATCAAACTTACCGATTAAAAAAAATTCGGATAATCGGGATATTGACGGTGTTTCCTTTCTCGATGAAATAAAAAGTTTGCAATGTTTTGTAAAAAACAACATGTCTCCGCATGATGTATTAAACTACATTTATAAAAATAATCTAACTAACACCTTTCCCAATATAACTATAGTATTACGTACTTATTTAATTTTACCAGTTTCAGTAGCTTCGGGAGAAAGGAGTTTTTCAAAATTAAAAATTATTTAAAATTATTTACGCCCCACAATGTCAGTTGAACGTCAAACGGATTTATCGTTAATATCAATCGAAAATGCTATGATGGATACCTTAGATTTTAAAGAAGCCTTAGATTTTAAATTAAAAATTTTGTAGCGGCTAAAGCAAGAAGAGTAAATATTATTTGATTTTTTAATCAGCAAAGTTATTCACCCTTTTTAGTTATAATACATACCAAAGCTAACATATAATTCATACATTTATAATGTGATCTAATTTATATTATCAATAATACAAATATAACATTATCTTTATTGTGATTTTTTAAATAATAAAAGATTGATTATTTGTGAACAATTTTTAAAAAACATATATTATTGTGTTTATCTTACTCTGATCTGTAGTGTGATTATATATGTATGTATTTTTAAAATTTGGTATAAAAAAATAAATTAGTTATTTGAGTTTTATTTTATTTATTTTTAGAATTTTTTTTCTGAGGAGGGTGGGGGGAGGAGGTAAGTTATTGCTAGATTCAGTATAGACATGTAGATTAAATAACCTAATTGAAAGTTTGATATCAATTATTGTATTTAGTTGAAAGTAGATATGTATACACACATTATAATGTTTTATGTTTCGGATTACATAAATTGTAATTACTGCTTTATTCAATTTTAAGTTCATTGCAATGCTCTTCGAAATGGCAATGTTTTGGTGATTCCATTTGGCATAGATACAAACGAATCCCTTGGTTTCCGACACGGGAGCATGCAACGTTGCCCATCAGGAAAATATGGATTCTCCAAATTCAATCCACATACGTGCAATGCCACCTTGTGATTAGTTTTCGTTATTCCAAAAGCCAGTTTAATTGGAAATTGCAATAATTTGAATTGGAATTGCATATCTGTTGGTATCATTGATATACGTAGTATTAGCACATCCTCCTCTTCGAATTTACTACCTTAAAATGTTGCTTTAATTCCATTGTTTAATATCTCTTGACTGCCAATCTAGTACCATTGCAAAGACGGGGTGGTGTCAATGTTTCTAAGAAGAATGATAGGAACACAACCTTCAGATAATGTTGTGCGGTAGCAATCCAGATAAATCAAGTGAATTTAAGAATTCCGTTGGATAATTTACTGCAGTGGCGCACCCAGGATTTAATCATGGGGGGGGGGGGACAGTTGACCAGATAAAAATATTTATAATGCAAATTCAATATTTATAATGCAATTTCTATTTCTTTTGGAGGGGGGAGGTTCCCTTGGCTCACCCCCTGGGCGCACCACTGATTTACTGCTTCATCTTGATCTACAACAGTATATATTGATTTTTAAGTAGCTGTTTCTCCTGGTAACATACAGAGCTTACAGACAGCATGTCTTCTTACGTGGGGTGTCAGAAAACACTCTCCCTCCTTCAAGACTCAGGGGTCATGACCTTACCCCTCGCCTCCCTCACAGGAATGTTGAACATCTACAAGAGAGGGGTGGCTATCAGGGGTTATTAGGTGCTGCCATCCGTATGATTTGTTTGAAATTAGAAGGTTCTTAGATAATATCTGAAAAGACATCGAACGAAAAATATTTTTAGCTTTCTTTCTACTGGTCAGATCGAGGATTCCAATAGCTTTAAACCTTCTCGGGATAACACGGACCATTTTGCAAAAAACCGTGTGTAAATCGGTTCAGTAGTTTTTTAGTCTATAGAGGACACACATACGAACATTGCCTTTTATATATATAGATTTGGAAATCCCCCCCCCACACTCCCCCCGGAAGGTTACCGTTCCGGCACCTCTATTTCTAGAAATCTAGCACTGTATGTATATATATATATATATATATATATATATATATATATAAGGAAATGGATAAGTGTAGTTTTATTTTATGATGAGGATGGTATTAAGTTTCTTAAGCATTGTAAATACTAATCATGTTATGTTATAATAAAAACTTGTAAAGTTTGAAAAAAAAGTATCTAATTGTCCAGTCTTTTTTTTGTCTTTTGAATTTAAGTGTTATTTTAAGCTGCCCTCAGATTAATTCTATTTCAGCAGGTATAATTGCTATTTTTGAAGATGTTGTTTTTTGGTTCATTTTTAGGCCATCTCCCTTTAAGCGAAGTAATTTTTTCAATATAATTTTATTATTTTTTTTTTTTGAGATGTTCCCAAACTATCAAAGAACCTAACAATTCTAGTACAGACAATTTTCAATGCTCACGAGACAGGATTGTTTTACAATCCTTTTCCTGATAAAACTTTTGCAGTAAAGGGTGAAAACAGCCATGGTGGGATCGAAACTGCGATTGACTGCTTTGCTATGCACGAATTCAGGAAAAGATTCACGAAGAGGTTTATTCACGAAAAGATATCATTAGTTGATGAAGAATCAAAAAAATTGATGTGTTTGAAGAATGAAAAGTGCTTTCCTACTGAATATGACTCAAACAAAAAATCTTAGATGACAAGAACAATTTTTTAAAATTTTATTCGCAAATTGGGACAGGCAAAAGCGCTTACAGTAACGTAAGATTCTGTTCTTTGTTGATCCATGTACTGCCATGTTGTACATTAAAGTTACAATAGGTACGACGGAATTTTCTACGACCAATTGTTCAAGCAAAGTTTAAACCCGTGATTCTGGGGAAAATACGAGCGTTCAAAGTATACTAAAGCAAACTAACTTTTGAAAAAATCTCTGTCTTAGTATAGAATCTGGAGGCAGAAAAATCGCTATACGTTCTCAAATCTGTTGATATGGATTTCTTCAGCATGGGAGAGAGTTGGGGGAAATGCATGTCAAGTTCTTTTGCTAAAGGTGGTTTCCCGGAGGAAAGGGTGATAAATTTGAGTACGAGGAGAAATAAAGATTAGATGAAACTAGTGGGTTCCCTAGCTCAGATATAGATCTCGAGGATTATCTAGTCTGCGATCCAAACGTCGCACAGTGGAGTATTTGAGGCAAAAACCTGGCCAAAAGTGCAAAATTTAAAAATTGCTCAACAATTGTAAAAAGTGGATTTTATCATTTCTGACTAACTGGTGCGTTAATCACGCCATTTCCAGGAGCACAAGTAACATCCAGCAGCTCCTAGCCTCAGTTGAAGAACATGTTTCTTTGCGAGTGGACATGTAATTTGATTACGTTTCAGCTTTGTTGTTAGTTTAAATCTATATTTTTTGTGGCATTTAGAATTAATGTTTAGAAATTGAATCAGGTTTACGTGTTAAAACAGGGTAACAGCTTTGTTTTAAAATATATACCAATTTACTTGGTTTTATTATTAACATATTAAAAAAACTGAAAACTTGAAAAGTGTTATTTTTAAGTCTTTTTAACTGTAGACTAACTTTAGATTTCTTAAATGCTTTATGAAGGTGTGTCGGGGCTTGTCGGACCTAGATTGAATTATAATCGTAATGGTTACAGTATTGAGAGTCTATTTCAAAGGAAAAATGTTCCGCAAACAGCGGCCATTTTTATATAGAACTTTTTTTATAAAGAACCCTTTTTATTTTCATGAAAATTTCTTCACGGGTATGATTTGAAAACGACTTACAACTATGGATGTAATCTGTATAAATCTTGTTAACATATAAAACTTTATTTCTTCTAATCCTTTCAGACAAAAAAAAAACAAATTTTAAGAAATAAGAGTAAATACAGTGTTGAACTTAACCAGACAAAAAAAATCAAGGATAGTATATTTTTTTTATATATATAATAATATTAATAATGGATTACATCGTTTTTCATTTAATAAACTTATTACTATTAGTCAAGAATAAAAAAATATTCCTTAAAACAGTTTATGTAGGATAAAGTACTATTGTAGGATAAAGTGCACAGTCAGTAAATAAATTAAAATATTTTGTTGTATCACAACTTAAAATTTGACTCCTTCAATACTGATATTGGTTTGAGTGATTCTTAAATACCCCTTTTTGTTAGCCAAATTGTAGAGATAAAAACTATATATTTACTGGCCCATTACAGGTTTTACGTTTTCAAATTTCTGCAGATGGAAATGGAATTTATTAGACTAACTTTGTACGAATTGGTTAAGAAATCTACCGAAAAATCGATTGATGGAAAGCTTCAGTTTATGGAAAACCGAGTGGCGGATATAACGAGGTGTCCAGATGCTAAAAGCAGTTTACTCACTCGTTCCCTCAGGTATTTTAAAACTGATTTTAAGAATAAGTGGACTTCAGCAAATTACAAAGAGGAGAGGTTCTCGGAGAAGAATGGTGATTGGTTGGAAAATAACTTAAAGGTACCTATAATTTCTATTGCCACCCCAGGCCGCCCTCAAAGAGATTTCATTGAGTCAAGTGAAAGAAGTAAACGCAGGAAAATCAAGGAACTGCGACAGTTAACAACCCCTGAAGAGCTGACATTTGTTGCAACTATGAGACATAGAGTTGCAGCAAATCCATATAGTTGCTCCATCACAGAACTGCCGGAAATCCTGATGTGGCTGACTTGATGAAAAGAAAATCACAGAAACTCCAACGACAGCTACAAAATTATGTGAGCTGCTCGAGACAAAGGCCAAGGAAAAAGAGGAAGCATTATAGCAGTCAGATCCTAAAACTTCTTCTTCCAGAGGGGTCTCATGATGGTCCTTCTCAAAAAACCTAAGAAGAGAGTGATGAAGAAGATGAATTTGAAGAAGATGTTGAAGATCAGAGTTCACGAGCATCAGATTAAAAAATTAATCTTTTGAAGTCACTTAAAAATAAGATCCCTATAGAGACTTTGGTATACTTTGGTAAATATTAAATGTAATACATATATATATACATTGAAGTGCCACTGAATTAGGGATAGTAAAGCCTAGCAAATTGTGTAGCGCTGCGCATCATGTATGCGCAAGTGAGGGCGCTGTGGTAACTGCATATATAGCGCGTACTGTGGTTGTTCTGAATTAGGTTGTTGGAATTGCCAGTATGGGTAACTGCCTGATTTAGACGCCTTCGATCGCGGACAAATCGTAGGTGCGCGACGCATGGGCCATTCAATTTCCGAAATCGTCAGACAGCTAGGATTTTTCAAGGTCGACAGTGTCAAGAGTATACCAAGAATACATGGATGGTGGAAAAAAAAACTAGCGATCGGGCAAACTGCAAAGGACAATTAGCCTTGACAGTGCGTGGTGAGAGACGGCTCAGGCGTATTGTACGTAGCCAGTAAAGCCAAACATTAGCTCAAATTACCACCCAGTTTAATGACGGTGTCAGTAAACGGACAGTGCAACGCTCGCTTCACCGTATGGGTTTCGGGAGCCGTCGACCTACGAGAGTACCATTGCTCTATACTCGCCATCGGGCTGCACGTCTTGCCTGGGCAAGAGAGCACAGAGACTGGAGTGTAGAGGACTGGAAACGAATAGCATGGAGTGATGAGTCTCGATTCCGACTACTTAACGCCGACGGCAGACTGATAATATGGCGTCAGGGCTCATGAAGCCATGGATCCTGCATGCCTGGCTGAACTGTTCAAGGGAATGGTTGGCTCAATCATGGTCTGGGGTTTTATTCGTGTCACAGTTTGGGATCTTTGGTGCGTGTACCAACCTCCCTCAATGCTATTCGGTACGTGAGTTGCTGGTGATCACCTCCATCGTTTATTGCTGTTATGTTATCCGCACGGTAATGGAGTTTTCCAACAAGACAACTGTACCTCTCACAAGTCCCGGTTGGCTACTGGCTGGTTGGATGAGCATTTCTCTGACTTCTCTGTCATGAATTGGCCACCTAGAAGCCCAGACTTAAATCCTATTGAGCATCTTTGGGATGTTTTGGAACAGGCGTGAAAGGCCATCACACAGCACCAAAGAACCTTACTGAATTATGGACAGCTTTAGCCACTATTGGCAAGCCATTCCCGTGGAACGTTTCCAGAAACTTGTGAATCTACGCCTCGTCGTGTGACAGCCGTTATCAAGGCCAGAGGAGGCCCAACTCGTTACTATGTAGGTATCCCTAATTCAGTGGCACTTCAGTGTATATATATATATATATATATATATATATATATATATATATATATATATATACATAATAAAGATTGATTTATAGAGATATTTTTCAAAAAATGCAATTTTAAATTTTAAAAATTAATTTTTTAAAGGAGTATTTATTATTACAAAGTAAGTCAAAAGTCAAAAGCAATGGTTATAACTTTAAAACACGTGAAAAATAATTTTGGCCAGGTTTTTGCTACAAATACTCCACTGTGCGTCGTGACATCAAAGATTCTAAGCGATTTAACAGACTCTGAATCGGATAGTTCAGATAATGAATGAAGATGATGATGAGGAATTTCTTTCTGCACCAGAAGCCATTCAAGGTTTGAAAACAGTGAGAGCGTTCCTTTCAAATAGTGAAGGCCAAGAGAAAAGCTTCCAAAAACTCGCGTACGTTGAGGAATGCGATTTGTGATGCACCTGCCGAAAGTAGGATGTAGAGTACCAAACCGATTTTTTTAAAGCATAATTTAGAAAACTGATGTCTAAATCACTGTAAATGAAGGAATAAAAGGTATGTTACCTACATTAGTCTTTATTTTAAGCTCAGTGTTTTGATTTTGGTCTTACCCCGTTTTAACGTTTTCCCGCATGTACAGTCATTCTTTATGGTGTCCTTCAATAACGTTAAAACGGGGTTTCACTGTATATAATCAGGTGGTTATCAAAAACAATGGAAACACTAAGAAACATTATTGAAAACCTTTATAATACGGTGTAGAATCACCTTTGTTATGTAATACCGCCTGATTCACCTTCGAATTGGATTATACAAGTCATGAATAGTGGTTAAGAATATATTATACCATTCTTCAGGGGAAAACCCTGAAAGTTCCTGTAGAGATGCTGTGGTGGATATTGATACCTAGCTCTATCCGCTTATACAGATCACAGTGTTTGGATGATACATAGTCGGGGGGGGGGGAGTTGTACAGGGCAAGATAAGATATTTGACTTCTTTTTCATGCTCTTCAGACCAATACTTGGCAGGTTTAGCTGTATGTATAGGGGGATTATCATTCTGGAGAACGCTCCTCCTGCAAGAAGCAATATTGTACTATAGGTTAGGACTAGTGAGCTAAATTTCGACATAGTAATTCCCATTCAATCTCCCCTTAGGGTTAGAATAGGGCCTGAAGAAACCGTGAGATGCCATCCCAAACCCTGATACATCTACCTCCCTGATTGAGAGTTGAGATGACACAGCCAGAATCTTACGCTTGTGTAGGTTTTCTCCAGACATATGCACGTCCTGCTGCGAGGAACAATGTGAATAATGATTCGTCCGGGTCAAATGCCATTTTCAACATATTACTAGACCAGGATTTGCGCTCGTGGCAACATTGTGCACGATATTTTTTATTGGCATCTATTACGAATGGTTTGCGAATAGCTACTTTTCCGTAAATGCTTTGTTTGTGAACTTCCCTTCTACCTCTTATGGTTGATACCGGAACATGCACATGCTGATTGAACTCTTCGGTCATTTTAGTTGCAGTTGTTTTCTTTCTTCATGTCACAATCCGCTTCAATACCTCGTCCGTCTCTTTCACTAAGCTCTCCCTTTCATCCACTATTCTATTTATTGTGTTGGATGTTTTTTCCATGCACTCTGTATGCTGTCATGACTTTCGATACCATAGCTCGAAAAACAACCATTAGCCAGGAGGTTGCAGTAACAGATACTCCAATTTAAAAGCGCTCAAACAATTTGCCCTTTTTGCAAGGTCTGAAAGATTTGACATTTTACGCTGTTCCCCCAAAAGCTCAATGCCATTGGCTTCATTACTGCTACCTGACAGTAGAATAATACATACACTATATTATATAAAAAAATACCGGGTAGTAAGACTTGTTTTTTAAGGAATACGAAGCACATTCATAAACACCACTGATACTGATAGGTTTTCCATTATTTGATAACCACTTGTATATATATATATATATAATATATATATATATATATATATATATATATATATATATATATATATATATATATATATAATAAAGTATGCCCACTAAAGTCCCTTCCCACCCTCTTAACTTCCGAACTTCTGCTGTTTTATTCATAAAAGTGTTGTCTAGGTATAGTAAAGTAGCCATGCGCTACTGAATGAAACCACGTACCGCACCACCTGGTGGAAAACTGCGGAGTTAGCATTCCTATCTCGAAAAAGGAACGAGATAAGGAAAAAAAGTGACTTACAAATTTGTAGAGCATCATCGATTTAGTAAGAAAAGATACCTTGTAGACAATAATACGAAGAATATACGGTTAAAATGTGCATTTGTTTTTTCGTGATTTCCGACACTCGGACGTGACAAAACGATCTGAGAAGAAAAAAAAACTAGTTATAACAATATACCTTTATTTGAGATGTTCAAACTTCTCACCGTCAGCTGCAATGCACATTTGGATCCTCGTTTGAATGTCATGTTGCACACGTTGGAGCATAGAGCGTGACACGTTGGCGCAGGAGTCCGAAATATGTCGTTTAAGATCCTGCAATGTTTGTGGAGGTGTCGCATACACCTGCTGTTTCAGGTATCCCCACAGGTAAAAGTCCAGTGGAGTCAGATCAGGCGAACGTGGAGGCTACTCTTCGAAACCGCCATACCCAATTATTTGGTTCCTGAGTCAGCTTGTTATTGTAAATTGCACACGAAACGTTAATAGCATACCGCATTTGATGTCGAACGTTGGCAAAACATCGCTCGGCATCCCCGTCCACTAAAACCTGTTGAGGCGTTGGTCGGTGTGGAAGAGCGCCTAATTCGCTTAGGATTTTCCAAACCTGACTTTTGGCAAAGCCGCAGTATTGACTGATCTCTCTTGTGCTGCATTTCGGATATGCGAGGGCGTATGCTAATAGCTCATTCGATTGAACTTGCCGTCCTACCTTAGCTGGTCGGCCAGATCGAGGTCGACTAGTAATGCAGCCTGTCTCCCTTAAACGTTTTACAACAGTTAGGATGGTTTGATGAGAAGGATGCGGGCCTGCATTGAAACTTTTTCGGTACAACCTTGCTGCTGATCGTGCCTTGCTTCCCCATTCACCGTACAGTAAAACCATCTCACAATACTCAGCTTTGGAATACTCAGCCATGACCAAGAGCATCAACATACTACAACCCCAAGAAGATGTCTCTTTTATAGCTGCCTCAGGTGAACAGGCGTGACATTTCTTACGTATTTGCATAATGCAAAAATTTCGAACACCAAGCACAAGTTGCGTTGAGTTGATGCGACACTATTTTACACGATCTACATATTGTCTACTCTATTTATAAAGACAATCAGTACAAGGATGCAACCCTCGGGGTTTGAACCGCGGTCCTTTTGATAGGGATCACAAGCGATATATCACTGTGCACATTGCGGTGTCGTGTTTGCCCGTAAGATAATAAATTTCTCCTTCCGTTCAAGTTTCGTGACGTCACAGTGTAGGAAATCACGAAAAAACAAATGCGCGCTTTAACCGTTCTATTATTCGCATTAATGTCCACAAGGTATTTTTTCTTACTAATTCGATGATGTTCTACAACTTTGTAAATCACTTTTTTCCCTATCTCGTTCTGTTTTCGACATAGGAATGCCAACTCCGCAGTTTTTTACCAGGTGGCGCGATAGGTGGTTTCATTCAGTAGCGCATGGCTACTTGACTATACCTAGACAACACTTTTATGAATATAGCAGCAGCCGTTCCGAAGTTCAGAGGGTGGGAAGGGACTTTAGTGGGCTGTATATATATATATATATATATATATATATATATGTATATATATATATGTATGTATATACACTCTGTCACAAAATATTATATGAACCCAGAAGGAAACGAGCTACTATCACGAAACTTCACAATTATGTAGTGTATGAGGAGATAAGCGAATGATTACAAATTCAGAAGAACAGCCGTTTTATTAAGATGATATGGCATGAAAAAGGTTACAAATCAATAAGTAGTAAATCCACCTCTGGCAACTATACAAGCCAAAACACGGCGTGGCATCGAATCAATGAGGTCATCTATGACCTCCTGCGGAAGATCATGCCATAATCTTTGCAACTGGGCAGTTAATTCACCAGTATTCCGGGACGGCTGCAGTTGCCTTCGAAGCACGTCCCAGATGTGCTCTATGGCGAGATGTCTGGTGACCTGGCAGGACATGGGAGTACGTCATATCCTTGAAGACATTGTTGGGAGAGTCGCGCAGTATGTGGACAAGCATTGTCTTGCTGATAAATGGCACCTGAGTGACTTGATAGCATAGGCATTACAACTGGCTTTAAAATCTCGTCCACTTAACTGCGTGCCGTCAAAGTGCGTTGATGGACGACTAGAGGTGATCGTGTGTCCCAACAAAGAATATATTATACCATTCCCAAAACTCGCGTACGTTGAGAATGCGATTTGTGATGCACCTGCCGAAAGTAGGACGTAGAGTACAAAACCAAATTTTTAAAGCATAATTTAGAAAACTGATGTCTAAATCACTGTAAATGAAGGAATAAAAGGTATGTTACCTACATTAGTCTTTATTTTATGCTCAGTGTTTTGATTTTGGTCTACCTCGATTTAACGTTTTCCCGCATATACAGTCATTTCTTTATGGTTCCTTCAATAACGTTAAAACGGGGTTTCACTGTATATATACAGGTGGTTATAAAAATAATGGAAACACAAAGAAAACATCATGAAAACTTTATTAATACGGTGCAGAATCACCTTTGTTATGTAATACCACCTGATTCACCTTCGAATTGGATTATACAAGTCATGAATAGTGGTTAAGAATATATTATACCATTCTTTCAGGGGAAAATCATGAAAGTTCCTGTAGAGATGCTGTGGTGGATATGATACCTAGATCTATCCGCTTATACAGATCACAGTGTTTGGATGATACATAGTCGGGGGGGGGGGGGTATTGTACAGGGCAAGATAAGATATTGACTTCCTTTTCATGCTCTTCAAACCAATACTTGATAGATTTAGCTGTATGTATAGGGGGATTATCATCCTGGAGAACGCTCCTCCTGCAAGAAACAATATTTGTACCATAGGTTAGACTAGTGAGCTAAAATTTTGACATAGTCTTCCCCTTCAATCTCCCCTTTAGTGTTACAATAGGGCCTGAAGAAAACCGTGAGATGCCATCCCAAACCTGATAGATCTACCTCCATGATTGAGAGTTGAGATGACACAGCCAGAATCTTACGCTTGTGTAGGTTTTCTCCAGACATACGCACGTCCTGCTGCGAGGAAACAATGTGAATAATGATCGTCGGGTCAAATGCATTTTTCAACATATTACTAGACCAGGATTTGCTCTCGTGGCAACATTGTGGATGATATTTTTTAATGGCATCTATTACGAGTGGTTTGCGAATAGCTACTTTTCCGTAAATGCTTTGTTTGTGAAGTTCCCATCTACCTCTGATGGTTGATACCGGAACATGCAGATGCTGATGATTTCTTCGGTCATTTAGTTGCAGTTGTTTTCTTTCTTCATGTCACAATCCGCTTCAATACCTCGTCCGTCTCTTCACTTAGCTCTCCCTTTCATCCACTATTCTATTTATTGTGTTGGATGTTTTTCCGTGCACTCTGTATGCTATCATGACTTTCGATACCATAGCTCGAAAAATATTCATTCGCCAGGAGGTTGCAGTAACAGATACTCCAATTTAAAAGCGCTCCAACAATTTGCCCTTTTTGCAATGTCTGTAAGATTTGACATTTTACGCTGTTCCCCCCAAAAGCTCAATGCCATTGGCTTCATTACTGCTACCTGACAGTAGAATAATACATACACTATATTATATAAAAAATACCGGTAGTAAGATTTGTTTTTTAAGGAATACGAAGCACATTCATAAACACCACTGTTACTGATAGGTGTTTCCATTATTTTGATAACCAACTGTATATATATATATATATATATATATATATATATATATATATATATATATATATACAGTATGTCCACTAAAGTCCCTTCCCACCCTCTTAACTTCGGAACGGCTGCTGCTATATTCATAAAAGTGGTGTCTAGGTATAGTAAAGTAGCCATGCGCTACTGAATGAAACCACCTACCGTGCCACCTGGTGGAAAACTGCGGAGTTAGCATTCCTATCTCGAAAACGAAACGAGATAGGGAAAAGAAGTGATTTACAAAGTGGTAGAGCATTATCGATTTAGTAAGGAAAAGATACCTTGTGGACAATAATACGAAGAACAGAAACTATCTGAGAAAGATTAAAACAACTAGTTCTAACAATATACCTTTATTTGAGATGTTCAAACTTCTCACCGTCAGCTGCAATGCACATTTGGATCCTCGTTTGAATGTCATGTTGCACACGTTGGAGCATAGAGCGTGACACGTTGGCACAGGAGTCCGAAATGCGTCGTTTAAGGTCCTGCAATGTTTGTGGAGGTGTCGCATACACCTGCTGTTTCAGGTATCCCCACAGGTAAAGTCCAGTGGAGTCAGATCAGGCGAACGTGGAGGCTACTCTTCGAAACCGCCATACCCAATTATTTTGGTTCCCGAGTCAGCTTGTTATTGTAAATTACACACCAAACGTTAATAGCATACCGCATTTGATGTCAAACGTTGGCAAAACATCGCTTGGCATCCCCGTCCACTAAAACCTGTTGAGGCGTTGGTCGGTGTGGATCAACGCCTAATTCGCTTAGGATTTTCCAAACCTGACTTTTGGAGAAGCCACAGTGTTGACTGATCTCTCTTGTGCTGCATTTCGGATATGCCAGGGCGTATGCTAATACCTCATTCGATTGAACTTGCCGTCCTACCTTAGTTGGTCTGCCAGATCGAGGTCGACTAGTAACGCAGCCTGTCTCCCTTAAACGTTTTACAACAGTTAGGATGGTTTGATGAGAAGGATGCGGCCCTGCATTGAAACTTTTTCGGTACAACCTTGCTGCTGATCGTGCCTTGCGTCCACATTCACCGTACAGTAAAACTATGTCACAATACTCAGCTTTGGAATACTCAGCCATGACCAAGAGCATCAACATACTACAACCCCAAGAAGATGTCGCTTTTATAGCTGACTCAGGTGAACAGGCGTGACATTTCTTACGTATTTGCATAATGCAAAAATTTCGAACACCAAGCACAAGTTGCGTTGAGTTGATGCGACACTATTTTACACGATCTACATATTGTCTACTCTATTTATAAAGACAATCAGTACAAGGATGCAACCCTCGGGGTTTGAACCGCGGTCCTTTTGATAGGGATCACAAGCGATATATCACTGTGCACATTGCGGTGTCGTGTTTTGCCCGTAAGATAATAAATTTCTCCTTCCGTTCAAGTTTCGTTACGTCACAGTGTAGGAAATCACGAAAAAAACAAATGCGCGCTTTAACCGTTCTATTATTTGCATTAATGTCCACAAGGTATTTTTTCTTACTAAATCGATGATGTTCTACAACTTTGTAAATCACTTTTTTCCCTATCTCGTTCTGTTTTCGACATAGGAATGCCAACTCCGCAGTTTTTTACCAGGTGGCGCGGTAGGTGGTTTCATTCAGTAGCGCATGGCTACTTGACTATACCTAGACAACACTTTTATGAATATAGCAGCAGCCGTTCCGAAGTTCAGAGGGTGGGAAGGGACTTTAGTGGGCTGTATATATATATATATATATATATATATATATATGTATATACACTCTGTCACAAAATATTATATGAACCCAGAAGGAAACGAGCTACTATCACGAAACTTCACAATTATGTAGTGTATGAGGAGATAAGCGAATGATTACAAATTCAGAAGAACAGACCGTTTTATTAAGATGATATGGCATGAAAAAGGTTACAAATCAATAAGTAGTAAATCCACCTCTGGCAACTATACAAGCCAAAACACGGCGTGGCATCGAATCAATGAGGTCATCTATGACCTCCTGCGGAAGATCATGCCATAATCTTTGCAACTGGGCAGTTAATTCACCAGTATTCCGGGACGGCTGCAGTTGCCTTCGAAGCACGTCCCAGATGTGCTCTATTGGCGAGATGTCTGGTGACCTGGCAGGACATGGGAGTACGTCATATCCTTGAAGACATTGTTGGGAGAGTCGCGCAGTATGTGGACAAGCATTGTCTTGCTGATAAATGGCACCTGAGTGACTTGATAGCATAGGCATTACAACTGGCTTTAAAATCTCGTCCACTTAACTGCGTGCCGTCAAAGTGCGTTGATGGACGACTAGAGGTGATCGTGTGTCCCAACAAAGAATATATTATACCATTCCCAAAACTCGCGTACGTTCAGAATGCGATTTGTGATGCACCTGCCGAAAGTAGGACGTAGAGTACAAAACCAAATTTTTAAAGCATAATTTAGAAAACTGATGTCTAAATCACTGTAAATGAAGGAATAAAAGGTATGTTACCTACATTAGTCTTTATTTTATGCTCAGTGTTTTGATTTTGGTCTTACCTCGATTTAACGTTTTCCCGCATATACAGTCATTTCTTTATGGTTCCTTCAATAACGTTAAAACGGGGTTTCACTGTATATATACAGGTGGTTATAAAAATAATGGAAACACAAAGAAACATCATGAAAAACTTTATTAATACGGTGCAGAATCACCTTTGTTATGTAATACCACCTGATTCACCTTCGAATTGGATTATACAAGTCATGAATAGTGGTTAAGAATATATTATACCATTCTTCAGGGGAAAATCATGAAAGTTCCTGTAGAGATGCTGTGGTGGATATTGATACCTAGATCTATCCGCTTATACAGATCACAGTGTTTGGATGATACATAGTCGGGGGGGGGGGGTATTGTACAGGGCAAGATAAGATATTTGACTTCCTTTTCATGCTCTTCAAACCAATACTTGATAGATTTAGCTGTATGTATAGGGGGATTATCATCCTGGAGAACGCTCCTCCTGCAAGAAACAATATTTGTACCATAGGTTAGACTAGTGAGCTAAAATTTTGACATAGTCCTTCCCCTTCAATCTCCCCTTTAGTGTTACAATAGGGCCTGAAGAAAACCGTGAGATGCCATCCCAAACCCTGATAGATCTACCTCCATGATTGAGAGTTGAGATGACACAGCCAGAATCTTACGCTTGTGTAGGTTTTCTCCAGACATACGCACGTCCTGCTGCGAGGAACAATGTGAATAATGATTCGTCGGGTCAAATGCCATTTTTCAACATATTACTAGACCAGGATTTGCTCTCGTGGCAACATTGTGGATGATATTTTTTAATGGCATCTATTACGAGTGGTTTGCGAATAGCTACTTTTCCGTAAATGCTTTGTTTGTGAAGTTCCCATCTACCTCTGATGGTTGATACCGGAACATGCAGATGCTGATTGATTTCTTCGGTCATTTTAGTTGCAGTTGTTTTCTTTCTTCATGTCACAATCCGCTTCAATACCTCGTCCGTCTCTTTCACTCAGCTCTCCCTTTCATCCACTATTCTATTTATTGTGTTGGATGTTTTTCCGTGCACTCTGTATGCTATCATGACTTTCGATACCATAGCTCGAAAAATATTCATTCGCCAGGAGGTTGCAGTAACAGATACTCCAATTTAAAAGCGCTCCAACAATTTGCCCTTTTTGCAATGTCTGTAAGATTTGACATTTTACGCTGTTCCCCCCAAAAGCTCAATGCCATTGGCTTCATTACTGCTACCTGACAGTAGAATAATACATACACTATATTATATAAAAATACCGGTAGTAAGATTTGTTTTTTAAGGAATACGAAGCACATTCATAAACACCACTGTTACTGATAGGTGTTTCCATTATTTTGATAACCAACTGTATATATATATATATATATATATATATATATATATATATATATATACAGTATGTCCACTAAAGTCCCTTCCCACCCTCTTAACTTCGGAACGGCTGCTGCTATATTCATAAAAGTGGTGTCTAGGTATAGTAAAGTAGCCATGCGCTACTGAATGAAACCACCTACCGTGCCACCTGGTGGAAAACTGCGGAGTTAGCATTCCTATCTCGAAAACGAAACGAGATAGGGAAAAGAAGTGATTTACAAAGTGGTAGAGCATTATCGATTTAGTAAGAAAAGATACCTTGTGGACAATAATACGAAGAACAGAAACTATCTGAGAAAGATTAAAACAACTAGTTCTAACAATATACCTTTATTTGAGATGTTCAAACTTCTCACCGTCAGCTGCAATGCACATTTGGATCCTCGTTTGAATGTCATGTTGCACACGTTGGAGCATAGAGCGTGACACGTTGGCACAGGAGTCCGAAATGCGTCGTTTAAGGTCCTGCAATGTTTGTGGAGGTGTCGCATACACCTGCTGTTTCAGGTATCCCCACAGGTAAAAGTCCAGTGGAGTCAGATCAGGCGAACGTGGAGGCTACTCTTCGAAACCGCCATACCCAATTATTTGGTTCCCGAGTCAGCTTGTTATTGTAAATTACACACCAAACGTTAATAGCATACCGCATTTGATGTCAAACGTTGGCAAAACATCGCTTGGCATCCCCGTCCACTAAAACCTGTTGAGGCGTTGGTCGGTGTGGATCAACGCCTAATTCGCTTAGGATTTTCCAAACCTGACTTTTGGAGAAGCCACAGTGTTGACTGATCTCTCTTGTGCTGCATTTCGGATATGCCAGGGCGTATGCTAATACCTCATTCGATTGAACTTGCCGTCCTACCTTAGTTGGTCTGCCAGATCGAGGTCGACTAGTAACGCAGCCTGTCTCCCTTAAACGTTTTACAACAGTTAGGATGGTTTGATGAGAAGGATGCGGCCCTGCATTGAAACTTTTTCGGTACAACCTTGCTGCTGATCGTGCCTTGCGTCCACATTCACCGTACAGTAAAACTATGTCACAATACTCAGCTTTGGAATACTCAGCCATGACCAAGAGCATCAACATACTACAACCCCAAGAAGATGTCGCTTTATAGCTGCCTCAGGTGAACAGGCGTGACATTTCTTACGTATTTGCATAATGCAAAAATTTCGAACACCAAGCACAAGTTGCGTTGAGTTGATGCGACACTATTTTACACGATCTACATATTGTCTACTCTATTTATAAAGACAATCAGTACAAGGATGCAACCCTCGGGGTTTGAACCGCGGTCCTTTTGATAGGGATCACAAGCGATATATCACTGTGCACATTGCGGTGTCGTGTTTTGCCCGTAAGATAATAAATTTCTCCTTCCGTTCAAGTTTCGTTACGTCACAGTGTAGGAAATCACGAAAAAACAAATGCGCGCTTTAACCGTTCTATTATTTGCATTAATGTCCACAAGGTATTTTTTCTTACTAAATCGATGATGTTCTACAACTTTGTAAATCACTTTTTTCCCTATCTCGTTCTGTTTTCGACATAGGAATGCCAACTCCGCAGTTTTCTACCAGGTGGCGCGGTAGGTGGTTTCATTCAGTAGCGCATGGCTACTTGACTATACCTAGACAACACTTTTATGAATATAGCAGCAGCCGTTCCGAAGTTCAGAGGGTGGGAAGGGACTTTAGTGGGCTGTATATATATATATATATATATATATATATATATATATATATGTATGTATATACACTCTGTCACAAAATATTATATGAACCCAGAAGGAAACGAGCTACTATCACGAAACTTCACAATTATGTAGTGTATGAGGAGATAAGCGAATGATTACAAATTCAGAAGAACAGACCGTTTTATTAAGATGATATGGCATGAAAAAGGTTACAAATCAATAAGTAGTAAATCCACCTCTGGCAACTATACAAGCCAAAACACGGCGTGGCATCGAATCAATGAGGTCATCTATGACCTCCTGCGGAAGATCATGCCATAATCTTTGCAACTGGGCAGTTAATTCACCAGTATTCCGGGACGGCTGCAGTTGCCTTCGAAGCACGTCCCAGATGTGCTCTATTGGCGAGATGTTTGGTGACCTGGCAGGACATGGGAGTACGTCATATCCTTGAAGACATTGTTGGGAGAGTCGCGCAGTATGTGGACAAGCGTTGTCTTGCTGATAAATGGCACCTGAGTGACTTGATAGCATAGGCATTACAACTGGCTTTAAAATCTCGTCCACTTAACTGCGTGCCGTCAAAGTGCGTTGATGGACGACTAGAGGTGATCGTGTGTCCCAACAAATCGCTCCCCACACTGTCACACCTTGTGTAATCGCCGTATGCCTTTCGACAACAAATGCCGGATCGGACCGGTGGCCTGGCCACCTCCACTCGCGTACGCGCTGGTCATTAGCATTGAGACTGAATCGGGATTCATCGCTGAAGATCACACCCCTCCTGTAAGTCACACTCCAGCTTGCCCGAGGTTGGCAAAAATCCAATCAACACTGCCTATAATGTGATGTTAGTGGTAGGCGTCTTAATGGACGTCGACTCCTTATACCTGCATCGGCCAGTCGTCTCCAAATGGTTTCCCTTGATACCACCGGATGTGTGGAAGGTGGTAAATGGCATCGAACCGATTCTAGCGACGTTGTTGGTGCGGACGTGGCCGCTTTTATGATCTAGCGATCCTCACGCGCATTTGTGTTGCTGGGACGCCCTGACCCTCCGCAACGGTAGACTATCCCTTCCGTGATCCCTTGTTGACAACACCGAGCAACTACCATATCGCTCCGACCGAGGTGACGGCCGATACGCCTGTTCGATCAACCTTCTTCTCTGAGGCCTACTATACGCCCCCTCTCAAAGTCCGACAATTGTTCGGACTGTCGCCGGTTACGTCTCAGAGGCATCTCCAATCACAATACCGTCCATCCAAGTCGGCAAATTTGTTTGAATAATCCTATGGCACGAGCAATCATGCGTTTAAACTCTTCCAGCTGCGCATCTCATATGCGCATAGCGTGCTTACCCTTGTCTCATTGGCGCCGAAATTTTAATCATTTGTATATCTCTTACCAGACTACATTCCTGCCAAGTTTCTTGATAGTAGCTCGATTTCTTCTGGGTGCATATATTTTTTTGTGACAGAGTGTATATGTGTGTGTGTGTGTGTGTGTGTGTTTGTTTATTTCAAGACTTAGATAATTCAAATCCTTTGTAATAATTACAAATTACTTTATTATGTATCTGAGTGTGAATCAAGGGATTTATAATTAATTTATTCCAGATGCCTTTATTTGATTCTTGCCATTCTGAAAACTATAAAATATACAAAGATAACATTATTTGTGTTGAATTAAATGAAGCAAAGAAGTACATCTTTTATCTGTTGAACATTAAAATTGATATCCTTAAAACTTATTAAGCATACTTCACAACTAGTAGTAAATACATAGACTTAAAATAGCTCTTTTCATCTTTCATTTTTTTTCGGTTCATTAACCTGCAGTTTTAAATGATTTTTGAAGTTGGTTGGTGTTGTAAGTTTGAAACTACTGTTGGAAACTGCTGTTGGGAACTACAACAGTAATGTCACAAATGACAACACAGACAGATGAAAAACAATCTGACGGTTAGAGTTAGTGTGCTGTACGTAATGAGTTACCGCTATTTTCATTTACCCCCCAATAAAGGCAGTAGATTTCAAACGAAGTGAGTTTGCGCTTTGAATGAGACCTTTTCTTTTAAAAAATATAACTGCGCTACAGTTTGGTGGTAAATAAATATTAACAAATTTTTTCGAGGAAATTTGTTAAAAAGTTATTTTATTTGAATAAAACCGTGTCTACCCCCTAGAAAACACATCGAGACCCCCTTGGGGGCCGCGACCCATAGTAGATGAGGTTGGGAACCCCTTCTCTGGTGTATTCATTTCTCTAAAATTCAACCATGCCAAAAGAGTTTATAATTAAATGCTTTAGCCAGATGGTATCATATGTAGATTTGGATTTTGGAATGGACTTGGACTTGCAGTCGCAATTTATCTATACTCACCGATGGATACATATATTTACATTACGTGTGGCATTACATGAAACCAACTGCTCTTTTTTTAAGGTTTCTGAGCTTTTTTAAAATATCGATGAGTTATTAATGAAACTTGTAGAAATCGCATAACAGGAATCCACAGCTCCTTAACATTTACACTAAAAAAAGTTGTCAGTTTTATATTTTTATTGTGGATATTAAGAAGCTGTGTGTTTCTTTAATATCGGTAGATGTCAAAAATTAGTTTTAGAAATCGCATTCTTGTTTTTGTTTTTCAAATCATTAAAATTTATTTTTTCATTAAAATTGCATTAAATTAAGAGTCTTCTTTGATGATATAAATATGCTCTGTAATATAAAATTGGATATGTATTTATAATCTGTAAATACTATTGGATATACATATTTACATTACGTGTAGCATTACATGAAACAAACTGCTCTTTTTTAAGGTTTCTGGGCTTTTTTAAAATATCGATGAGTTATTAATGAAACTTGTAGAAATCGCATAACAGGAATCCACAGCTCCTTAACATTTACACTAAAAAAAGCTGTCAGCTTTATATTTTTATTGTGGATATTAAGAAGCTGTGTGTTCATGTCATATCGGTATAGATGTCAAAATTTACTTTCAGAAATCGCATTCTTATTTTTTTTTTTCAAATCATTAAAATCTATTTTTCATTGAAATTTCATTAAATTAAGAGTTTTCTTTGATGATATTGCTCTGTAATATAAAAATAATTTTTTACATAATATTTACATATTACATACACGCGCACACACAAACGCACATATATGTAGGATTTGCGACATCAAAATTCCAATATCATAATATGCTCAATCATATACAGCCATTATTCATGTTGTGTGAGTTATATGTTACACATGCAATGGATAGTGGGATGCATGTCGTAATAAATAGTGTCGTAACTTTAGCCTTACACTACGATCTCAAATTTAAAAAAAAAAATAGTAAATCTTTCGTTAAAAGTCCTCACATTTCTACTCTTTTGAAGTATGTTCTATAATTCATATTTACATGAAGGATTACACATATATTTTAATGTTTAAATGATTAAAAATGTACTTACATGTACTATATAACACGTGCAACACTCCGTTTCGTTGATGAGCGTCATTTCCTACTTCCCCCTAAACAACTGCTAAAGAGCCAAAATTTACTGCTTCAAGGTATAACTTTCAAGCCCCTTTCAAAGTAATTCAGAAAAAGGGAAAATTGCATCAACCCACAAATAGGATTTTCAATTTGATTTAAATTGCGTTTATTAACATGTTAGAAGGGTTTAATTGCACATTTGCTTTTCATCCTACAGGAAATGTGTTCAAAAACATGGAACTTTCAGATTCTGGTCCGCTTTTATTTCTCTGTATGTACTTTGCCTAGCACTAATCCCCAAAATTTGACTAATCACAAAAAATAACTTTATTCGAAATGAACTATATTCTTTTTTTAGAGAAAACAACTGTTGCTATTCGAGGGCTCACTAGTTTTATTTTTACAATAATAACTGGCTCTCACCCTGCTACATGAAATATTCATTCAGGAAGTGTAAAAATTAAAGACCAAAAAAGACTGATTATATAGATTGTACCATTTTCTAAATTAGGAAATATATTATGTTATTTTTTAATTAAATCTTTGACGCTTGTTTAGAGATTAATACTTGCGAGACAAGGAAACAATTTAGGCGTAATTTGAGATAAAAATGCAATTAACATGCCTCTAGTACGTTCACATACCTTCCGTGTCCTAGTTTTACCCTTGTTATTAGTTGTCTACATTACCGGTGACATAAACTCTGGTAGACTTGCAAACTTTTGCTTTCTGTGGCAACTCTGAGTTCTTCTTTTATGGTTTTTTCTTTTTTAAAGAACTTTATATTGGTCACATGGTAAAAGCATAAATACATTTCTAGGTATTGAACATGAGCATTTGAGATCTCTGAGGTTAACTCATCAGCCACTAAATAATAAATAAATAAATAAATAAATAAATACATAAATTTTTTTAAAAACTCACAGTGTGGTTTGACAGCGTGATGACAAGCAAACCTACCCGGAAAGCAGGAGATTAGTTTTCTCTTCCCGAATCAACTCAGTTGTATTAAGACGAAAGGACGAATGTGTTTGGAAATGCGAGTCTTAGTTGACATTGTTGATGTTGTCACACCCTTATATAAAATAGTTTTCTCTTCCCGAATCAACTCAGTTGTATTAAGACGGAAGGACGAATGTGTTTGGAAATGCGAGTCTTAGTTGACATTGTTGATGTTGTCACACCCTTATATAAAATAGTTTTCTCTTCCCGAATCAACTCAGTTGTATTAAGACGGAAGGACGAATGTGTTTGGAAATGCGAGTCTTAGGTGACATTGTTGATGTTGTCACACCCTTATATAAATTGCTAAGTTCATTCTACCGCTGTTCAAGGACTACCCGGCCTCTCTCAGATAAGGATAGCTTGATGTACAAAAGATCATAGCGTGAATTGGCGATGTAAATTTCAGTCCATACATGTTGACAATATAAGGTTCAGGATTCGATTCTCGGGTCTACTAACTTGTTTTTAAAGCAAGACGTTAAGAAAAACTTGATTTTCTTAAAAAGTTGATTTTGAAAAAGTTTTTGTTAGAAAAAGTTGTTTTCATAATAAAAAATTAAAAGAGATTACTGAAAATGTAGGATACGAGAGCAATAACTCCAAAGTGGAGATCATGTGTTATTGTTTATTCTTCCTATTTAAGTTCTGAATTAAAGTTCGAATTTTTCATAGGGTTTTCGCTAGACATAATGCAAATAAAAGATTGTGAAAAATCAAGTACATCAATAAAAATGTTTAACCCTTGCTACGCTTTAATAATATAAACTTGCAATGACATTGGTGGTTGTTCCTTTTGTTACACTGTTTCATGAGTGATTGATTTTTTTTTTTTTTTAAATCGAAAAAATTAATATTTCGGTGCACGTGAGCGAAACCACTCGCTTCTTATAATCCGAACAGATGTTGCGGTATTCATTATACCACGCTTTTACGCAGTTAACTGCAGAATTTCGTGAGAGGTAAAAAATTAAACTGAATTATTTTTTCAAACTCTAAATTACGGGTAATGTGAGGGATAACAATTAAAGCGTGCGATAACCTCACAAATTGGATCAAAGATCGAAACAAGTTATGAACTGGTTTTGTTGTGACGAAATAGAAAATTGGCTCGTTGCGACCTTCCTCGAGAATTCAATGAAGGAAACCGAAGTAGGAAACGCGACTTCTGTTCTCCTCCCTCCCCATGAGGCTTGCCAATCAGTGTCTTACCCAATCAGCGTAGTTAAAAGAAACAGGAACCAATCGGCGATAGCTAAGGCGGGTGTTCACCCTTTACTCAAACTGTCCAGCACATGTGGTCGTCTTTTGTATTTTGGCTATGCAGCTGACACATCGTCTGAAGCGATCGAACTATTATTGATGCTTCACACTAGGACCGCAATGGGAGATAATCAGTACATCCAAATGTATATGGGGGAAGATGTCAGTGCTGCCCCCAAGAAAAGACCCCCGAGAAGAAACCCTTGGGGCAACAGTTCCTATGCTGATTTAATTACCCAAGCCATTGAAACATCTCCAGAGAAAAAATTAACTTTATCCCAAATATATGATTGGATGATAAGGAATGTTCCCCACTTCAGCAACCAGGGAACCAGCAACAGCTCTGCTGGATGGAAGGTGGGTAAAGCTTTCTCTTCAAACTATCTAGATACCTATGCTATTCACGTGTCAACTGTCAATGACTGCAGGGCATTTTATGTGTTCAATTTCGAGGTTAGGAAAATCTCAGTTTATCTCCCTATTGGCAGATTAACCTCATGTGGAAGGCAGATTTCGAAGAAAAATTTCTTTCTCTTTCTCTAGATTTTAAAAAAGGGACCATTTATTTGCCTGAAAAAAAAATTAATAAGAAACTTGGTCAGTTTTGATTAACACGAATGTCTTTCTATGCAGGGCGTCTTTTGAAAACGATAGTGGAATCAACCCACATACAATATGATGGAAAAAATTTTAGAGGAAGAATTAAATAAAGAAAAATTGGTCATCCTTTGTTTACCTTAAATATCTTTCCAATCGAAACGTGTTTTGATGATAGTAACGCATTATTTAAACGGATATGATGGCCATAATTTTAAAGGCCTTAAAAAGGTATTTATTTTTAATTTATATATATTTAATGGAAAATATCTATAATTTATCTGACTATTTTTTTAAACTATCCGAAAATGGGTCACTTGTGACTGAACAGAGATATTTCGTTATAATTTTTATACAATGTAATATAAAATTATTTTTCCTACTCCCGAACCAAAAAACATAAGAGAGCAGTGCGAAAGTTAAATAACCATATCACGTTTGACTGGTCCATGCATTATCTGAAACACAGCTGTTGATAACGTCTCTGCCGATTTCACTGACTTACAGTTTCACAGTCACTTGCACTGCATGTACTTTCGTTCTCTCTCTATCTCATGTCCTCGGTTCACATCTTACTGATATCATTTGAAGCTTACTGATATCATTTGAAGCTTACTGATATCATTTGGATCTCTCACGGAATCGCGATTGAACCTGTCTATTGCACTGATTAGAAATTCTGTCTGGGGAGGGGGGATAAGACCTTAAACGTGTCACCCAGCTGGAAGATTGGGCAAGAAAACGAAACCGAATCAGATAATTCATCTCGTTCATCTTTAATTAAAGAAATTATATTGATTTTCCAAATATTCAGATAATTAAAACTAATGTCAAATAGAAATCTTAGTTTGGGCGAATTTCGCATCAGGAATTTCTCGTGAAATTTTTATGATGTCCGTGATTGTTTAGACTAGTGGTGTGTAAACTGTGGTTCGCGACCCTTCGTAATAAAAATGGGAGGGGTTGCGGATAGTCTGAAGTCAATTTATATCATACTGAATCATTTAATTAAAAAACATGCTTTAAACTTTAGACAGATTTGACGCTTATGACAGCCATTTTATAGTCCGTCATCTCTTGTTACTGCTCACACGATGCAGAAAAACGAGTTCCGCG
This sequence comes from Dolomedes plantarius, assembly GCA_907164885.2. Lineage (NCBI taxonomy): Eukaryota > Metazoa > Arthropoda > Arachnida > Araneae > Dolomedidae > Dolomedes > Dolomedes plantarius. Next base: position 102,741,789 of record OU015501.1, read on the forward strand.
TTCTGATAAAAACATTACAGCAAAACCTCGTTTATCATAGTTCCTGCATAGAATGTACAATAAATTATGGTAATAAAATGCTTTTTGTTGAGTTTAAGAAAGATTTACCAGACTCAGTGGCTCACCCAGGATTTTTTCTTGGGTGAGGGCCTAGATGAATGGATAAAAATATTTATAATGCATGGGGGGGGGGGGGCGAGATGAACGAATAAAACTATCTATAATGCAAAATCAATATTTCTACTTCTTTGGGGGGGGCAGGGCCCCTTTCCCTCCCTCCCCTGGGTGCGCCACTGACCAGACTTACCATTTCTTTGTCAGAAAATTATGAGAAAAGTTATTTTTATATTTTTTAATGTCTTGTAAACATTACTATAGAATTTTGCCCAATAAAATGTTTTTTGTTCAGTTTAAGAAAGATTTGCCAGACTCAGTGGCGCACCCAAGATTTTTTCTTGGGGGAGGGCCGAGATGAATGGATAAAAATATTTATAATGCATGGGGGGGAGCGAGATGAACGAATAAAACTATCTATAATGCAAAATCAATATTTCTACTTCATTGGGGGGGGCAGGGCCCCTTGGGCCCCCCTCCTGGGTGTGCCACTGACCAGACTTACCATTTCTTTGTAAGAAAATTATGTGAAAAGTTATTTTTATATTTTTTAATGCCTTGTAAACATTACTATAGAATTTCGCTAACAAACATAGTTTTTTTTATCGTAATAAACGGTAAGTCTGCTTATTTAAGGATTTTGTTTTGCTTATTACCCATATTACCCGGATTATCCGGATTTTCGATTGTCCGGATTGCCTATGGTCCCTATTAGTCCGGATAAACGAGGTTTTACTGTAATTACATACTTTAATATATATTTTTATATGTTAAAAATATATATTATTAAATAAGGTGGCAAATGGTCTTACAAGGCTACATTGCTTCCATTCGCTTTAACCTATACGAGCGAGATCAAAATGAGTAATTATAAAAACCGAAAAACGATGATATGGAAGCAGTTTTTTCAAATATTTTACTAACTATTGAACAAATACTATCGGAGGTCCAGGTCTGTAATTACATATTTTAATCTATATTTTTATATGTTAAAAACATATATTATTAAATAAGGTTGCAAACGGTCTTACAAGGCTACATTGCTTCCATTCGCTTTAACCTATACGAGCGAGATCAAAATGAGTAGTTATAAAATCCAAAAAACGATGATATGGAAGTAGCTTTTTCAAATATTTCACTAAATGTTGAACAAATACTATCGGAGGTCCAGGTTCACCCTGCTTATTAATTTTTTTCCAGTTTTATTTTATAAAGATAAATGAAGTTTATAATTTTCAATGTTTTAATACAAAGCTTATAATTTTCAAATCATGCTTTTTTTAAAATTTAAATTTTTATTAATTTTTACCTAAATGAAATACAGATACATATTAATATTTACAAATGAAGTTTCAGTGACATGAAATTTGGCACAAAAAAAAATTCTCGATGGTAAAGAAGATATTTTTTTATTGTTATTGTGTAAAGTAAACATGTACCGAAAATCTACATTTCAGTGATTTTTGAAATATTCTCAAAATTTGCTTCTTCCGTTTTTCTATTCTTTTGTTCCTATTTTTCTATTTTAATTTTTTTAATTTGCTGTCAACAATAAAATTTCATTGGGGCGTGTGATTTTTTATTTAAAGAAAATGGGTCACGGTCGAAAAAAATTTGAGCACTAGTGGTTTAGATCAATAATAGTTCTAAACCTGGAGGCCATGCCCCCTTAGGGAGGCGTGGGTGATATTCAGAAGGGGGGGGGGGCGAGCGGATGGTTAGGAAAAATATGTGTAGAACATGTTTTACCAGCGTTTACTAACTGGAAACCTCAATGAACTCCCAGTAAATATTTTAGCAAAAGTTTCATAAATCTCTTCTCGTTATACAGGGAGTCTTTACAAATAATCTTTCTCTCACACTCTCTCTCTCTCTCTCTCTCTCTCTCTCTCTTTCTCTGTCTATCTATCTATCTATATTTATATATATGCACACAGACACATGCATGCATATGGAGAAAATGTGTGTGTGTAGACAGACATTTAATCATATAATCTTGAAATTCTTTAGCTGCCATTCTGACTGACAGGTATCGATAGATGAACTTAAAGCTTTTAACAGTGTTTCAAACCATTTAATTCGGTTGATAGTGCTGTGATATTAATAATTTTGGGTTAGTTCAATTTATAAATATTTGGTACTCACATACACACGCCTAGTTCTTGATTTTGAAAACCGTTTGCCTTCAAAAAATCAGTTTCAGACTCCCTTATTTTTATTCTAAACGATCAACATAGGGATGAATGTCAGAGATCACTTTTGGGAGTCAAAAATTCTAAAAGCAGGTTTTCTTTTCTAATCTGAGTTTATTCATTTATTCGCAATGTAAAAAAAGTCTGAATATTTTTCGTAATTATTAGGAATATTAACAAATATTAAACGAAATTTAATCAGTATATTAATATAATTAGTTATTCACTCCATATATTTACTTTTCATTCGTAATTACTAGCATCTGTATCATAATCCTTTTGGACAAATAACATCAAACCTCTAAAGAAAACTCTTTACAGAAAACCTCTAAATGCAGGTTTTCTTTTCTAACCTAAGTTTATTCACTTATGATTAACATTGTTAAAAAAAAAATAAAAAAATAAAAAAAAAACCCTCAATATTTTTCGTAATTATTAGGAAGATTAACAAATATTGCACGAAATTTAATCAGTATATTAATATCAAGTATAATTAATTATTCAGTTCATATATTTGTTTTTCATTCCTAGCATCTGTATTATAATGCTTTTGGACAAATTACAGCAAAGTTATATTTTAGAATCCTGTATGCATCCAAGTACAAAACATAATCGTAAAAAAGTCATTAGCATTCCGTTTCTAAATTACGGAAAACCAGAAGTAGATACAAGATCGTCATAAAACAATTTATCGGTTATGCACTCACGGAAGCTGGAGGATAGATAAGAAGGATATGAATAAAAAAAAAGATCCATTAAGTCCCGCTATTCAAAGTAACAACATAAAAAAAAACGAAGATCAAGGTTTTGACCTTACTCTCTTTCTTTATAGGCAAATGAAGGTAGAAACTGGTTTTGTCGTGCGTTACAGAGATTATAAGACTTGACATAACTTTCACTAGCAATTGCAAAAGTCAACGCCTTCCAAGTTAATTCGTCTTGGGAGATAAAAAGGCAAAATAATCAGTAGCTCTGGCACACGTTTAAATGTTTTAAAATGTTCTATATGCATATTATTGATACGGAAGACGTTTCCTTATAAATTCTTGCGGTCGACTGAATCATCTGCAGGATAAGGCTTTTAAAAATATCATTCAAAGACAAACTATTCAGTGTAATGTCCAATGTTTTTTTGATTTCAGATTTTAATTTTGGGCTCATTTACAAGGAGTTCTTATGTTAAGATTTTTTCGTATGAAGCTGAAGCAAAAATACTAAATTTGAAAACACCTGAGATTAAATACAAATATTAATGAAATTAGTAACCCTTTCGTTGAGCCCAAGGGAGAATGAAGAGGTGTCAATTCATAGAAATTACTACCATTTATAAAATACTAGCTGTTTACCCGGCGTTGCCCAGGTATTTATTAATCTCAATTTTTTCTATGCAGGAAAAGGAATGAATTCTACCTATAGTGTAAAATCCAAGTAATTTTATTTACAGGTATTTAAATATATATGTATAGTATACAAATGATAAAGTAAAATTACAAATTCACTCTGCTATTAATTTTACTCGAAACTTGATTATAAATAACATTTTAGTTTCCTATATTCCTCTCAGTGACTCCGAAAACTATGGATTCGACACTACTGTCAGTCATTTTGGACATTTTATTTTTCGCCCCTTCTTCCCCCCCTCTCCCCCCAATGCTGATGGGTGCTGAACTTGCACCCAAACGGCCTCGGGAGTATCACTATTCATCTCTGCGACCTCGAAAACTATTGATTCAGCACTACTTTTGATCATTTTGGGCATTTTATATTCACCCCTTCTCCCCCTTCGCCTCCCCCCAACAATGATGGGGGGGGGCTGAACTTGCACTAAAAAGGCATCGGGAGTGTCACTGTTCCTCTCAACGACCCCGAAAACTATGGATTCGACACTAATCTCAGTCATTTTGGACATTTTATATTCACCCCTTCTTCCCCTGCCCCCTCGCCTTCCCCCCAACGATGGTGGGGGGGGGGGGCTAAACTTGCACTTACACGGCATCGGGAGTGTCACTATTAATCTAAGCGACCCCGAAAACTATGGATTCAACCCTAATATCAGTCATTTTCGATTGTTTTACATGCCCCCCTGCCCCCCTAGGAGTGCTAGGGGTGTCTTACCTCTCCAGTATTTCCCTCGGAAGTGAGAACAACATCTGTACAAAATTTCATCTCAATCGAATGGACCGTTCGGGAACGCATAAAGGACACACACACATACAAAGAAACATTCTCTTATATATATACTAACTGAAAACCCGTACTTCGCTACAGAGTACATTAAAATTAAATATAACGGTCAATGTATGCAACTGATGTAAAGAAAAAACGAAAAAATATAGTTATCAAAAAATCGTAACGGATATTTTTATAGACAATATAATGTAGAAAATATTCAAATTAAATCTAATAGAACATACTAAAGAATATAATACAGTTAATATAGTACAGTTTGAGGATCAGATCTTTTACTGTATTTTAATGTTTTTTTGGATAATTTCCAATCGTCTGCCGCATTAGCAAGAAGAAAAAATTTTTTTTTGTCTATTTCGTTGTTATGCACGTGACGATAAATTAATTTAAAGTACCAGAAAAAGAAGTCACGTGATCAGCATTTAATAAATTAAATTCTAAAAATTAATCTTTAAAAATTCACCAAAAATCATAAAATGGGGATAAAGATTCGAAAAAGATTTCCTTTTAAAGGAGATACACACACATATATATATACGCAAAAACGAAAAATAAATTTTGTCTTATTTGATCACATTGATATTCTATTCTAATAAAACTAGATAGTACCCGTCAAAACTTGATGGTAAAATACAAATCGTTATAAAAGTACTATTAAAAGTAATATTAAAAATACAATAATAAACAAATTAAAAAGATTATCATTGTAATAGAATGCCTTACGAAAAATTACATGAAAGCCATGTATGTTGGCAATTTAGAAATATTCAGTTAAACACTTTTAAAAATTTAAGAACATTTTGCGGTTATGTTAGGTATTCGCTTTGAAAAGCACGCTTCCGTACAGACAATTTTGAACATATCACTACGCATGCGTCGAGTTTGCAACTTTCCGAAAATACTAAATTTGACATTATTGTAATATCTGGTTAAAATATATATATTATATGGTTAAAATATAAACATATATATTAAAAAAATAATATAATGAAAAACTGTTTTACTGTGAAAAAAATTCTCTGATTCAATTTTTCTTAAATTAACGACGATGAATGAATCACGGTGAATGAATGATTCACTCGTGTTTACATTTTCAAGTTCTGAGTATATAAAATGAATACTTGTTATTAATTTAATGGAAACATTATGATAACGCGAAAGGTGGCGGAATAGTTGATTTTCGTCGGTATTACGTTGTTTCTAATAAATTATTTGGGTTTAGATAGTAAATAACCTTTTTGAACTTTACTTTTAACTTGTAAAGCCTGACTCATAAAACAATATGGATGCCATAGGCTGATATATTTATGAAGCGGTCGCTCCGGAAGCGTTACATGACAGATATATACACAGAACACGGCAACTATAAGGGGAATAAGCGTACAGAAATGTTGCTGTTGTTCCAGCAAAGATCTTATTTTCACTTTAACGAGTGCCTAGTAGGTAATGTTCAGATTATCTAGGTAGCCATGCGGGTACCATTTGCAGCGCCACCTAGCGCCTCGCTGTTTGCGTTCCTCCCATACTTTCAATGACGAATATTGCTCATGTAGATGCGTTCTATCATCCCGTAAAGTTTTGCCCACTTGTTCAGATTCACCCTGTATATACTACCCTACAATAATGGACCGGACAGCATGATGTGATGGTATAAGGGAAAGAATACATGCTTTAATAGGGGGGGGGGAGCACGTGCTTCAATTACACTAGCAACCCTTCTGGGCCTTCTTTCAACAAGGTTTTGATACATAGCAGGGTATTTGTGCCCATTCCTGCTGCAAGAATGTCACCAGCTCAGCTGTAGATTTCGGACGGGGTTCCCTGGACGTAAGCGTCGCTCTAACTCGTCCCACAAATGTTCTATCGGGTTTTGGTCGGGACTCTGAGCAGGCCAGGGAAGACGTTTCATATCCATATCTTGATACCACTGCTTGACAGATGCTGCATATATATATATATATATATATACTAGCTGAAAACCCGCACTTCGCTACGGAGTACATTCAAATTAAATAAAACGGTCAATGTATGCAATTAATGCCAAAAAAATTAAATATACATATATTTATAATAAATACGACGATCAATATATACAATTGATGTAGAAAAAAATATATATATATTTATAAAAAAATCGTAAGGGATATTTTTATAGACAAAATAATGTCCAATTGTCTGCCTCATTAGCAAAATTTAAAAAAATTTTTTTTTTGTCTATTTAGTTGTTATGCACGTGACGATAAATTTATTTAAAGTACGAGAAAAAGAAATCACGTGATCGGCATTTAATAAATTAGATTCTAAAAATTTATCTTTAAAAATTCACCAAAAATCAGAAAATAGAGGTAAAGATTCGAAAAAGACTTCATTTTAAAGGAATTTGTATGATCTTTCTTGTAATATAAATTTTATAACCCTCAAATTATTATTTTAAATGCAAACTTAAAAAAAGTTACTAAAACTGCTTAAAAATTTAATTTAAAAAAATCTAAGAAGAATTTTTCAAAAATCTCTCTTAGTGCACCCCTACATCATAAGGAGAATCGTCATACAAAATGTCAGCCCTTTAGGTCCAGCGGTTTGGTCTGTGAGTTGTATGTCATTTAGTCAGTGAGTCAGTTACGGAACTGTTTTATATATATATATATATATATATATATATATATATATATATATATATATATATATATATATATATATATATATATATATATATATGTATATACAATTACGGAATTATCAGCCAAAAGGCTTAACACAGAAGATGTGCAGCAATAAAAAATACACGTAAAATACATGTAGTCGTAATATCTGTTCAGAAACACTGGTTATTGTCTCATTTATTCATGTAGTGGCTACTAAAGCCGATATATGAATGAAAGAGATACATAATTTTTGTTGTTATTCGTCTCCAGTTTTAAGCCTTTTAGCTAATAATTCTTTAATTATCTCCTCGTGGCTTGGGTATTGATGCATTAGCTCGATGAGACCGTTAGTCCTTATTTCCACTTCTTTGTAAATCTAATCTTCCACTTTTATTTATTTATTGGGACTATTGGGACGTATTTCAATAAGAATGGGAAAAAATTAATTACTTAAATTTTTCTAGCACATATCAGCACATCAAAAGAAAAATGATATCGGTGTTTTGAAACTAATTGCTCATTTTAAGAGTTCGATTCCATTGCTTATTTCAAATGGGAAAATAAAATGTTCTTATAAATTAGAATTTTTTGTGCATAAGTAAAAATTAAGTTTTTTAATTGCAATTCTTTTATTTAGCATTAAGACTATCATTTTTCATTAAATAGTTAGTTAATATAGATTTAGCAGCATAATATATAAAAATATAGCAGTATATGATGATGAAAATTTATAATACATTAAAAAATGATAATACGTAATAAAATAATATATTTCGTAAAAGTATATCAAAGACTTGTAAACAAAAGTTATACATGAACATATCAAACTAATGTACAGATGTACCATATATAACAACATAAATTCATGCTCTATGTATTTGACCCGAAATTTAGCAGGAAATTCTATTATCATACTTTAAATTTTGCGGAATTTTTTTCAAACACCCGACCATAGTATATCATCATGTTCTAATTTCCTTTCCCTACTAAAAAAGTCTTCTAAATCATAGTGAAACTTTTATCCTTATTCTTGTGACTGCTCCAAGAACTTTTAAACAGCATGAGATATGAAAATGTAAAAAATACAATGGTTGTAACTAGTGACGGGAGATTGTTTAACATATCCTCGATTATTACATTGCAGTTTGGATCTTTCTTTTATACTCAAGGCATTTAATAATGTTTTGAAGATTAATCATCACCTTCCTTTCCCAGTTCTTTATCGTTGCATTAAATTCGCTATCCAGCATCAAGTTTTGGATCTACAACCCATCGAAAAGGGACTACAGTCCTTCGCTAAGTGACATTAGTTATTAGAACGAAATTTATTACAAATTTACTTAAAATAATTACCTTTGTCTCGGTGTTGAGCAAAATGTTTCATTGCATCTAACTGATACGGAGAGTACTGATAGTAGGTGCACAACTATTTGTGCATCAGCAGGAGGTTTTAATTATATCTGAACATTCATGTGATGTAAATAATCCAACAGAGATAGATAAAAATAATACGAATATAGACAAAAAACAAACAGAAATCAAGCACTCTGGGCATCCACGCAAGATTCTGTATAAGTGCCGGAACTGAACCATAAAACAACATAGAGGTAACCGACAGGTCTCGTCACCAGGGAGCCTAACCATATCAGTTACCTCAAGGGGAACTTTCTGAATAGGATGCAGGTAAGCCCAAAAGACATCCCGAGGCCCCCAAGGAAGCAATAAGTCAAAAAGAAAATGAAAAGACAAACACAACTTACAGTATAGGCTCAACGCACCGTACATGCAAGCACACAAATAATCCTAATGCAAAGTAAAAGATGCATACACACCCCAATTCCGTAAGTGACGGTTATGGCGAAACAGCAGCCAATTCTTTCCTAAAAGTTACGTCATTGTAACATTACTACAGCGCCACCCCCCCCCCACCCCCCATTAAAGCTTAACCAAATGAAAACATAAATACTATTCTAAACATATTTAAAAATTTATTTATTAATTATTTTTTTCATGTGATGTACTTACTCTCGACTGTGCATTTTTTGCCTTTATCAGTAAAAACATGGGAATTATCTTAAAATTCGGCTAATGTGAATATATCGTGGGGAGCTTCGTGAGGGAGGAACCCATATGACATTTTTATTACAACTTGTCTGACATTGAAATCAATGGCACTGGAGGAGGAGGGGTAAATAATGTTAATACAACTTTGCAAGAAGTATTGAAAACAGCATTGACCCACGGTAAACTTTCAAGGGGACTTCACGAAGCTGCCAAATCCTTGGATAAGAGGCAAGCGTTATTATGTGTGTTGGCTACCAATTGTGATGAACCCTTATACGTAAAGCTAGTGGATGCTGTATGTGCCGAAAATCAAATTAATCTATTAAAGGTTGACAGTAACAACAACAAAAAAAAGACAAAAAAGGGGGTAAATGGGCAGGCTTATGTACATTTGATAAAGAAGGCAAAGCACGAAAAGTCGATGGCTGCAGTTGTGCTATTGTTTTAAATTATAGCAAAGAGACAAAAGCTTATGATGTTTTGAATGACTACTTCAAGTCAAAAAGAGCATGATGTAATGAAAAACATGAGAATTTAGCTTATGTAGTATAACATCTTATTGGTCACTTTCCGTTCTGTTATATTTTAACCTGGTTTTTTAAAAATCTGTTGAGATTGAGTATATTCTTAATGTTCTTCCATTGCTTTATTAGAATTATACAATTTCCTCAAATGTAACAAAATAAAAAGCATCATGCGAAAAAAGGTAATTGCACGAAAGTTAAATTCTCGTCACGTAATCTAACTTTATTTACGTTGATAACTAAATTAGAGAGATGATCAGTGTGTTGCTGTAGACTAATTACAGTTTTGCAATCAGCATGAAAATTGCTTTTGAATAGAGGATTAATAGAATTTTACTCATAAATGCACGCAGGTCAAAGCAATGAGTATGAATGAGTATATTTGAATGTATGTTATATTAAGTATTTAAAAATGCTACTTTACTTTCGGTATAAGATACTAAATTTAATAGTCTGTAGCCAGATTTCTCAATTATAAAGTCATAAATAAAAAATCGAGAAGATATGTTAAAGTATTTTGCAGAGTTTTCATTAAAAATAAAATAAATAAAGGAAACTATAATGCTATTATTGTTGTTGTTGTTGTTGTTGTTTCTTATGTCCCCTGGCCGGAAGTTCCATACCAGGTCCATATAGGCTACGGGCTGATGTGTGCGGCTCCGGTTGATGCTAATGCTATTAAAAGATTTAAGCGTTATTCAAGGTGTATGCAAGTTCTAAAATGCTAAAGTTTTAGTTCTATTTATATAATTTATTTTGTTATTATTGTAATAATCTAACAGTTTGATTAATTTAATCAGTTTTCATTCTTAAAATATTGCTGTTCAAAATCTGAAACATGCAAAATTTTGTGTTTGTTAAGAGTAGGGGGTGACTCAATTATTTAAACAATATGTCTCATAGATGTTTCCTTTTCATATTGTTTTCCTCATTTTGCTTTAAATTAGTGGCATTTAGTTTGTATAATCAACTTGGCAGATCGAGGCCAGTTCTGACAACACTTGAGGCTATCTCGTTACATAGCGAAAAGTATGCTAAAGGCTATCCTATTCGAAATAAGTAGGAAAATAAATAAATAATTCAACACACCCGCACCCTAATCACTTTGATTCAGAATTTTTTTTCTAGATGTCTACGTTTCTAGCATTTAATTGGTCATTTTTGTCATGATATTAAGACATTAGTTATTTTTATTAGGTCGAGGTCAACATTGTCAAAACTTATCTGACTTTAATAATCGCTCTAGATTCCCTCTGGCCTCTAATAAATTCCATTCGAAAAGTAATATCAAATGCTATCAATTAATAAATGAAACACGGGCTCACTTTAAAAGCCTCGCAACGACAAGCAATCTGTATTAAAAGATTTATTTGCGAATCATTCCGAAAGCGTATAAGCGAAAATGCCCGTTATTCCTCCCGAAAAGCATTCACTGGCGCATCATCTTTCTATACATACTCTCCTGCACGAACAGGGCCCGATACCGGGTTTTAAACAGAGAAAATGCTAGAAACCACACGCAGTTTACTTCCTTCCATTTTTTTATAAGTTTTCTCCGTTGCCATTTTACTTAACGCTGAAATTTTCACAGCTTTCCAGTTTCTTGAATTCTCATTTCTGATTCTTGGAAATAGCAAACTTCAAAAGTTCTCTCTATAAGGTTTAGAAGTATGAGAAAAAGTCATAAATGTTTTCTGGCAGCGTTTAAATATGTCGAGTTTCATATATTTAAAATGGAGATTAAATACAATTCAACTATAGTAACCAGCTTCTTTTCTCGTATCTTTAATAAGAATTTACTAAACATCACCCTATTCTCGAAACGAGATGTGAGAAAAACATACTGAAGAAACCAAGAATTTTTTTTAGCTTGTTTGGCTGCTAGCAATTATCAATTTTTTTGATAACTGCTAGCAGCGTTTTTTATACGTTCCTTTCTATTGATTTTCTAGCTTCTTGTTCAAAACTTTTTTTAAAAGTAAAAACACAATAAATCTTTATATCTAATTTGGAATGTAAAATAATGCTATCAAAGTACATTTCAATTTCTTTGTCTTCTAAGATTCATGAAGAGTCGATGAGCCCCTCAAGACATATCATGGTACAAAAGGTAACCTCCTCCCACTCAAAAAAAATCCAGCAAATTTAAAATTTAAACCGAAAATTTACATTTCGGAACATTTGACAATAATATGACACTTTAAATACATTAAAACCAGTTTGAAAGGTATGAATGGTTTTAAATGCTTTAATAATTATTGTTGGCAAAAGGTTGTTAATTGTTTCATTTCATGAAAAATGTATCTGATTCTCCACACTGTTCCTCTTAAGAAAGTCGTATAAGGTTAATGGAAATGTAATAAGAAGCATTTCCAAAGAATTTCCTAACCTTCCTGTGACCCATTTCTGGCTTTATTACAATCTAGATACTCTTATGACATTTCATTCCCCTTAGACATCCTGTTGTTAAAAAGATTCTTCCGAAGGTAAGCACCGACATAGAAGTTTCCTGAATCTGTATAATTGATACACTGAGTCAAAAATAGTCATTAAAACTGATATTAAATAATCCCTCCTACGGGAACAGAGAGGAAGAAAAAGAGAAAAAATCTTAACTTATAAATATCTAAGGTCTTAGCTTTATCTACTGCCACCAGTAATGTTTATGTGCATTGAACATTTAAAATATAAACATTCTAACCTGAGCGCAGACAATTTTTAGCATGTGTGAATACGTTTTTAATTGCTGTGCAGTACAAACTTTTCGCAAGGAAAGGTATGTTAAGTTACTTTTATGGTAGGTACTGCTTTGTATTGAATATCAGGCAACGCTCAGTAACTACCCAAGCGAAAGCTCCTTACATTTCCACCTAGAATAACGAGACCATATGTTATTGTTTGCGAATTAATAAAACTAATAAATTGATATATTATATAAGTTACTAGCATTATTGCCCGGCGTTACCCGGGTAGATATATAGATATAAAATATTTCATGCATTCCATCAAAAAAATACTGGGCTGCACTCCCGCTCTTCATGTCCATCTGGCCAGACAGAATGCGCTTAGCACGTTTCTACTGAAATGATATAAAAACAATAAGAAAGAAAGAAACTTTGAGTCTGCGGACCTTCGTCTGATTTTAATGTCATTCCCAACCCTCTTTCTCCCGTGCATTGGAATTTGAAACCCCCCCCCCCTCTGTCATCCTCAAACCACGCAGCTGGTCGAGGGGAATCCACAGGGGGTAGACGCACCTCTATCGGGCACAAAAAACATTAAAAAATTAATATTAAAAAACTAATTGAGGCCCAAATTTCGTTTTTCCTGATTTAAGTTTCTCGGGTCCAAAACATTAACTGTGCCAAATTTGGTCCCGGTGGGTGAAACAGTCTATGATTCTATAGAGGACAAACAAACAGACAAGCTCTTTTATATATATAGATTATTGCTCAAGTTCCCGAATGGTAGAAAAAAAACCAGAAATTAAGTGTAATCAATGTCAAGAAATAATTTTAGTTCATGATTTATGACAAAGTAGATATGAATATAGAACAGTCAGAGAGGTGGCGACGAAAATTATTGAAGTCAAGCCGGTTTAGCATCCTCTGCAGCTCATATTACTTTAGGAAAAGGATGGCATAAAATTATAATCTATTATTTATATATTATGATTATTTTACTTTATGAGGATGGAGAAATTGGAGCTTAAAAAACTGAGTATTTAAATGAAATAATTAAAAAATCAATACTTTTGCAAGCTTCAAACGAGGAAACTTAAGGCTGCTCTGTACTAACTCTATTGGATTCGCTCAACTCAATGTTAACCTATGGAGAATATGTGTCTCCTATTTACAGCTACATAAATGCTGGGAATCCAATAAAAAATGGTATTTTCAGATTGCCTGAACTTTTCTGCACCTTGCAACAGGATTCATTTTATAAATTAGTGAGCGTTTAAAACACACTAGACCAGATTTTTTTCCCTGAAAAATTTAAATCTTAAATTATCATTTCCATTTTTCTTTTAAAGAAGCGAAAGAGGCTCCAAGATGTAAAATTTCTTTCAAAGTACAATTACGAAGTACAATTTTAGCAAAAAAAAATCTTTCAATCCAACTCGGCAATCCTTTTATACATTTTCCCCATAGGTTAACACTGAGATGAGCGAATCCAATAGGGTTAACACAGCAGCCTTAATGTATGAGGAAGAAGGCTAACTGCGCCATTTGCTTGAAGCGACAAATCTCTACGAATTCTTCGCATAGATCACCTTCATATTGGGCCTTATTCCAGATTAAAATAAACTTAACAATGTATAGAATTTTTTAAATAAAAATGAAATTTTATTAATTTAATTTTTTTTTGGCTGAGATCTCGGACCGGGACCGTTTTGGCGAAATTTTGGCGAAATTTCTCCAAAATCTCGCTCCCGAATGCCAAAATTGGCGTGGAAAGCATTACCCCAATCAAAAGGGCGTTCATTCGTAGATTTTCTTTACTTCGAGGCGGGATTTTTTTTTCGGGTCTTTCCCACTTCTTAATTATTTATTACGAAGCGAGACTTTCCCGCTTCTAAATAAATAATTATATTCATGCATTATTTGCGCGTTTCAAAGATTACACATATAATTTTCTGTTTTATACAATAGTTTGCAGAAGAAAAAAAATGTAATAATTATATTCATGCTTTATTTCTGCATGGATGTTTGCTGCTAATTAAATTAAAGGTGAATATAATTAATAAGTTAGATTTTTATAAAAGTTTGTATTTCCTGTTAATTATATATTAAAAAATTGATAATTCAAATTTTCTAATATCATTATAAATTTCATTATTTTTTTTAGTTAAAAAAAAGTTTTTTTCCTCTACTTAATAAATAATTCGATTGACACCCATTATGTATATATATATATATATATATATATATATATATATATATATATATATATATATATATATATATATATATATATATATATATATATATATATATATATATATATGTAACTGCACGGGCAGCGGCGAGGGAGGGAGGTGTTGATTGCCGGCCGTGCGTCACAGAAAGTCTAGTTCGTAGTCACTTCCCGCGAAAAATATCGTAGTCGGTCGCGGAGGCTTGCTGTCGCTTTGGGGTACTCGAGAGTCCTCTTCAAACTCTTTTACGGGCCCCTCCAGCCCCGGACACAAGGAACACATCGCACTAAGACAAAGGTTTTTTATTCTCAACTGCTACATGATATCGGGACAACGACAATTCAACAAATCCCCGGCCAAAACCTTGGTGGGTCATTTATAACTTCATGAGGTCGTTGTCACATGACCCTTGCACTTTTGCATTGATTGGACAGAGGCCCCCAGATCAGTTCTCTGCAACTGAGTTCCGTTGCCTGTTATATAAGATTTGGCGTCCACGAGACTGGGGGTTAAAGGGATGATATATTGACTACCTACTATTGCTTTTAGGTTACACTCAAATCCTTTGTTCTTAAAACGAAAACTAAATTAGTTTGCTTCCGCCCAAGTAATTTTAAAGGAAAATGAAAAGACTTTGGAAATTAAAAAAGGTTTTTTGTTTTGTATGTTATATACAAATATATATATATATATATATATATATATATATATATATATATATATATATATATATATATATATATATATATATATATATATATATATATATATATATATATATATATATATATATATATATATATATATATATATCTGTGGCTTGGTACAAGAAGTGCCTAAGTCAGTTTTCTCCAAGATGACTTTGTTTGCTTTATGTCTCTTTAAAAAAATATTATTTTCAATGTAAGAAGCACCTAAATCTGTCCGATGCTTTAAAAGTGTTTTCTAAACCATTATACAGACTTGGGTACTTCTTACATTGAAAATAATAAAATAATATTTTTTTAAAGAGACATAAGCAAACACAGTCATCTTGGAGAAAACTGACTTAGGCACTTCCTGTACCAAACCACACACACACACACACACACACACACACACATATATATATATATATATAAATATATATATATATATATATATATATATATATATATATATATATATATATATATATATATATATATATATAATTAGTAGCAAACACCCATCACACCGATTTCAAAGCTTTTTTTTTTCCTTAATGAACAAATAATGCATGAATAATGCATGAATCATTTATTAAGAAGCTGGAAAGACCACTCACCCTTTGATCATACCTATGGCTGATTAATTGTTTACTGTAAAATACTGATTAATTATTTGATTTTCAGGGACAAATTCGTGGGGAATAAGTCCTTTGTAATCAAAATATGGAATCAGTATTTTTACAAAGAGGTGCTTTTTCGATTAAGAAACAGGATAAGGCGAGTAAGGAAGGAACTGTTTGATTCTGGGCAATAGTTTCTTTTACGCGATAATGCTAGGCCCCATACAGCAATTTCTGTACAACAATATCGTACTAAGCATTCAATTACAGTGATAATTCACCCACCATATTCTTCCGACTTATCGCTAGCTGATTTTTTCCTTTTTCCGAAGCTTAAGATGGCCATGAAAGGACAGAGATTTGAAAACGTCTCGTATATTAAATCAAATGTTACGCGTATTTTGCGAACGGTTAGTTCCAACGCCTATAAACAGTGTTTCGATGACTTGAAGAAACGTTGGAACGTATATACTCCTTTGGCGATTATTTTGAAGGAGATAAATTTATTTGAAGGTGAGTAATGTTTTTCTTATTTATAAAAAAATGCCCGGTTACTTTATGGGCGCACTTTGTATTTATTTAAATCACATTTATAAATTCATTCCCTTTCAAGAGAACATATTTTCAATTGATATTGTTATGATTTTTACCTTATCCGTACAGATTTAATAAAATGTAGCACTTTTTTTTATTTCTTTCCTTTCTGCTTTAAGGCAAGTTTAAACTTAGTAAATCTTCCCGGGAAATAAATACTACATCAATAAGAGAATTTTAGCTCTATTTCATTAAATGATTGACTTCAATATCACCAAAAATCTATTTCTAAATTGATCAGAAGCTTTCAAAAGACATTGTCGGTTGATGACTATCACTGTGTTTTAATAACAGGTTGGAAGAAAGAGCTAATAATTACTGATTTTTATTTAAACTGTATCAAGCCGGAAATTCAATAATCATACTATTATTCTTCCTGTTTTCGTAGAGGAATAACAATCCAACCAGTTTCTTTTAGCTGTAACTATTTAAGACGAATTCAGTCATTAGAAGAAAAAAAAAAGTCTAGGTTGTGATTATACATTGTTTTATCAAAACTGCTCCTTGACTTTCACTGCTGGAGAAACATATAATCACTATAATAATATATTTATCAGAGGTCTCGAAAACCTGTGGTCTAGGAATAGTCCACAGTTATTTTGAGGACGGTTATTCTGAGCGCTGTGCAAATGCGGCAGAATGTGTCTTTCAAATGCATCAAAAAATTGCCTCTTTCCTTCCTATAAGGGGGCCCCCGGAAAACGTGGGGTGTGAAATCACAGCAGGAGGATCTTGCAGTCCAGGAAAACTGACCACAACAAAACACTGTCGTCGCCGAGACATCCGTCGATTGTGGCGACCTTCTGCCGATCTATAGGAACTGAGGCCACAGATAGTAAACAGACGAAATTTATAGATATCACTAGTATAGAGTACTCGGCAGATGTTACATGAGTCGTGAAAGATCAAAACTAGTAATCTCCATTTTTTTTGTTTGTCAAAATTGAGTTAAGGATACTTTCTTATAGTATATCAATCAGTTTAATACGAAAATTTTTGGAAAAGGGCCTACTAATAAAATTTACTGTGCAAATTTTTGTAAAGGTAATTTCAAATTTATATCTTCAAACATGCATAAGATAGAGTTCTTTGTCCTTTACCGAAATAAAAAAAGGTCTGATGACAATTGCTAGTTTTGATCCTACATCACTCATATGTGGATGGGTACATATCCATAAAATAAGTCTTAAAAAGACTACGTTAACAGTATCCTGATTAGTTAAATTACCTTTGTCACATTTAATGGTAATATTTAAATGTTTTATGGTTAGCATTTGCTCATAAATTTTATGCGTTAGTTTTTAGTATTTATCAAATTAAGTCCGTATGTCCTGGTATGTAAAATCTCTAATTTTGATATTATTGATTAGAGAGTTTCTGCACTGCATATTTCCCATTTTCCTTTTTTTTATGTAAATTATGCCTGTGGTTTCACCTCTTTGGGAAACTTTCAAGTTCTCTTCTTTCTACATTTTTAACCATAATTTATTTGTTGCCTATTGTAACCTAGCCTAGGCAGGTGTGTCTCACATATGACAGTGACAGATGAGTCACGCTTAATTGGTAGCAAATGCTAGAGTTCACGTACTTTCTACATCTTCAATTATTATCGACTTGCAGTGTAATTCATACGAGTCTGGCATGTCTGGCATATGATACCGAAGAATACTTCACACCGGTTTTTTGGGCAATCTTATTTTATAAAATCCTCTCGCATAATTTCTTTTCTTTTATCTTTTAACTTTTCTAAATTGTAGTTTCGTCCTTTGTTTGTTTTGATGATAAATCTATTGAAAACATTTATTTATGTATTTTTTTATAATTCTTGTCTCCAGCCATGAAGAATCAGTGCTAGCAGAAAATTGTTTCCATAAAACATGTGGTTAACTTATTTATAGGTTTTTCCTTTTGCTGTTTTCAGATATGTTTCTGTCATTTGTTTTTCTTAATGATAAATCTATCAAAAAACATTTATTTTATCATATAATTATTGACCTCAGCCATGAAGGATAGAACCAACGCTAACAGATATTACTTCCAAGACGCTTGTGGATGACGCATAACAGGAAAACAATTCCTTAATATCCCCAGTAAAAAAAAATCGGGTGGCAATGAGTTTCGAACTAACTAAAAGTTCTTAATTTGACAAAGGAACATTAAATGTGATTGTCTTCATCGACAATACATAAACGTGGGGATCATCCTGATGATCACTATGATGATCCTCTCATTTTTAAATTCATTGGACAAGAATTTTCCTGGGAAATATTGCCATTCAGTTGCCAAATATTGAATTCATATTAATTAGCTCAATTTCAAAATGATAGTTTGATTATTTTCGGGCTATATGTCAGAGACATTACTACTGAATACTTATGTATTTAGAATTTTTGAAATAACTCTTGAATCTTAAACAGAGAAGACATTAGAGACGAAATAATCTTCATTAAGATTAAAGTGGGGAAAATGATTAATAAATAAAAAATAAACAATAAAACGAATAATTAAAAAAAGAAGATTGCTTAAAATATCAAATTATTTTTTAAATCTCAAACTGCTTCGTCTTACTGTTTTGATAGTCACAATTTCTTGTATGTGACTTCTCCCTACGTTAGGGGAAATATGCATAGAATTTATAAAGTGGCAGAGGTTAGGAAGAGCATTTCCACGATGAACTGCCATGATTCCAATCAATCATGTTGGAAATTAGATGCAATGTTTCTTTAATACTGTGAGAAATGGAATTCACAATGTGATATTTCCTCGCATATCACAGGCAAGGGCTCCCGGTTAGGACTCTCGCTGGCAAAAAAGAGGAGTGAGTTTCAATCTACACCTCTGGCAGACTGTTTTACAATATGAATTTTTTGTTTCCCAAGCGGGAGGTACTTTGTCCTGAGGACACCCATCCACACCAGGAATTCGCTGGCTACTTTATTACGGGAGCACTATGTAGGTTAGCCAATACTGCTCCTATGACGGACAGCACAGGAATGCATATGCCTTATCCGGGATTCGAATCCGAGCCCCCACCTTAGAATCCCGACATCAATATAACGGGAGTGGCGAAAATATGAAACTGAGGACCGTAAATCGAGGGAAATTGACGAACTCTCTTTCAGTGTTATCAAAAATATATTCCTAAAAACCAAACTTTCAACCTTAAAATTAAACTGTGTGTAAATCAGCGCTTAAATTTATTTAACAGTTGTGGTCGAAGGGTATTATTAATATGGATATCATATACAGTAAAAATTGTATATAAGAACTCAGGTTATAAAAACATATCCCTTAAAAGAGAGGAATTATTAGTTCCCGGCCAATTCTCATGAGTAATGATGGATACAAAATCCGGTTATAATATCGTTAATAAGAACGTATCACTTTTAGTGACTTAAAATTAATTGGTTTCTGAGAAAATAAATCGCTTATAAGAACATGTTGATTGGGATCGGACGGGAAGTAGCGGCGCGTTATTTTTCAACCATTTTATTTTATTCGAAATAAAAAAATTGCATGTACAGCATATCTGGCTGTTTCCCCGGATGGGACACGGGATGTTTCCCCGGATGGGACACGTATGTCCCACCTCCTTTATTGCCCCTACAGTTAATTTTTGTTTTTATTTTGGAAGAATATTGTTATTTATAGTTTATTTGATCTATTAAAGCCCTAATTTACCTTATTTTTGGAAAAGAAAAAATTGGCTGCGAAAGGGTTAAAACCGTTTGGACTACGTTAAGAGAAGATTATGAAGACCATGAAATCTTCAACGCTGATGAAACTGGCCTATTTTATAGAATGACCCCAAATAAGACGTTGCATTTCAAACAAGAAAACTGCAGTGGTGGTAGGCTTTCAAAAGAAAGGATAACAGTTATGGTTGCTGAAAATTCAACTGTAACTGAAAAATTGAAGCTTTTAGTGATCGGAAAATAAAACTAACCGAGGGCATTTAAAAATATAAAATCGTTGCCAGTTGATTATCATTCAAATTCTAAAGCTTGAAGGACAGGAGAAATCTTTGAAAACTGGTTGCGGAAGTGGGACCAAGAACTTATTAAACAAAAAAAGAGAATTCTTCTTATAGTGGGCAAATTGCCCAGCCCTCCCTGCGGTTCAAGGCCGTCATGCCATTACATTATCTTTTCTTCCTCCCAACACAACCTCCGTATTACAGCCTATGAACCAAGGTGTTATTAAGTCCTTAAAAGTACATTTCAGGAAGAACCTGATTCTACATATCATCGACAATACTGAAAATAAGATAGAACCGAAGATTTTAGTACTGGACTTTTCTATCATCAGGATAGAAAAGTCATAGAATAATGTAAAACCTTTAACGATTTTGAACTGATATCTGCATGCTGGCTTTCGTAGGGTTGAAAATCCTCCCATTTTTCAAACTAAAGACGCTAGAGATGAAACGTTTCAGTACTGGACTTGTGATTTGCCAATTCAACAAGATTCACTTCAGGAGTATGAAGACATAGATT
This sequence comes from Dolomedes plantarius, assembly GCA_907164885.2. Lineage (NCBI taxonomy): Eukaryota > Metazoa > Arthropoda > Arachnida > Araneae > Dolomedidae > Dolomedes > Dolomedes plantarius. The sequence continues at coordinate 102,762,832 of OU015501.1, forward strand.
TGTCTCTTGCAACTCATGGGAATGTAACTCATGAAGATATTCTTACAGGTGTAAATGCAGAGATTTCTGGCACAGATGATGATATTGACGACAGTGCCAGTTCAGAAGATCTTTTGAACGAGTTTTCTTGCCCGAGTTTAAAAGAAATGTTTTCGGTTATCAATACTGTTAATAAATTTATAGCTTGCAATGACGATTTTATGAAGGATCCGATAAAAAGAAGCTGTCAAAGACCTTGTCGTGATTACCGAAAATTCTTTTTTTTTTACAAAAAAAAATTAAACAAACAAATATTACTGGCAATTTTTCAGAAAATTAATAAACACGTAAAAACAAAATATTGCATTATATATGTACATAATGTACATTCATAATAGTTACAGAATTTTATTAATTTTTCTTTTATTGTTTTTAGAACTATGTATTTGAAAAAGTTAAAAAATACATACTTATATGAAAACTAGCAGTGTGTTTTCTTGATTGAACTTGAACCATTTTAGCATTTTTTGAACGTCATGTTTCAGGTGTAAATAGAAATTATGTGATGATGAAATTGGTATTTCCAGCATTTTTAAGTTATCTGTCGGATATAAAAGCTACTGATTATAAGAACCATTTTTTAAAATCCCCCGAATGTTCTTACAAACGATTTGTACTGTATGCAGTTATGCTTTGAAGGTAATAACTGTGTAAGTAATTTGTAAGTTTTAGGATTCCAAGGAATGTTGTTACAACCCATTCACCTTTCTTTTCCTTTCCGTTAGGCCAATATCGCCCCCGGGTAAGGAAAGAGACACAAGTCTAAAAATGGCAATTTGGAGGTTATGTCATTGAAAAATATGTATGAAGTGCTCCATCGTGCCCGAAAAGCGACACATCTCTATCTCGCAATTTGTTCCCCTGAGGGCAGTTGTATCAGTTTTATTGTAATGCTAGTTCAAGCTTTATAGTATTCTTTAAGCTGATTTTTCTCAAATGCTGCATTTTTGAGTTGCGTCACTTTTCTTGCGGGGATGCTATACTCTCTATTTAACACATGACACGGTATGATTGGTTCTATAACTTATTGCGGTAGTATCGTGCGCATAGAATTATAGTTGGTGGTTTTTCTCTGAATATGATTTTGTAAAACACTAGGCCATCGTTAAAAGTTTCATTTTTATTATCCCAGCTTTCAAAACACGCTCAATTAAAGAATATAATAGAGCTTCGTTTGATTTATAAGTCTCAAACGTCTGGAAATATCGTTACATTTTGAGGGTTTAATGAAGGTTTGACTGATGACTGCAGTTAATAATAATGATATACAAATTCTCTTATAGATGTTTTCTCTCCGTCTTTTGTATCAGGTTTAACTTTTTTACCTAGACAGAAGCCAAGAGTCAGCAAAATCAAGAAGCCCACCCCCCTTTAAATTTAACAACCTGAGTTCATAGAGGGATAGAAAAATAAGATAGAACAGAAAAAGTTACTGCATCGGGGTAGAAACTTGTTATTTTGTTATGTAACTGGTTATCTCAGTTACTGATATAAATTCCCAAATTAATCCCTTTCATGCTTTTAATTTTCTTTATTATATTTCTCAGTTTTGTGAAATCTTATCTCCTGTATATTAGCTTATAAGTATTCGATAGGGGACATTGGTGTGTAAATAAGTATAACATTGCGAAGCAAAATATTTTAGTGTGACATTTATCTCAAAACAATAATCATTTTAAATGATGCATGGGCGTCCTCATTTTTCGGAATGGAACTAAAACACTTTTAACCTTTTTCTAGAAGTTATCCTAATACATTAAATGTGATTTATTTTGTTTGGTGTCTTCAAATGAGATCCTCCCTTCTAACATTTTGGCTAGAATGTTGAAGAAAGAGTTCCTCCGTCCTGAGGGTCTATCATCCCATCGGCAGACGAGCATTTTGAGAAATAATAATATCAAATTAATCTCCATGAAAATTTCTTTGGTTGCTAGCATTTCTTTACAGAGGTTGTTCAACATCTCCAACAAGTGGCTTCCTATATAATGCTTAAAAACTTCTAAAGGGGATAGATCACTTGAAAGATAATGAGCAAAATTTAAAACAGTACTGGAAATTTGGTTAAAGGAGGTAATTAACACAGAAATAAATGTTATCTATTAAATCTCCCTCCTTATCTATATATATAAAATAGTTCCGTAACTGACTAACTGATAGATAACGCACAGACCAAACCGCTGGACCTAAAGGGCTGAAATTTTACATGGTGATTCTTCTTATAGTATAGGGATGCACTAAGGAGGATTTTTGAAAAATTCTTCTTAGATTTTTTTAAATTAAATTTTTAATCTGTTTTGCAACATTCTTTAAAGTTTGCATTTAAAATAATAATCTGAGGGTTATAAAATTTATATCACGAGAAAGATCCTAAAAATTCCTTTAAAATGAAATCTTTTTTGAATCTTTACCTTCATTTTCTGATTTTTGGGGAATTTTTAAAGATTAATTTTTAGAATTTAATTTATTAAATGCTGATCACGTGGTTTCTTTTCTTTTTGTGATACTTTAAATTAATTTTGTGTCACGGTCATCACAACGAAATAAATTGACAAAAAAATATTAAAATATGGTAAAAGATAAAATTTAACCACTAGACCAATAAAGATGGAAGTTTTTTTAAGAATTTAATTCAAATTAGTATGTTTTATGGATATTAAACATACAAATTAATTGCATACATTGACCGTTTATTTAATCTGAATATTTTCTTCTACATTATTTTGTCTATAAAAATATTCGTTACGATTTTTTTATAAATATATTTACTTTTTTTTGCATTAATTGCATACATTGACCGATGTATTTAATTTTCATGTACTCCGTAGCGAAGCACGTGTATTCAGCTAGTAATGCATAAAATAATAAATATTTTTCAGCGGGGTTTAGACCTAAAACTTATTCTATGATGATAATTAAATCTAATATTCTTAGAGGTAGATAATATATTGTACTACAGTTTTCTTTATTTTAATTCCTTTTGTTTTATTTGCACACTTATAGAAAGCAATGCGATACACGTATTTATTTATTTTTGAAAAATTTATTTGAAAAGGAGTTATCAACTTATTTGTTCTTATAACAGCTTTGATGGAAATTTAAATTTGAGTCTTTGCCGTTAAGTGAAATGCTGTGCTCTTGGGTAGAACGTTACTCTTACATTAATTTAGAAGTAGACAATATTAACCTATAAAAATCTTTCTTATGTAGAAACAATTTAAGAAAGGGCATTGTGATGAATAAAGACGTCAAATTAACAAAATTAAATAAGTTTTTTCCCAATATTAAGAAATTTATTACCCTGGTAGAGTAATTTATGCAAGAGTTTATATGGGTCTAATTACTTAATTTCATACTTAATTTTCAATGCTGGAATGGCCGCTGCTAAAATTAAAACCCTTAATATAGATCGCATGAAATTTTCATATAAAAATTTCAGTCTTCTTACTTTTACAAGTATGTACTTGTTTGTGCGCACCTTGCCTTCTTCAAAAATGGAAAAGAGTATCTTTCGTTGACTAGTCAAAACGAAAAAATTGGAATTATCGGGACTAAATTCTATAGGTAATTATTCTTTTACATAAAGATACAGAAAATATAATTTCATGTTTTTGCTTATCTATATATATAAAACAGTTCCGTAACTGACTCACTGACTGACATACAACGCACAGACCAAACCACTGGACCTAGAGGGCTGAAATTTTGCATGGCGATTCTTCTTATGGTGTAGGGGTGCACCAAGAAAGATTTTTGAAAAATTCTTCTTACATTTTTTTAAATTAAATTTTTAAGCTGTTTTAGTAACTTTTTTTAAGTTTGCATTTAAAATAATAATTTGAGGATTATAAAATTTATATCACGAGAAAGATCATAAAAATTCCTTTAAAATGAAATCTTTTTCGAACGTTTACCTCAATTTTCTGATTTTTAGTGAATTTTTAAAAATTCATTTTTAGAATTTAATTTATTAAATGCCGATCACATGATTTCTTTTTTTGGTACTTTAAATAAATTTATCATCACGTGCATAACAACTAAATAGACAAAAAAAAATATTCTTTTTCTTTCTAATGCAGCAGACGATTGGATATTATCCAAAAAAAATAAATACCCCTTACGATTTTTTTTATAAATATATATATATATATATTACATCAATTGTATACATTGATCGTCGCATTTATTATAAATATATATATTTTTTTTTTTGGCATTAATTGCATACATTGACCATTGTATTTAATCTGAATGTACTCCGTAGCGAAGCACGGGTTTTCAGCTAGTACTTAATATACCTTTTGCAGTACGGCAGAAAAGTAGACATACAGCAATATCAAACTGACCTATTTATGTCTATCGACCTTACACCGATCACGACTTAGCTACATATTTCTATTCCTATCTTCTGTTTCACCTCAAGGCAGCTACTCTGAAACGGGAATCAAACCCTCAGATCGCAATACTATCGAGCCGCATCATGATTTACTTTAACGAACGTCACATTCTTTCACAGATTGGGAGATTTCACCTACTCACGATATCACTTAATCTTTTTTTAGGGCATGTCAAGAACGACTAAGTCGCTCTTCCATTTACGCGAGTACTGCTTTCCCATTACTTGAGCTAGCCAAAGCACTATCAAGCTAGGTCGTGATCTTCATACAAGGCGGCTTATCAGTTAACTTCGCAGATTTTCAAGACATATGTTCAGCTATGACTTTTTCAATATCTATGACAGAGTAACAAATGCCTTTTTTGGAATGCCGTGCTTTACATCTAAAAGTAGACATTTAAATGAAAAAGTGGGATTTTCCAGAATTCCATACCTTTAGTCTTCAGTTTCTTGATTTATAACAAACAGCTGTTGCCTCTCACTCTTAAATTAAAACCGTTTAAAAAGTAAATATCGATAAGAGGATTTTTTAAAAATTCAACCATGGCATCTAAAGACTTAAAAAATATATTTTAAAAATATCAGTTTCCAAATGTGTTGTTAGAAAACAAAATAGAAATGTACAATGGAGATTTGGAAAGTAAACTAATCTGATGCTGTAAAGAAACTCAGAGAGAAAGAGAGATCCCAGCGAGCTTCATTAAAACAATGGTTATAATAATTTCTATTTCCCATTGATTGGGGGAGGAACACACACAAAGAGAAAAGTTTAGTACGGTAGTGCACTGAACTGGAACAAAATACAGTCGAACCTCCATATATCGAACTTCCCCATATCGAAATTTTCTATATATCGAACTCTTAGCAAATCTCCATGTTCCTTACATAGAAAAACTGTTTCCATATATCGAAAAAATCTCTATAAATCGAAATTTTTCATCAAGACATATTGGGAGATTTCATGCTAGTTTAGAATAAAATCTCACAATTTTTGGCGTTTGAAACAATACGTAGTAGACTTCAATTCGCGGAAAATGTCCCTGATGAAGTTTTTAGTGGACTCGATAAACGGGAACATTTATATAATGAACTTTCTGCAAAACTGGCTGTTCAGCAAGATATTCGTAGTTTTTTTAAAAGAATGTAACTGTGATCATTCTAACCACTGTCTGGATTATTGTTTTTTTACAAAAGGTATGTAGTACTCATATAAATCTTTCATATTAATACATTTTTTAGTTATTAACTTTCATTTAATGTGATTCGCATATAAATTGGAAAGAGTTTCGTACACGAAAATTAGCTTTAATTTTAATGTTTTAGGAGAATTATGATAAAACGAAGATCAATTCTATATATCGAAATTTCTATATATCGAATTTTTTTCCAGCACTTTGCTACTTCGATATATGGAGGTTCGACTGTACTTATTTTCTAGTGATTACTTACACAGAGTGAATTGCACCTAACACTTTTTCCTGCTCTCTTAATAGTTTAAACGAAAGAATATTTATGGTCAACTTGATATATGAATTATTGTTTTTTTACCATAAATGGAGAAAAACTGTATTACTAGAGTGCTCGTGAGAATTAGTTTAAAAAGTTTAAAGATACGCCGCTGTCTGAGTATCATTTAAGATAGTTTTACGGGTAAACTGAAAATAGCTCAAAGCGATTTCTGCAGAAAAGTGGAGAAATTTTATTTATAGCGCCTTCAGACAAAAATTGGGGTTTGATAAGGTTTCTGTTAAACTAGCCTCACAGGAAAAGGTGGGGCGTCCCTGTCTTTTCTTTCTATTTCTTATCATTTATGACGCGTGTCCACACAGTTCTCTAATAATAGAATCCATATCAAGATACTGCATTTCTGATATGATAGCTAAAGTCTTGGTTTCTTTATTTTTGACTGACAGTAGGTTAGTTTGACAGAGATAAGAAATTCTTCCGCTGGAATACCTCTCCATTCGCTTATTAATTTAAAAGTGACTTCATTGCTAATTCGTTAATAAGGAATATCGATAATATAAAACGTAGTGTTCTTGCGCTATTCAATTCTCTTCATGAAATAGTTTTTAGACGCCAGTAAACATTTTGACGATTTCTAACTGAATCCGGAGACCCAAGAAGTAGCGAAGGAAGCATTTGGAGGCCCCCAAGCGCAATCTAGTTTTGAGTTCTAAATAATATTAACAAATATAATTTATTATCTATATATATAAAACAGTTCCGTAACTGACTGACTGACTGACTGACATACAACACACAGACCAAACCGCTGGACCTAAAGGGCTGAAATTCTGCATGGCAATTCTTCTTACAGTGTAGGGTGGCACTAAGAAAGATTTTTAAAAAATTCTTCTTAGATTTTTTTAAATTAAATTTTTAAGCTGTTTTAGTAACTTTTTTTAAGTTTTCATTTAAAATAATAACTTGAGGGTTATAAAATTTATATCAGGAGAAAGATCAAAAAAATTCCTTTAAAATGAAATATTTTTCGAATCTTTACCTCCATTTTCTAACTTTTGGTGAATTTTTAAAGATTAATTTTTAGAATTTAATTTATTAAATGCTGATCACGTGATTTCTTTTCTGGTACTTTAAATAAATTTATCGTCACGTCCATAACAATGAAATAGACAAAAAAATGTTTTTCCCTTGCTAATGCGGCAGACGATTGGACATTATTAAAAAAAATATTAAAATACAGTAAAAGATATGTTCCTCAAACTGTACTATATTAACTGTACTATATTCTTTAGTATGTCCTATTAGATTTAATTTGAAAATTTTCTTCTACATTATTTTGTCTATAAAAATATCCGTTACGATTTTTTTATAAATATATTTTTTCGTTTTTTTTTACATCAATTGCATACAGTGATCGTTGTATTTATTATAAATATATTTATAGATATTTTTGGCATTAATTGCATACATTGACCGTTGTATTTAATTTGAATGTACTCCGTAGCGAAGTGCAGGTTTTCAGCTAGTTTTAAAATAATTTCTCTCGGTCGAAAAGGAAATTTATTTTTCAAACTCTTAGGTGGTAAAAACTTGTACTACTTTGTTTGTCGTTCGACAAATAGAAAATTGTATGGATGAAGATAGTATCTGAGCTTGAGGTTCGCAGAATGTAGCTTTTGGTTCGCAGATGCTAGCTTTTGGAGACCCCAAGCGCTCGTTTCTTTCGCCTGTGCGATGATTCACCATTGAACCCAGAAAGGAAAAGCCGAGACATTGGGTTGTTAACGTTATGATCTGCGCACTGGTGAATCGCTCTCTAAATAAATGAAATGTTTCTTCTTATCCAAAAAAAAAAGAAAGATAGAAAATGAAAAAAAAAATCGTTCTTTCCCTAAGACCGCATTACTAAAATATGACCTCTTTATTCAAATAATATTTTTCTTCCGTGTTCCTACTAAGCGTCTATTACACTGAAAAATTCATTTTTAAATATACTGTTACAATACAAAAATAAGAAATTGCACATTATGAGAAATTTTTATATCTGTGTCATTTTCAACTAACTTAGAATAAAACAATACAAGCTTTTCATCATGATGAAAAGTTCGCATTCCATGAGGAAGCGTGAAAAAACTATTCAAAACATTCAAACCCATGAATAAAAATGCCCTCATGAATAATAGCTGTGCCTTCTTTCTTAAGAGCTAGAGGCACGTTATTTCCTTCTCTGCAATTTGCCTCAAAATTACTTAATACCTGAAAGCATTTTACAGCCGTAAGATCACGACTGATTAATGTATTGATTTTTTAGAGAATTGCTCTTATTTAAAAGAAAAAAATATACAATCGATCATAAATACACGCTTATTTTGATATTTTATTGGAATTTGCTTATTTGACAATATGTTCTGGGAACACTAAAATGCGCTTTTCTTTATGACCACAAAAAGTTTTACTGTCTTCATTTGCTTTTAGCCTTGACGTACACTATTTTGAAGCGATATTTTCGCTTCCTGCATCTGCGCTTTTCTCAAAGGTCAAATTCAGTTTCCTGTTTCTAATCAAAATACGGTCGCTCGGAAAGTAATTATGTTTTGTTTCTTATTCTGAAGAAGTTTCATACTTGAAATAATAAAACGGTTTTCCTATAGAAAAATAAAAGAGAGAACGTGACCATTCTTTTCAGAGATCTATTTCAGGTAATTCTTGTCGGTCCTTTCGTAAAACCGCCAACCACACTCATCACTAAATCAGGCCTGCACAGCTCGAAAAGTGATAAGGACCATTTTACTTCAAGAAAAGCTGCTCAGGGCAAGAAAATAGGATAGATAGGAAAGCGAAAAATATTTCATCTAACAAAAGATAATCAACAGATTTTTTTTTAAAATTGAGTAAATATTAATATTCATTCTTTATATATTCCTTTCGTAATATTATAAATCTTCGAATTATTCCGATTATTTTAGATTTATAATATTATGTGTCTTTACAAAAAGCTTATCGGGATGTATGTTGTGCAGGCCTGCTCTAAATAAACGAATATTACTATTGGACTGAATGTAGAATCCGAATACCATCATAGTGTAACAAGAAAAAATTGAAAACAATGTTTATCTCTTTATTTTTGCTATAAAAAATAGAAGGAAATTTTAATAAAGCTTTTATGGGCATAATTAGCCTTTCAGTAATCGGATAAGGGTTGATGATAAATCTTAATTGCAACCTACAGATTGTTGCCCGAAAAAAAAGAAATAATTTTCTACATATATTTTCAAGCAGATCAGTTGATTAACTGGAAAAGAAAGTGAAAAATAATTAAGTGATGATTGCTTTAGACCTTACCCCAATGAATTGAGGGACGTTATCCTAGTTATAATATGGCAGTCTTCTGTATGACAAATAGTATTTCGGAGCTTTTTTGGAGGACTACAAAACGTGCAGATTTATCTATATATATAAAACAGTTCCGTTACTGACTGACTGACTGACAGATAACGCACAGACCAAACCGCTGGACTTAGAGGGTTGAAATTTTGCATGGTGATTCTTCTTATAGTGTAGGGGTGAACTAAGAAAGATTTTTGAAAAATTCTTCTTAGATTTTTATCAATTAAATTTTTAAACTGTTTTTGTAACATTCTTTAAAGTTTGCATATAAAATAACAATCCGAGGGTTATAAAATTTATATCACGAGAAACATCCTAAAAATTCCTTTAAAATGAAATCTTTTCGAATCTTTGCCTTCATTTTCTGATTTTTGATGAATTTTTGAAGGTTAATTTTTAGAATTTAATGTATTAAATGCTGATCACGTGGTTTCTTTTCTTTTTGAGATACTTTAAACTAATTTTGAGTCACGTGCACAACAACGAAATAAATTGACAAACAAATTTCTTTTTCTTTCTAATGCGCATACGATTGGACATTATCCCAAAAAAATATTAAAATACAGTAAAAGAAATGTTCCTCAAACTGTACTGTAGTAACTGTACTATATTCTTTAGTATGTTCTATTAGATTTAATTTGAATATTTTTTTCTGCATTATTTCGTCTATAAAAATATCCGTTACGATTTTTTTTATAAATAAATAAATAAATAAATAAATAAATAAATAAATAAATAAATAAATAAATAAATATATATATATATATATATATATATATATATATATATATATATATATATATATATATATATATACATATACATATGCATATATATATACATATACATATACATATGCATATATATATATATACATATACATATACATATATATATATATATATATATATATATATATATATATATATATATATATATATATATATATATATATATATATATATATATATAAGCATTAATTGCATACGTTGAAGCATTAATTGAATACAGTAAAAGAAATGTTCCTCAAACTGTACTGTAGTAACTGTACTATATTCTTTAGTATGTTCTATTAGATTTAATTTGAATATTTTTTTCTGCATTATTTCGTCTATAAAAATATCCGTTACGATTTTTTTTATAAATAAATAAATAAATAAATAAATAAATAAATAAATATATATATATATATATATATATATATATATATATATATATACATATACATATGCATATATATATACATATACATATACATATGCATATATATATATACATATACATATGCATATATATATATACATATACATATACATATATATATATATATATATATATATATATATATATATATATATATATATATATAAGCATTAATTGCATACGTTGATACGTTAATTGCATCGTATATATATACATATATATATATATATATATATATATATATATATATATATATATATATATATATATATATATAAGCATTAATTGCATACGTTGACCGTTGTATTTAATTTGAATGTACTCCGTAGCGAAGCATGGATATTCAGCTAGTAGACATATAAAATGAAAATTAATTTCTTGAATAGTTCACAGCATCGTAGCTGAACTAGTATCATAGCGGAAGAAAGTAGAATATTAGATTACCTAAATGCTTTATTAGTGTTTAAATAACAGTAAACATTTGACTAAATTAGCATTCTTTCTTTGTTGTTCCCACCTAAGAGAAAATCAACATCCTAACACATGAACTCATGCATAACTTTTGAAAACAAACACACACTACGCTCTCATTAAAAGAAAGTAAATATTTATACCGACAACCATCTTCCCGGAATGATCGGCTTTGCACTGCCAGCACGAGACCGTGACTCGCTCGCTATTCAGGATGAAGGCTATTGAAAGATCGATCTCAATTTTTGACACCCCTGATTTCTACGAGTATGTCTGCGGATGAAACGCGTCGTTTATCTGCCTAGTCTGTTGTGTTAATCATGAAGGAAATAATTTGGATAAGAAAGGAGAATGAATGTCCCGGGTACAATATTATGTATCAAGGGAATGTTAACGTGAAACTTGATGCATTTTTCGTTTTCAGCATTTAATTCTGTCAAAGAGCAGTTATGTAATGTTTTACAGAAATGACATCATAGAGGTAATTAATCCTGTGCGCGCTTATATTGTCGATAAGATTTTTTACGGAATGAAATATATTAATCTCTCTCGGCAAGAGGAGTGGTAATTTAGGATCTCTATAAATTTCTATTTGCTTTATTAGCTTTCTTCATTACAAAAATAATATTTAATTTTTGCAGTTTTAATAGGATTTATCTATAATAAACACTTAATTATATCATTTAATTATTCATTTTGAACGTATGCCAAAATGAATGCAAGAGGGTTTAAAGTTCAATTAATTTTGTCTATCAATTATTCTAGTTCTTTCTAATCAAATGTATAAGGATAACTGATTCATTATTTTCTCTCTAATTTAGGCTAAAATACGAGAATTCTTTTTAGTTAAACGGACCATAGCAGATCTTAAATATGATCCCGAATTTTTTCCAATGCAGCCAAAAGTATTGTTTCCATATACTGAATTTAGGGATGAAAGATAGGGTAAGATAGTTAAAAATATTTAGACTGCCGGTCTTTGAAGCCAAATGATGCACTGATAGTTGTTGCCTATTGGGTAGCGTGTTGAACACTCGAACCTGCGAGAGGTGTAAGACACAACTGAAACGTCATTTAAATGAGGTGCATTTTGAATTTAAAAATTCCTCCATGGAAAATTCCTTTGATGTGTCGCAGCTATGTAAGTATGCTGAGTAGGAATACAACACAAAAGTACAAAAAAATATTTATTTTTTGTCAGGAGGAACACTACAAGCGATTATGAGAATCACTTATGAGTAATCACTTATGAGTTTTTTGTTATCAGAAATATTTAGAGTGATATATATAAAAAGTAACAAAGAACAGGTCAATTTGTAGCTCTTTTCGAAAGCTGTAGAATTCATTTTATGAAACTATGTATTGGGAAAAATATCTTGTTTGGTCTTAACAGATATTGGTCACACCTAATTCATGGAAAAATATCTTTTTCAAACTTTGACAGCATTATAAAATCTACTCTTTAGTACTAGGTGTGTATAGGAAATAGAATTCAATGCATGTAGTATACAAGTTTTACAAAATTAATCAAGAGGTATTTTGACAACTATACAAAGTTAATTTCACTCTGTTCATTTCTGATGAAGAGAGGAAATTCAGGGAAAGGGGCATAATGGGCAGTTCCCAAAATGCCACTATACTTGGAAGTTTTAAATAATATTTAAAAAACCATGCATCGGTTGTAAATATCTTTTATCAAGAGTTTAAATTTCTTTTGGGTGTGGTAGAAGAGAAGAACGCACTGAAAAATTAGAGATGACCGGAAAAGGAAGTCCTTACAGCAACTGCCGGAAACATCATGACAGTCCGAGACGAATGCCGACGAAGATAGAGTTGGATTAAAAAGTCTATGTTACACTAGCATTCAAGATTACTACGCCATTCCAGGCTAGTCTGCATGTTCAAGATGTTCCGAAACATCATTATCTGATAACCTTGATCTAGCTACCATCTACTATTTATCGATCATAATATCAACGCCTTTCTTAAATACGAAATTCCCTTGCCATTTTGCAGTGAATTCCGTTATAACATTTTGAAAAGTGTTATAAAATTTAGACAACACGATGATGTTTGAAAATTCCTCATTATGGCTAATGTTACTAGCGGGTTAAATATTGAATTTATATCTCTAGCTGTTGAGATTAAATCATCTACAACTTTATTCTGCTGACCGTTGTAAAAGTAAACAACTATAAAGAGCTTAAATTTAATAATTAATTACTTTATATTACGTTCATAATTAGGTCCTAGGAAAAGTTTCACAAAGTGTGATTAACCAAGTATTTTTCTTTTTATTATTCTTATATTTTGTTAGTTGATTCAGACTAATGTGTAAGAATATGTTTTCAGTGACATGCTATTATTCTTAAGTAATAAATTTTAGGATTTAGTCAGACGGGAGCTTTAAATAACAAAAAAACCTCTTTTGCCGCTATTCAAAACAAAAGTCGATAACGTCAATCGAATTTTGAAAAAATTTCACATTACTAAGATCACACTAATGAGTTCACACGAATAAGTTCTCGATATATTTTTCACTGTCCAAGAGTTTTCTCTGGATTAATAAAACCGAAGGGCTAAATTAATCATGTTTTTTTTAATCATAATTATTTTAACATTAATGATCATTTTAAAATGTCATGATTCATTTAATCATTTTTAGCAATAATTTAGAATTTGGGGTACAATGTGTTTAAAATGAAATGCATTAAGATGTAAAATGGGCATAGTGTATCAATTTGCATGATTACTTGCTATAAAAAACAAAAGATCGTAAAAGCCTCTTTGTTAACATATTCTCTTGAAGCAAACATTCTATACTATAGACTTTATTTTACTCCATTTATACCAATTCAGAGGTTTGCTTTAAAGATATCTTTAAAGTTATTTATATAATTAAGGGTGCATACAAATAAAAGAAAGGTGCAGTATAGTTGATAAGAAGAACAAATATATATATATATATATATATATATATATATATATATATATATATATATATATATATATATATATATATATATATATATATATATATATATATATATATATATATATATATATATATATATATATTAAATTATGTACTGCGTTTTTTTCAAATTTTGTACACATTTATGATTTAGTTCGTTAAAGATAGTATACAGTTTAAGAAGTAAGAATAAGACAGTTAATTTGTATTAATAATCATTCATTTGTTGTAGTCAAACAGTTTAATTTAGCCCTGATTCGATAGCATCATTCATTTTGCCGAAAATATCGATAATCAAGGTAAATGCATATCCGTCTTTTTATATACAACGCTGCAAAATACAGGATAAAGCAAACTAATCTAAATGGAGACTTTGAAATTTTAGATAGTGAGGATTGATTTGTTAATTTCAAATTCATTGATTCAAAAAATCATATTTTTATACAACATATTTTTCAATTTTGTAAAAACCAATGGGATAAATTATTTTTCTTTTCGAAAATTAGTTTACTATACAGCATGCTTGTCTAAAGTGCGGCCCAAAAGCCTTTAAAATGCAGCCCAAATGCAAATTATGAAAATATTTAAATTTACACATTTTTATTAAAAAAATAAATGTTTGCAATATTTTTCATATATAATTGATTCGTTAACATTTATTTTGAAATAAAAATTTTCTACCCCATTTTCTCTAGAAATAAATAAATTACCTTCAAATCTTCAAATAGAATGCATTGAACTGCAAAGTGACATTCAACTGAAAGAAAAATTTGGGAATGTTTCTTCACTGGAGTTTTATAAAGATTACCTACCCCGCGATAAATATCCTAATTTTCACAATCATGCTTTATTAATGTCTTCAGCTTTTGACAGTACCTATATTTGTGAACAATTATTTTTAAGAATGAAGCATACAAAAATCAAAAATAGGACAGAGATCACTGACAAACATCTTGAAAATGCATTAAGAATTGCAACCTCGTCTACTGAACCCGATATCGATTTGCTTGTTCAACAAAAGCAAATTCATCCATCTCATTAATTTGAATTTTTTCCATCTTTATGAAATCCAAACTAAATGAAACGAAACTTTTGCCAATTTAAAATAAATATGTACCTATACATATCTAAAACAAATTGAAAAAAAATTATAATAAAAAGAAGTTAATTTATTTTAATAAAACTACATGGAGTTAATATTTATTTCAATTTGTTGAAAAAATATGTGTGGCCCAGCAAAAAAAATTTTTTTTGGAATGTGGCCCTGTACGTCATAGTTAGACACCCATGCTATACAGGGTTCCCGCCTACATCCGTTACATCCTCCCCCTTAACTTCTAAACGGTGAAAGCTTAGGCCATAAAGTTGGTGTCTAAGTATACTAAAAAGGCTATGTGCTACTCGATGAGACAACTTACAACGCCATCTATAGGCAAATTTTAGAATTAGCGTTTTTATCTCGAAAACGGTACGAGATACAGGAAAAAAGTCAATTAGAAAGTTGTTCAGCATCATCGATTTAGAAAGAAAAGACACCTTGCGCATATTAATACTTAAAACAGAATGTAGAAAATGAACATTTGTTTGGTCACGATTTCGAAAATTGTCATGTCATAAAGAGTGGTAGAAAGAGCTGAGACACTTCTCTATCTTCAGGATCATTTATGTTGCTAAAAATGCTCTCCATTAGCCACTATACACATTTGCACTCTGGACCTCCGTGAGATGGTCTTTTCGAGCTTCGCTCGCGTTTCACGACGTCATAGTGTTGAAAATCATGACCAAACAAATGTTCATTTTTTACATTCTGCTTTGAGTGTTAATGTGCGCAAGGTGTCTTTTCTTACTAAATCGATAATGCTGAACAACTTTGTAATTGACTTTTTTCCCTATCTTGTACCGTTTTTGAGATAAAAGCGCTAATTCCAAAATTTAATGACAGATGGCGCTGTAAGTTGTCTTATCGAGTAGCGCATAGCCTTTTTACTATACCTAGACACCAAATTTATGGCCTAAGCTGTCACCGTTTAGAAGATAAGGGGGGTGTAACGAATATAAGTGGAAACCCTGTATAGCAACGCTCTCTTCTTTCCCATAATATCGCTATAAAAAACAATGGACAAAAGGATAGATTTCGCTAAATGTAGGCATTTGTAGGGAAAATAAGCCCACAGGGCTCCATAAGAGTTCAGAAGGTTCTCGTTACATGTTCTTTTGTTCGATTGATATAATATTTTTTGAATCTTCCTACATCTATGAATTAGTTTCCAAAACTTTAGTCCAGCTGTGTCATTAGTGACCAACTCTATGAAAAGTGATAATGTTCTAAGCCACGTAGGGAAATAATATATGTTAAGAATTAAAAAGATTTAACTTTTTCATGATATTCTCGACTTATCATATTTTCTTTAAATAACACGAAGCCAATTTTTTTCTTATGCAGTGGAACCGTTAATTGAGGCGTTGAAAGGCAAAGTGGTGTAAGTCACATTTACAACTTTTTTCATTTGGGGTCAAATATGTAATCTCCATGTTCAATTTATGGTGGAATTGTAAATAGTTATTATTTGCAATATTGTAATAATTGTTATGAATTTTAACTTGTTCAATTTGTGGTGGAATTTTTTGTAGTTTTGGCAGTTAAACTCTTTTGACTTACACCACTTGACTTACTGACTTACACCACTTTGACTTTCACGGCCTCAATTGTAGGCTGATTTCGAGTGAGTCACAGCTGTTTTAGAGAATTCGAATAACTCCTATTTTCATTAAGTTTATAAATTCAGTATTGTAGCAAATATATGTGATCATCTTAATGTTTATCAACTACTTTGTCCTATAAGGAAGTCATGTGGTTTTTATGGGTTAATATGTCAATGTGACACCGCATCTACAGTGGCCATCACCAGAACAGAAATCTCCTGCAATGTGACAGTCAAAGGGGTTTGATAGAGATGAGCTTACTGCAACTGTCTGGTTGTCGAAGACTGGGAAAGACTCAGTCCTTAAACTGAAATAAACAGGAAAGCGTCATTATCTGTTTAGGCGACACGAGTCACTGGAGAACCGATGATCGAAGCCATTTATCTGGGATTTGTGTGAAGCGGTGTTTGGTCTTCAGACTGTCTGGGATGGGCAAGTGTGGGAGTGGTCCAAGGATGGAGTATCGACTACTACCGTATATATTTTTATTCACCCACCGGGAATGTGTTTTAGGAGCTGACTACTTCTTGGAATGATGGGACAAATAAATCAGATTCAGCTTGTGGATAGAAAAAAAAGAAGCCTTTTATTCTTTCAAACCAATTCTCGCCAATTATCAGTTTAATACTGATAATCACGATCAACAATTATCAGTTTTTCTTTTCCTTACCCGTCACTATTTTATGGGCATATGAAACTTCAAAAGTCATAAATATACTAAGACAGTTTAGACTTTGTTGCAAGTTTTACTTCTAAACCATTTAAGAGCTTCTGTCATCACTACAAGGTCTATAACTGCATTCATAGTTCGAAACTTATTTGATATGTTTAAACCTGATAATAACCAAATAAAAACTGGTTCATTGAAAATTTAAAAAATAAATGGAAATGCTTTTTTATCATAACCTTTTCATTAGATTCCTGATCAGCATAAATATATTTAAGCTTTCTATTTCACACTAATAATTATGCAAATTTAATATTTACGCTTAAATAACTTTTTGTGTTTAAACCATATTTTCCTTATAAGGTATCAGGTAATTTCCTTTCTTCCGTTTCACGCAAGCCACACTTTTCACTACATCGGGGAAAACAAAGGGTTGACTTTTTATACGCCTTAATCATTCCTTAATATTTCCAACAACTGTGAGACATATATTAAATCATATACTTTATCAGGATCTACTTTATTTGATATATTGAGGCGTTCAGAAGCATCTATAAATTAATGGACTAGTCAAGTGCATTATAGTTTAATAAGGAAAGCTCCTACTTGTGAGAGAAATCTCTTAAAAGGACACAGCAAACTACCAAAAAGTAGCGGGCGTACACCGCTGTAATTGTAACTGTCGGATGTATATGTGCTAGCGTGAGCGTGCGTGTACACACCCACACCCACACACACACACACACACACACACATATATATATATATATATATATATATATATATATACCTGTATGTCTGTGGAAATACATGCAATTTATGTAACAGGAGTGGCGAAGATAAACAATGTTAAAAGTCATAAGGGAATGGCTATATAACCTTCCAAAAGTAGGGAAGAGTTACAATGGATATGGCATAAAATTTAAGCATTGTTTTTTCAAATGTTTTTATTAAATATATCAATTTCCATTTCTTAGAATAATTATTACTTCTAAATTCTGAAATAGCTTTAGTATTTCTAATAAAATTTTTTCTTTAATTTTTTTACCAAATGATTAGAATCCGGCATATTTTGAGTTGTTGTTTGATTTGTAGATATTGAGCGTAGTTCATTTTTTATCAACTGAAAAGTAGAATGTAAGGATTCACAGCTTTAAGTTGTACAGTAAAAGGAGGTTATTCGATATGCCGCTAATTTTAATTTTGCGTATTTTAAATTTGGCTCAAGTTTCTAAAATTCTAGCGGAGAGCCGCAAAGAAAATGGTAAAGAGTTGTGGTATATAAGTACAGTGGAATCTCGATCTATCGTTTTTCAAGGCACCGATTGAAATGAACGATAAATGCGGGAAAACGATAGATGCGGAAACATAACAAAGCAATATGATCGTTGTGACTGGATAAAATGAACGACACATACGGAAAAACGATAGATCCGAAAACGATCGATCGAGATTCCACTGTAATTAGAGAGAGTGTATTTGCGTATGCCTAATATAGTTTGGTTCTTATTTTTCATATGGCGGCTAAAAGAGTTAAACTCGGTATTTGCCATTGTTTAGGGCATGTGTCTGAAGTCTCACAAATTGAACTAACTTTTGTGTACATAAGCGCATGTCTGTATGCATGAATTTTGCAAGTGTTCATCGGCTTTCGTAAAACATTTTCGGCCGTAGTATTTACATGCAATGTATTTTAGGGAAAATTACCCTAGAATAAAAATTGGTATAAATAATTATATTAATTATATATTTTGAATATAAATTTAAAATAATTTTGGTTTGGTTTATCACTGAACAAAATAAGGCATTTTATAACCCTGTTTCTTTACTTACAAAAACTATATAATTATATCTTCCTTTTTCTTTCTAGAATTCTATTCGCCATAATTTGTCGTTGCATGAAAAATTTCTTCGCATAAAGAATGAAGATACGAATTGTAAAAGCTCCTGGTGGACAGTAAACAAAGCCGGGGGAACAGGAAGAACCACTAGGCGTAAAAATCTCTCGCGAAGAAAGAAAAGCAAAAGTATACCTACTCCCAAAAAGACTAATGCATTCCTTCGGGAGTTCTCTCTTTTAAGTTCTACGAATCTATCGCTTCCTTCTAGTAATTTTGACGCAAGTCTTCAAACTATTCCGAATTCTTCCAAAAGAAGGTGGAAGTCATGTTCATCTAACTCTTCAGAAGAAAATGAATCTTTTCAGTCTATTAGCGCGAGTAACAGTCCCTCCAGTATTGAGAGTGAAATCCTCTATCGAGACCCGTTTTGCAGTAGTCACTCATCTTATACTCCATTCAGTGCAAATGAACCTCTGCGTGGCTTTCTTGGTGAATTTACTTCATCCGTTGGTAATGGCCATTTGCATATAAATTCGGATATTTATAATTACAATCAGCAAAATTCGAATGGAGTTGAAACATATTATTCTTTGGGCAATAAATTTTATTCACATTACAGGAATCAACAGAATCTTTCAGCAGAGAATTATCTAACTATTGCTGCTGTTGAGGAAAATTCTTTCTCCACAGTTTCAAGAGAATACTTTAAAAGTCCTCACCACCTGAGTGGAAGTTATATGACGTCAGAATTTGCCAAGAAGGACAGAATTCCAATCTCTATACATGACTGTGAAAAGCCGAATATAACCTCAATTGGAGTAACTAATCTCCAGTCTCATATCATTCAAAGGTCTTCTCCCGCAAGCGAGACATTTAATTTAAACAAAAACACTCTATTTGCATCTAATGAGGCTCAACTTTTAGTCCAGACGCCATTTATTTCACAGAACCCAGAAGAGTTTAATGAGAATATTAATTTAGACTCTGTAAATCAAAATCAGTTGAAAGATACATGTATAGAAGATGAATTAAATCAATCCTTCTTACACTTCAAAAAAGAAGTTACCGAAGAGAGCGAGAGAGAAGAGGAATATTCTAGAAGTCATTTACAGTACCATGAGGAATTAACTGACAAACTGAAATTTAACATACATGAAAAGGAAGAATTTGATGCTTTGAGCTTCAAACAGGTTATAATTAACCATGATCAGGAGTCTGAGAACACTATATATCAAAACTATTTAGAGAAAGACTCCCTTGATGACGCAAATCAAGTTCAATCAATCACACGGTCCACTTCCATTGTTGACCAAAATAACTCAGATTTACTGTCTGTTGATTTAATTGACAGCATTCGGGGAAGTTTAGAGATGAGGAAGAAGAATCGAGCTCTCAAAAGCATTACAACTCAAGAGAATAATGATGTTGAAAGTATAGAGAAATCTACTGAAGTGGATGGTCAAACTAATGGAATGGAAAATGGAGATTGTTCGTATATGCCAAATGATTACGACAGTCTTTCTCAGGAAGACAAGTCTTTTCAGAACGAAAGTTGCCTTTCTAATGATTCTGCAAAAAATGTACTACAGTCAAATCTGAAAAGTTGCAAAAATGACTCAATAATTCGAGTTAAACTTGAAGAGAATTCTGATATCAGTTCTGCGGTATGTATGAGCCCTAAGTGCAAAACCATGAATGAAAGGAAAACTGTGGACGAAAATAATCTTAATCATCACATAACTCGTCAGAATTCTAAAAGACAAAAGCTGGAATCATTGGACACAAAGTTTATGAATACCGAAGCTGTAATAGCAAGAATTCTACGAGTTAGTAACAATAAAGGGCCAAAGAAAAGATTTACTGTTATAAAAAATGAAGTTAATTCGAAAGTGAAGGATTTGATGTGCCGTATGGTGCATTTAGTCCTCAAAAAAGTGGAAAGTGCGTCCTATACATACATGGTTGACAAGACACATGGTTGGCTAAGATACATGGTTGACTACACGTTGAATACATTATGTCATTTAAGTGCGTATTTCGCACCTAAACAATTATTGTCCATTCTTGTTGAGTTTTCATATGCACTTGATTCTACGTACGTCTATCAAGTTACGGGTGCCCAAATGTTTCACAGTTATAATCGTTCGTTGGACAATCTTCTTCGTTCCCAGAACGAGTTTTGTTCATCTCTGAAAGATGTTATTGATCTTTATTTTCGGGTCTTATCTGTCGTTATTAGTGCATACTTTAGCGAGCAAGTTTTGAGTGATTCAAGAATTAAAGACATGGACTTTCCACCAGACATGAACCTCTTTTTGCAGATGTATCAAACTGACGCCATTGCAGCAGTGACTGATGGAAGTACACCCAGTCTGAAAGACCAGTTCATAGTTGATTTAGAAAAAGAATACAAATTAATTCTACCATCTGTATGTCCAGGGACAAAATCTAAATCTCCCAACTTTGATCTCAGTATTTTAGATGATCAAGATGACATACGTATATGTTACGAGTCCTGTCATAATCAGGAATTCTATGAATCACCTATCGCATACAGTCAACACACAAATCCGGACATCCCGCAGAAATTTTTAGATGCTCTACAGTTACAACGAGCAGCCAAAATAAACAATTCTGTTGCAAGTGATGGCACACAATACAAATCACGAGATAATACAGATGTAGAAAGGCCTGAACTTTATTATGACCAGAAATTCTCTGAGCCCTCTATCGAAGACAATCCAATCAGCTCTTCTACGTGTCAAACCCTTACCGGGCATTTCTTAGACCCCATACAGTTTGAGCAGGAGATTAGAGCAAACTCTTCTGCTGTAAATGATGCCCTGCAGAATAGCATGGCTGTAGAAAACACACTAGAGGAACGCAAACCTACCATCCAAGAGAATACGTCAGATGTTGTTGGTGCTACGAAAATGTATGATATTTTGCCCGACGATTTGAGGGATATAGAAATAACATCCAATTTTTTATTAACTCACGACTACCTAGATTTCGAATTTCATAAATCTGATTTTGATTTTGATGAGTATTTGAAAGAAAATGAAGTGGGCGTCAAAAACAGATAATAAAAATATATTTTACACTGTGACAGTAAATTTGTAATATAAGAATTAGTTTAAAGTACTCACGTGTTTTGATCTCAGTGGTGTATACCTAATTTATACCTAAATTTGCTAAAGAAATAGAACATATTTATGATAATTTTTCATCTGTAGAAGTTCCTGAATAAAAAACTATTTATTTCTCTCTACAACTAGGGTGCATCAGGGATATTTTGTGCAGTTGCAGATGGGTTAGCATAGATAATGCAGATTTCAGTTCTTTAAGCTGCCATAATAAATTCTTGTTTGAAATATATTTAAAAATATCAAAAACTGAAGCAGGACGATATAGTTACAGCATAGTAACAGACTAGTCAATAAAAATTGTGTCTGATATATGTATATTGCTCACGAGATTCACACATTTTTAGGCAAAACTTTGTAGTTAGACCTGACTGAATAGTGTTATTTCCCGTCCAATGAACTAACTTAAGCTCTACGATTTTCAGAATTCAGACTCCAGGTTTAAAAGCGTCAACATTAATGCACAAATTGAGAATTTCTCGCTCATCTTCTGGCTGTGATTCTATGTCTTTGTTTGTGTTTTGTTAAAATGTATTTATTGATTATATGCATTGTATCGTTAATCAATTTTAATGAATGCTGTTGTCGTGCCAGTTCATTTAGTATGTCAAATTAATAACAGCCATAACAATTAACAGAATTGGTTTTAAAAGTACGTTATGATTAAAATGCACCTACATTCTCAATTATCAGCAAAAGTGTTAAAATTCTTCATGAATCTAAAATTGATTTTCAACTATATATTCTCATTCATTTAATAATCTACATGGTTTAGCAATCAAATACTCAGTGCCTTATTTTTCGGTATTTTTTGTACGACTTTTTAACTTATATTTTTGTTTAGGAAATATCAACTGAGTCAAAATTGATTATTCATACAATTTGTTGATAATATTACTGAAGGTTATTTTTTATCATAGCAAAATTAAAAGCAGTGTGCAGTTAGAATATTGCCATCATTTTATCATGATACTGGAAATAGTGAAATGAAGTTGTATGAATTATATATAACCAGATGATATTACACGATCTGTTCTATCAGACTTGTTATGAAATGTAATGCTGATTCAGTACTTTCGTTTTCGAAAGGAAATGTTTCAATAGTAACTTGATAATTGTTTCTCTTCCTTGAAACTCCTTTATTAACGATTACGAAAATGCTGTCTGCGACACTACAGTACACGTATTTTAACAGTGCTATTTAATTAATGTACAAAAATTATCATTCAAACAGTAATTAAACTCATTAAAACTAAAATGTTATTCTTAAAATTTATTTGAAAATTCCTTACCTTCTGTTGCATTTATTGAAATGATACCTTAAATGAAATAAAGCTAAATATTTTCAAATTATTTTTCTGAAATGCTAAATTTTTAGATTTAAATACCAGTTATAAATTCTAGAGATAGTTACGATTAAGCCAAAATAGACTTTTAAAAATTCAGCATATCATTCTTAACAAAGTGCATTCACATAATGGTAAAACTATTGTAAATTTTACTGTGCATCATAGTGAGATAATTGTGTTTATACCTGAAGCTATCACCATGTATGTTCTTCCTAGCCACCAAAACAGCTGTTCAAGCATTCGCCATATAAAGTAGTTCCTAATTATAATTGTGCTTTTTCTTATATAAGATCTCGTCTCCTGATATTTTCTTATTCACGTCCTTATATTTAGAATTTTACTACAATCATCCTTGTATTTCTGTTCCAGGTTTAAATCTTTCCTCGTTGTGGTGGAAATAGTGATGTTTCTATCTAGATTTAAAAAAAACAACTTTGCAGTCGCAGACTTGTAACATCGTATTTCAATTTGTCACATATATTGTTTGAGTGTTCCATTTTTTCCAGATTGTAGCCTTATGGTACATGATTAATGTAATGTAAACTATTGTCGTTCTTTCACGTGAGTCTAATTTTTATCGATATTGGTGAAATTAAATTATAGGGTTGGATACGGAAAAAAATGTGTCGTTTTGTTGTTCGAAAACATTTATTCAAAAGAGTTGTACTTTATGGTGATAATTATTGATTATCGTTCATGGAAAATGTTTGATAGCTTTGAAAAGGACTAAGAACTTTTAGGTTTAAAAAATTTTGTCTGGTGAAGTGAGTGTTGTATAACATTATCCTTGTGATGTTTGTTTAGAATACTGTGAATGACTGCTTCTGTACATAAACTTGTGAAGTTTCAATATTTAAAAGGTCAGAAAATTTTCCTGAGTTCAAAAACTGTATGTAAAATGCAGTGATTTGAGCTCTTCCATTGTCTGCCTCTACATGACTAAACCTTTGCCGAAGAGCAAAGAGCTTCGACCTGGACATTTTTAGTATCTATTACTTCATCAAAAATTATTCACATTTGCAAAATTTTTACAGCTGGCACATTACTGCTGTACTAGTAATTGTGTGGAAAAAGAAGAATAGTATTCAACTTACGTTTAGATAGTTTCGTAGCTTTAAAAATAGAATTCAAGTTTATCATTATCTTAAATAATACGAAACGTACAAAAACATCTAATTGCATAATGCAATCCTGAATCAAAGAGGTACATTTGGTACATAAAACTACGAGTCAAATTTAATGTACCAAAGATTTTCCCCCGTTTTGTAGTCATTGTTATATATTTATGCTTAATACTGCCTGGTTAGGGAAACTATTGCAAAAATATTATTTTCTGGTCAGAAATTTTAACAGTACACTAAGGAAAGTAATGTTAAAAGCTCTGGTATGATTTGATTAGGAGCGCTACAAACCAGCTTTTGCTACACGAGGGCTAATTAGACCGTAGAAAGCATTCGTTCTACTCCAAACATAAATTGCAACTAAATTATGGCACCCGTTTCTTTAACTAAGCTTAAATATTAAATGTTAAAAATCGTGTCTTCTGCCATTGATGTGACATTATAATAATAGCTTATTCCTCTTTAGTGTTTCTTCTGAATAGAAATGCGAAAATTAGTATGCAGTATCGGCCTTCTCTATAAAGGGGCCTGGGTGCAAGAAACCATTTGGGGCCCTAAATTTTTTGTAAAGTAAAAAAAAATTCAAACACGAACATATATTACTAATGCATGTTTATTTAATGCGTGATTTTGTTTTTGCTAATACATTAATTACTTCAGAAAAATTACAATTTTTTGCAATTTCTTTTTTCGATGCTTAATATAGCAAGTGCATTTAAACGTTCTGCACACATGCTTGACAGAAGATAATTCTTTATTAATTTTAATTTGCTGAGAGAGTGCTCAGCACTTGCTGGCAACGTAAAGAAAAGTTTTAACACAGTTAATACATTTAGAAATAACTCATTATAATTATTGTTTAGTATGTATTGCAATATGTCTTGTGCGTTATTTACATCCCATTCATTCAAAATAAATTCATGTGCAAGTGTACATTATTTTGGTTTTTCATCATGTTGGGCCCCCTCAATCGCGGGGCCCCGGTGCATAGCATCCGCCGCACCCCCCCCAGATGGCCGGCCCTGTCAGTATCAGGAATTCTTTCAAAAAAGGCGATGGAAAAGGTATACAACATAATACAGTGTGTGCATAAATGAATATCTCAACTTTGCAGGGTTATTGAAAGAAAACAAAGTACAAACCTGTTGTTCATCGGTAATCAAAAATAACAGTTTAAAGTTTAAATTCGACACAGTTATAAGTGTTCAATGTGTGTGTGTGTGGCTTATTCCACCCACTCTAGCCGTAGGCTAGACCAGGTCCATGAGGCCAAAAGTTACTATGAAATCGCTAACAAGCAAAGGGTCTCTATAAATATCCTCCTTGGCAAGCCCCAGGCAGTTTAGAATATGGCCAGGAGAGGCTTCAGCAGTATTGCACTTAGAGCAAAAAGGGAAAGATTTTTGCCCCTGAATGTAAACAAGACTCTTTAGGTGTCCACTAGCAAATCTGCTAATGGTGGTCTGCATCCTTCTGTTGCCCTTGACATTAAGGGCACCGCCAGGAGATTTTCGGTCGTACAAGTGGTGTGTCGGAGGGGTCTTCCATAAGTGCTGATTAATAAGTTTTCTTCTTGAGTAAATTTCAAGGTAAGTTAAAGTATCTCGCGAAGAAATAGGAAGTGAGGCTCCATCCTTAGCAAGAGTATCAGCAGTCTCGTTTCCGAAAAGTCCTATATGAGACGGAACCCATTGTAAATATACCTCTCGTTGTTTAGAAAGGTCTTTGAGGATCTCCAGAATCGACAGTGAGGTTTTATCCCCGACTCTTGTCCAGCTGCTCAAGTGCTGAATGGCACTGCGGCTGGCAGTTAGGATCCAAATATCACGGTGAGAGGTTTCATTTTTAATAGTTTTCAATCCCTCTTCAATGGCAATAAGTTCAGATCTGAAAACTGAGCAGTAATCTGGATTCCTAATCTTATAATGATTTGAGTTAGTAGGGGTCTTGATATAAATACCACTGCCGCAGGTAATTCATGTGCAAGTCCTTTCCCATGACTGTTCAATGTGAGCCCCTTTAGTAACACGACCTAGGATATCCAGGCGGTACATAACTCATCCCACACTCTTTTCAGCATGTCTGGCGGGACGGTTTGAAAGGCTGCAGATATGCGTGTCTTAAGTTCGTCAGCGTCATTTCCAGCAGTGGAACAAACACCTGATGTTTGATGTAGCCACAGAAGAAATCGCACGGAGTGATGTCAGGACTGCGAGGAGTCCATTGATGGAGGACAAGGTCCTGACGTGATCGGTGACCAATCCACCGGTGTAGCAATTTGTCATTTAAAAACCAAATCTTCATGAACTTTCAACTGTTATTTTTGATTTCCGATGAACAATAAGTTTGTACTTTGTTTAGTTTTCTTTCAATAGCCCTGAAAAGTTGGGATATTCATTTATGTACACACTGTATTTTGAAAGAGATAAGCTGTTCATTTGATATTTCTTTGCGATAAACAAACGTTTTCCCCTGGATTCAACTTATTCTTCATAAGGTAGTGAAGAAATTTTGTTTTACTTTATTATCTAAAGCAGTGATTCTCAACCTTTTTTTTTTTTTTGTCGCGGCACACTTTTAACGATATTAAAATTTGGCGGCACACAAAGAAAAAGATAAGTTTAAAAGTTGTTTACTTAAAACGGATAAAAACAGTTAAAAATATGGCATTTAACTATAAAAACAACAGTTTTCTTTTACAGTGTACTTTTCTTTAATTTAAACAAACTTTACTCGTAATAAAAAAAAATTATAATTTTTACTATATATATTTTTAAAATTTGGTGGCACACTTTAAGAATTTGGCGGCACACAAAAGTGCCGCGGCACAGTGGTTGAGAATCACTGATCTAAAGTGAAAAACTTACTCGAAATTAAAATTATTTCATACAAGCTAAGGACAACAAAGGCCTTGCGTGTGTTTTTTCACTATAAGAAACGATTTCTGTCTTTCCTCTAACACCGAAACAAGAAATCAAATTCATACTTGGATTCAGGAGCTCCTCAGCTTTCAGTCTTGATGAGTCATCCCTCTATTTTTTGCTTACGGCTACATTTGGGTCTCTGCTGTTACATTCTGTTGGATGCATAATCTTCGCAATGTATAAAGCTTTACGAGATTAAAATAGGCTAGTTGAAAATTGTGGATATATAGATTGTACTATATCAATCCAATGAAAAAGAGTTAAATCATTTGCGAAAAAAATTATCTATGTAAAATAAAACCACTAGATTTTTTTAGTAAGAAACTTATTATAGAGGCAATGCTACACGCTTCACCTTAAACTATAATTTTACGTTTTACCTTAAACTGTAAAAAGATGAACCAAAGATTTCTGTGCCAAATGTATGGGGTAGTAGGCTCTTCCGTGACTTACATTGTGATTTACAGAGTGGAGAAATCTATTTTATATTTTGTATAAAGGCATATTTTTGTAGTTTTAGTGTATTCATTGTTTTCCCTTCAACGCTTCACCTTTTAAACTGTAAAGGTGAACCAAAGATTTCTGTGCCAAATACATGTGAGCAGTACTGACACTATTTCAACCCCAATAATAAACTGTTATTAAATAACTAACAAATCATCTTGGTTATTTAATAAGCATAAAAAAATAACCAGTATTAATGACCAGACTATTTCGTTAGAAGTAAATTGCTGATACTCATTGTGTCGGAATTTGCTTGTTATTTTGTTGGAAGAACATGTTTACTTGTTTCAAGTGATGATTTGTAACCTGTCTCCACTTGCTTTCTTATTGAAAATTCTAAAACATAGTTTCAAATACTATAAAATCATATGGATAATATTTTTCGGAATATAGATTTTTTTTTTAAATTATAGTCATATCTGCATTAAGAATTACGGTGGATCGAAGTTATAGTTTTGTATGAATTATTCCTCAGACAGTGAACGTCAGCCTAACAGATGAAAATTAAACTGAGAATTAAGTTTAATACACGTCACATTCTTCATTCCTCTTATGGGATGAGGCTCTAACATAGTAGTTCTCTCCAAAGTGAATTAAAATCTTTGCTTTGATAATAGCGTCTAATTTGAATATACGGCGTTGGACCTTGAATCGTGGAGCACTGGACGTTTAACTTCTTTTGTAGTTAATTGCTGGATCATACAACCCTAACCATCGCGATGGAAATGTATGAACTACTCTGTAGACTTTGCTTTTTGCAGATAACATATTACATTTTTCTCCAGTCATGAATTGAATTTCTCTTTTTGCAAGAATGAATATGTTATCGTCACTGACACTTTTTTATTGACAATTTCGAAATTGTCAAATTTAAAACAAGTAGACGGTATCGTTTCGAGATTTCTAGCAGTAGACTTCTAAATATACTTTGCAAGAAGACATTTACATTTTGTGTGTTTTCATAGCATGTTTTTGTAACAAGCAACAGCTTTCAATTCCATTCGTATTTGGGAAAAAGGAAATGTAATGATTATATCACTGTACTCTATATATGGTGCTATTTTTTGTTGTTGTTAACAATTAATTGTAAAGCATATATTTTTTATAAAAGTTCTTTCAGAAGAGTCTGAGTGATTGCTTTGCTAGCAGCCATTCCTTGCGTCTTATTTGAATCAACGGTGAAAAATAAAATTATCTTGTAGAAAATTGCTGGATCATACAACTTTCACCATCATGAAATGTATGAGAAAATCTACAGATCACACATAACATTTTACTCCATTCATTAATAGAATTTCTGAAAATAGATAGATGTTTTTGAGAAAATGAATATGTTCTAGTCACTCGTCCAGAGTTTTACCTTTTCATCAACAATTTGAATAGAAATTAATTTTTTAAAATGGCTTTTACATTTTTGAGTGTTTATATCCCTTACATATTTCCCATTGTCTTTGTATTTCAGTTTAAACTGTTTTCAATTACATTATTGAAAAATGTCATGTAATGATTATGCCACAGTTCTCACTAAATATGGCACTTTTTCTGTTGTTGTTGACAATTCTAAAATACATATGTTCATCGAAATAATTATTGTTATTAATCTTTCACAACTATCATCATTGAGGGTGTATAAAGAAACATTTCTCTGTCTCTTATTCTTACGATCCAACATTTTTCGAAAGACTTTTAGGATTTACTGTACCAAGAAACAACTGTTTCCACCTGCCATATATAGTATATATATGTATAGATATATTGTGTTCAACTTATTGTTATGTCACTGAGTTCATTAGTTGTGATATATTGCTTGTAATGTGTGGAAGTTGTGTTGGGTGATTTTAATATATTTCCATTCATCCGAAGTATATTTATTTCTTATCATGTTTCCATACGGTGAGAACTGATAGTTTAGTTAAAGCTTCATATTGAAGTTTGCACAATTTTTATATTTTATGAAACTTTGATCTCAAGATAAAAGCAAGATACCAAGTTAAAAACTTGATTCAAAGTTCTAAGTTTTACTTTAAAATATATACTAATGGAAGAAAACATGCCAAAACTGAGTATAGTATTACATTCATTAAAATATTCAGTAACAATTAGAGTAGAATAAAATTTTAATTCAGCAAATTCTACCTAGTTATATGGAGTCTAAAATAATATATATATATATATATATATATATATATATATATATATATATATATATATATATATATATATATATATATATATATATGCGGTTTTAATACAGTGTCATACTCACATTATGATGACTTTATCAGAATCATTACGATAACTTTTTAGTAAAATAAAACTGCATGGTGGTACTCATGCAAATTAATGGCTAATTTATAAAAATTATTTTGTTATGATTTAAGCTAGTTTACGTTTGAAGAATTGCTAATAAGTTTAAGGGTGCAAGGTGTAAAATTTTAGAAATCGCAGATAAGTTGTATTGTAAAGAAACTTGATAACCTAAAATCTAATGTTTCGTTAAAACTAGCAAAGTTGTCTCTGAGCCTCAGAACTTATCGAAATGTCCAACTGTTGGGCGCTATCTGTTGGAAAAGCAAGCCAGTTAACATAAAAAAGTTCCTCTTTATGCTGACAAACGCTATTCTACTAAATATTAAACTTTATTCATTCAATATATTTCAGCCTAAACAACTCAAGCAAACTGAATTTTAAGAGAAATATTTAACAACTGGCAGAAAATTCAAGCTCAAAGGAACAAATAATTTTCGCATCGTTCTACAATTATATAAAATCTTTATATTATAATGGCTATTAAAATTCTGAAAACGTGTGGCATGGTTCAATGGAATATACCAATGTCTGTTATTTTCAGCTAGATATTTATTTTAAAACTGTAAGCACTGAACTATTAATGAACTAATTTCTTTTTTAAAAAGTCTGTATCTATATGCAACTATTCGTATCAAATATCGGTTTATTTATTAAGTCTAAATTAATTTTCTAATATCTCTTCTAGCGTTTTACACGCAACTTTTAGGTCAGAAAAATTGTAATTTATAGAAAAGAATATAATCTAAAAACTTGGTATCCTGCTATAATTTTTTTAAACTTTTGCATGATATAAAATTTATGTGCAACATTTTTGATTTCAGTACTCAGTATTATTTGATATCAGGTGCAGTCTCATATACATTTCAAAATATGTAATTGTAACAAGGTTTATAAAAAAAGATGCGGCCCAAAGGTATAGTTTTAAAAAACATATGTGATTGTTTTTCCTACCAAATAAAATTACACATTGACCATATTTGGCAATAATTTCAAACAGTTGCAATTATTTTCAAACAAACGGCTTTTTACCCAACATTTTCATGAAAATACACTTTTAAATCCAAAATTTCTCGGAAAGTTAATATTTCTCATTTTGAAGTTACTTTGTAATATAGATTCATAAATTTTTTTTTTCTTTGCTAGTTTTCACCATTCTTTTGATCCACTTTTTTGCGTATGTTGAATACATTTTATCAAATAACTTACATAAGTGAGGGCTACCTCTATCCTAATGTATATAGTGCAATTGGTTACAATTACATATTATTCAAATGATTGTTAATATTTAAACAGGATTTAAAGGTTTTGTTATGACTCATTTTTTAATACTTAATTTGAATTAATATTTTTTGTTTGAGTACTCTTTAAGGCTGCTGTGTTCTAACCCTATTGGATTCGTTCACCTCAATGTAAACCTATAGAGAAAATGTGTCTACTATTTAGAGCTACATAAATGCTGATAATCAAATAAAAACTGTATTTTCAGATAGCCTGAACTTTTCTGCACCTTGTAACAGGATTCATTTTATAAAGTTAGTCCACCAAAGGAATTGATAAGCGTTTAAATACACACTATACCCAAATTTTCCCTCTGAATAACTTAAATGTTTAAGGGGAGTGGTCACTTTTACGTACCTTTAAAAGTATCATTTTTAGACCTATGTTCGATTGTATGTACTACTCATGATTTTTGCTTGATTTACATGAAATTTTTTGAGTACCTGCCTATAATACTGCTTATTATATATGCAATATTTCAAGGTAATTAAACAAATGAAATTATTTTTTATACATAAAAATTTAATATATTTTTTTAAAATCGAACATTTTGCAGTCAACTACTGTGCGCATTCTGTCAAAATAAATTATTAAGGTACAGTAGTAATTGTTTACTATATGTGATTACAATACATCAGGCAACAATATCCACCAACATTATTCTAAAATCTATTAAAACATTTAGTACGTGCTATTTTTAATTAGAAATTTCAAAAATGACTGAGTAAAAGCTTATAAAAAAATTCTTAAAAAAAAATTAAAGTATGTTAAGGTTCAAAAATGTTGGTGGATTTTGTTGCCTGAAGTATTGTAATCACATATAGTAAACAATCATTACTGTACCTTAATAATTTATTTTCACAGAATGCGCTCAGTAGTTGACTTCAAAATGTTCGATTTAAAAAATTATTTAATTTTTATGCATAAAAAATAATTTTATATTATTTAATTACCTTTAAATATTGCACATATAATAAACAGTATTATAGGAAGTTACTCAAAAAATTTCATGTAAATCAAGAAAAAACCATGCGTAATACATAAATCGAACAAAGGTCTAAAAATGGTACTTTTAAAAGTACGTAAAAGTAACCACTTCCCTTAAATATTATTTACATTTTTTCAATAAAAAAACGAAAAATGCTGCAAGGTGTAAAATTTCTTTCTCTATTAAGGAGTTCAATTTGAAAAAAAAAATTCAATCCAAGTCGGCAATCCTTGGTCAAATTTTTTCCATAGGTTAACATTGAGGTGAGCGAATCCAACACGGTTAGTACACAGCAGCCTTAACAGACAATTGTAGTTTTAATTGTAATATTTTGAATGAAAGCCTTATGACTCTGAAAGAATTATTTTAATAAGGCATTTCTTACATATTTGTCTCAATATGGGATGAGTCAAAGGTTTTATCATAAAGCAATGGTCCTCAAATCAAAAATGAGAACATTTACTCTCAGAAGTTCATCAAAATTGTGATACTTATGTGATTTAATATTTTTTGCTCAGATAGCTGTGGAAATATGCTAATAGATCTCATATATAATGATGTATGTGCTAGCGAATTTTCCAGTAAGTATTCATACCCTTTTGAAGCTAGTCTGTATTCCTCACTTCGTCTGATTTTTTTCTCTTGAAATGATCACACATAATTTTATATTCCGTTACGTATTATGTTGATGAATATCCTATGTTCTGTGTAATTTTTTTTCACATTTATTGGTTTTGATTTAGTGTTGTTGGCTTCAAATAAATTATTCTGATGGTAATTAACAGTACATTTTTCTTTGCCTTCAAAACACTTTTAACACCAATAACTTAGCAAATCAAAATTATAAGCTGAAGAACGATCAGAAATATATCAGAAATTTCTGTTGACTTATACTCTTTGCTCTCTCATGTGTTAGCAACCATGTCGTAACTAAATTATAACACACTAGTTGGTACAAGTCAAAACATGATGGCTGGATAGTAAATAAATGTACTTGTACTATTACACAAATCATACTCAACACATCACTGCCAAATGTTGAAAATCATAATAATAAGAATAGAGAAATACACTTTAAAAAATTACTATTGAACCCAATGAAAAAAAAATATGGTTAATCAACAGCGCGAAATAAAAAAAAATCCATCAGGTTTACTTCTGTATCTCACAAACATAGTTAAAAATAAAAATGGCAGAGAGAGAGAGAGCTAGAGAGATTCCTCAGAATAAACTAATTAACGTATTTATGAGGCCTCGTGCTTAGTAAGTATGTAAAACCAAATTGGACACATTTGTAAATTAACATCTTTCGTTTAAGACCGCGGTTTCCAACCTGGGAGGAGCCAAAACTTTTTAATAAAAAATCAATGTTCACACCATAATATCCATAAATAAATAAACTTCATATCGTAACGTAACAGTATAAATTCAGTAAAGTAATGTTTATTTTTATTTTTATTGCATTTTTATACATTCATTTAATTCTTATTAAAAAATTATCCGGAGCGGAAGATTTTAAAAATGGTGCCTTTGCAAGCGCTCTGTGTCTGTAATGCATGAAACGATAACCTCAAATTTAAACGTCACTCGTAGCTAAAGTGTCAACTGTAGCTTATTGGCGGGGTGTGATATAGTTTTTATCGTGATTTCTTTCTAAAAATAATCGTTAGTATATTTTTATAATTATATTTAATTATTATTTATTTTAAATTATATTAGTAAAATATTTTATTAGACGAATGGATAAATTTTTGAGTGGTTACAAGTGAAAAGTCGACAAAAATGAACATACTTATGCTGATACAAGTGGGAATAAAAGCAAACAAGAAGGAGGTAAAGCTCCCAAGAAAAGACAATACAGTTCATCGTATTTCTCGTTAAGATTCATTAATGTTATTATAGATGGCTTGGAAAAACCAATGTGTTTGTTGTGTTCGAAAGACCAGTCAAATTAAAACGGCACCATGAAACTCTACATTCTGAATACGTTGGAAAGAAAATTGGACGAGATAAATATTCAGAAACAAGCGTTTAACAAAATACTTTCAGTTACACCAAACGCATTATTGGCTCCGTACCATGTCTCTTACCGAATCGCGAAATGTAAGAAACCACATACAATAGGAGAAACCTTAATTTTACCAGCAGCTATTGACATGGCTCGAATAATGTTCGCGAATCGTATGCAAAACAATTCCGCTTGCTGATAATACACTCTGAAAATATTTGTGATCGATTAGTTTCTCGGCTGCGTACTGCGAAATTCTCCATTTAAGTAGATGAGGCAACTTATATAGCTAAAGATGCCCATTTAATTGAATAGGTTCGATATGCTGCGGAAAATAATATATTAGAAGATATATTATTTTGCAAACCCATTCCTGGAAAAACCACATATCCATTGAGATGTTTAATATAATAGACAGTTTTTTGGAGCGAAGTTCTTTTACGTGGCTTACTGTAGAGTGAACTTGCAGAAATCGTCACGTAAGGAAAAAGCGTTATGCCCCTCCAGGTGACCTTTCTCTCTGTCTCTTTCTATTATATACGGTTGTATGTGTGTGTGTTCGTGCGAGTATCGAGATTCGAGCAGCAAGCATTGTGCGCGGTCAGCTGTATAACCTCAATTCTAAACACGTGTAAATATTATTTAAACTTATTTTTTGCTTGTTATTGTTTTAATTCACACGGGATTTATATTGTGTCATAATTGCAATTTTATAATGGAAAGTCGAGAAACAGAAACTGCAGCAAGTGCAAATAATGCAAACTTAGAAAAGTAAGTTAATAAATCATGTAACTTAATACAAGTATTAACTGTTTACATTCATTTAATATACATGTGATTCGAGTGTTTACTATTTACTATTTACGTGCATTACGGAGAAATAATAGTGAAATCATATGCTCAGCGTCAAAAAGAGTATCGAAAGAGAAAAAAATCCAAAATCAACTTCAGAGTGCGAAAAAAATACCATTTTTTCTTTTTCTATTCGAAAGCATTTTCCTCTTTTTTTAAAGAAAACGACATAAAGTGGAATAATTGCATTGAACTGTGTACCGACGGAGCTCATTCAATGTCCGGACACAAAGCAGGTCTTCAAGCATTGGTCAAAAAGATGCTATCTGGACGCACTGTATGCTTCACAGAGCAGCTTTAGTGTAAAAAAAATATGAGCGAGGAACTGAACAACATTTTTACAAAATTATAAACTACATTAAGAACAGTCCTTTGAGGGCTAGGCTGTTTGCAAAGTTGTGTGTTGATATGGAAGCTAATTATACCTCACTTCTGTATTATTGTAAAGTTCGCTGGCTATCTCGTGCAAAAGGGATTCAAAGGGTGTTTGAGTTCAAAGAAGAAACAGCAACCTTTCTCGAAGAAAGCCACCATGAAGAGGCACATTTGTGGACGAACGATAATTTGATTGTTAAACTTGCATATTTGGTCGAAATGTTTGGAAAATTGAGCGGTTTAAATAAATCAATGCAGGGATCACAAATGCATCCATCTCCTTGTTCAAAGAGATAAAGCAAAAGCTTTCATTAAAAAGTTATGGAAATCAAAATTACAAAAGAATGAGTTGGATATGATTTCTGAGCCACAGCCAATATTGATGCAAGCAAAAATCTTTTTATTGAACACTTGGATGGTTTAGTGCTTTATTTTTCAAATTATTTCAAATACCTCGATTTCTCAAAGGTTTTGGGGATACAGAATCCATTTATAGACAGTGAAGAAGACGAATTTCAGTTGACAACCATCGAAAAAGAAAAAATGATAGAAATGTCATGCAGCAGCTCACTGAAACAAAAGTTTCAAAATGAAACCATAATTTAATTTTGGATGAATCTCAAAACGTCTTATTTATGAGAAACGGCCTTTTCAGCACTGGTTGCAATGAAAACCAAATATCGAACCAGGTTAATGGTCGAAAAGAGTTACGAGTGGCACTCTCCACATTGCCCTCAATATTTGATAAACTTTGTGGCAATAAACAACAACAACCCTCGCATTAAATTTTGATGCGTTAGATGTAGTTTAATTAATAATTTATTATAAAAATAAATATGTATGTTTGTATTGTTATAACAAAATCTTGTTATTATTCTGTTAATTGCAGTTTTCAGTATTTTTTTGTAATAAAGTTATTATTATTTAAAACGTGTCTATATAATTATATCTATTGAAAGATAGGGAGACGCGGAAAACAAAACTTTTTTTGGGGGTGGCGTAGTAGCATAAAGGTTGGAAACCGCTGGTTTAAGACCAAAATGAAGTAAATTGATGCAGTATTTTCTCTCACGGACTACCCAAAGAATCGGCATAGCAACTTAAATATATACATAGACTTTATTATTAGCATTATTCACTAATTGTTTTGGACGTGCTAACACAGAAAACTTACAAGTCGATAATTTCCTCATTGACTGTTCAGCCAGGGTAACAAAACAGTTTTCTAATGGCATAGTATCATACTGTATATATATATATGTGTGTGTGTGTGTGTGTGTGTGTGTGTGTGTGTGTTTGTTTGTGTGTGTGTGTAAGTAAATATACCCATTACATCACGTCCTTAAACTATTACCTGAAAGGAAAAACTAGCTCATATTTACATGGCCGGAACTAGACTCAGCCTGAAAGGAATAAAATTAAATTTGGAAGCAGTTGGGTCGAATCGTTTATTAGAGCGATAAAGTACATCCGTTCATTTGAGAAGACGGCTCGGAAGTAATATCACCTTTCAACATTAAACGTGAGGGCGAGGTAGACATGTGACTATTATTTGTAGGGTCAGTAGATTTTGGGGCTCGCGATGCTAACCCACTCCTGAATCGAGAAATATGCACGTGTAGAAATGTAAAGGCATGCGATTCATGGGAAGTTCTGTGGCTAAGGGTTTTAAAGCGATAAATTAATATTACTGGGGACTGGATTTAGGAAAGGGAATTTAAATGCTAGAATGGAGGGTATAATATTTAAGATATTACATATATATATATATATATATATATATATATATATATATATATATATATATATATATATATATATAAACATAAACATTAAAAATAAGGGGGAAAAGACACAAATTACAAAATACAGATATGGCAAAAAGCTCTTGACAGAGTGACTGGCATTAGTTGAATCTAATAGCAGTAAATTATAAATCTTAAGTTAGAATTTCAGTGAAATAATAAAAGAGTAATTCGTAAAGATTCAGTCATAATATTACACAAACATATCTCTAAAATATACATGCATGGGAAATATAAAAACTTAATCGTCAGGTTTTTTCTTTTTCAGTTTCATATAACGTTTAATTTCCTCCCCAAATCTTTCATTACTTCTTTCATATTCACAATCATATGCAGAAACTTTAAATAGATAGAAAAGAGAACCACGGGGGCGGCCAAAGAGAGAGAGAGAGAGAATTTTACACACACACACACACACACACATATATATATATATATATATATATATATATATATATATATATATATATATATATATATATATATATATACAGGTGGTTATCAAAATAATGGAAACACCTATCAATATTAGTGGTGTTTATGAATGGGCTTCGTATTCCTTAAAAAACGAGTCTGGCCACAGGTATTTTTTTATATAATATAGTGTATATATTACTCTACTATCAGGTAGTAGTAATGAAGCTAAGGGCATCGTGCTTTTGGGGGAAACATCGTAAAATGTCAAATCTTGCAGACCTTGAGAAAAGGGCAAATTATTGAAAGGGCGCGTTTAAATTGGAGTATCTGTTACTGCAACTCCCAGGTTAATGGATGTTTTTCGAGCAATGGTATCGAAAGTCATAATAGCATACAGAGTGCACGGAAAAACATCCTTTGCCAATTAGAGAGCTGAGTGCAAATAGAGAGCCACGCTCTTGTTCAACTGCTGAGATGTCATTGTAACTCATATTTTTAATGTTGTGAGTTTTTGGAACGAAGTTCTTTTACAAGCATACAGTAGAGTGAACTGGCAGAAATCGTCACGTAAGGAAAAAGCGTTATGCCCCCTCCGTTTGATCTCGGTGTGAATGTATTCAGCTAATCACTTCAACTTGCTGTTCTATGGCTGGCACAGTGGTAGAGCGCGCTGCTACTATACTTTGGAACCCCGGTTCGATCTCGGTGGATGCTTTTTATGTGGATAATTCTAAATATTTGAATTTTATTCTTTTAATTGTTATTATAATTTTAATTTTACTTATTTGAAGAGGGCTTAACTTTTATAGTTTTATTTACTACTGAGCACATATTTTCTGATGCACATATATTGCTACTGGAGGTAAAGTTGTTCGCCCATGGCACTCCAAGAATCTTTATATACCTCGCTACCATGCCCCCTCCAGGAGACCTTTCCCTCTCTTTCTCTTTCTCTCTGTCTCTTTCTATTATATACGGTTGTATGTGTGTGTGTGTTCGTGCGAGTATCGAGATTTGAGCAGCAAGCATTGTGCGCGGTCAGCTGTACAACCTCAATTGTAAACACGCGTAAATATTATTTAAACTTATTTATCCATCGATCGTTGTTAGAATACACTGAGGGAGGTTCTAAATTACTTAACCAAAATTTTCATAAACTTCCACTCATATTGGCTGGAGACTTCAACATTAACTCCAATGATAAAGACAAATTTGAAAAGCTCACATCTTTTTTTATCAGGTACATTTGATTTAAGTATTAATAATGACCCAGCGCAGTTCACAACGAAATACTGTACAACCTTTGATGTTGTTTTCTCGAGATACTTGGATAAAATTGAATCTCATACATATGTATCTTATTATAGTTATAATAAGATCGAACCATAATACTTATAATAAGATCGAACCATAATCCAATAATTACCCTGATACAATATAATGATAAAATTTAAAAAGAATTTTTTTCTTATTTGGAATTTTTTATATATAATTTATAATTCACTATTTTATATTTTATTTTTAATAAATGACTATTTTTCCTAAAATATTAAATGAAATTTATTGATTTAAATCCTTACGTTACATTTTTGCTTTGAAAAAATGATAAAAAATGAAAATAAAATATACAAATTAGAGAGAGAGAGAGAGAGACAGATAGACAGAGAGACAGAGAGA
The DNA here is from genome assembly GCA_907164885.2 of Dolomedes plantarius. NCBI lineage: Eukaryota > Metazoa > Arthropoda > Arachnida > Araneae > Dolomedidae > Dolomedes > Dolomedes plantarius. The sequence goes on from OU015501.1 coordinate 102,802,731, forward strand.
GAGAGAGAGTTAGTTGAATAAAACAGGGCTGCGCATTTTGGCGTGACAAAAATACATTAATATAATCAATAGAAATCTACATATTAAATCACGTTTAGAGTTGAAAAAATAACGTAAGGAACTTCGTTCCTGACGGGGGTCCCCCGACCGCACAATTTTTTTTATTTTTTAAGTAAATGCTGTGTGTGATGTTAATAATCTCACGCATAGTGCCTATTTGCTTACATAGAGGATAACGTAATGATGGGCCAGCCGGCCACGCTGTTAAAATATGTAAAATGACGAACTGTTTGAAAAAAATGTAAACAAAAAAAAAGGAGAATTTTATGTTTTTCCTTCCTGTATGAACAGACATAAATGTTCTTTAAAGCTTTTATATTCTTTATTCACAACTTATTTTGATATTTTAAATGTGTGATATTATACCCGATGCGCGTTTAGGGGCCGTGGCGGTCTTGTGGTACAGCGCGCTGGTTTTCGGTGCTGAGGGTGCTCGAATCCTGGCTCGAATCCTGGCGAAGCGCCCCTAAAATGCCTCCGTTTGTGTCGTCCCTTCATAGGGGGCAATTCTGGTCCGCCTATATGGCGCCCCCATAATAGAATGGCCAGCAAAACTGCGGTGAATTATAGGCAAATGTCTTCGCGACAAGTGCCTCCGCATTATTAAAATAAAAATACCCAATGCGCGTTGAAAAAATTTACAGTCAGCATTCTTAAGTGCATTTTCAGATAGCGGTTCATCGTGAATTCTGCTCTTCTTTGAACCTTAATATTTGCATCAGAATACTGACTAAATATACAGGGCTCGATAATGCAAATGATTAATTAATAGTCCATTTTTGATGTTTTGTGCACTGTTAAACATCAATAGCAAAGAAAAATTAAGTTTACCCAAGCCACTGGAACTTGAATCAATACCCTTACAATTCGTTGGGAACAGCAGAATATCAGATACAAAGGCAGATCGACTGCACACATTATTCGGCCTAATGCCAGAAAGAGACTGTCCAGTGGGTCTTAGTATATCGTTCATGGACACTCAAAGAGCGGGAAAAGATTTAAGAGTAGGCCTGCACAACATACGGCCCACCAGCCCTCACTCCATGACCCTTAAAGACATTTGTAAAGACGCATAACATTATAAATCTAAAAAATTTGATCTATTTTTATACAGTTGGCTCTCTGTTTAACGACTTTCAAGGGACCGTGAAAAATCGTCCTTAAGTAGTAGAGATCGCCCTTAAACAGAATTTGTGAAAAAAATAACATTTCTCATAACGTCGGAGAAGCCGGGACTGGGAAATATCGTCTTTAAATAGAGATCGTCGTTAAGTAGAGCGTCGTTAAACAGAGAGCCAACTGTATTTTAATAATCGGAAAGGAATGTACAAGCAATGAATATCAGTATTTATAGAATTTTGAAAATAATCAGTAATTTATACTTTCTTAAATAAAATATTTTTCACTTTCACCTGTACTCCTGCGGCCCGCAGCAACTTTCCATAAAATAACATGGCAAGATCAAATTTCAAGTTGAGCAGGCTTGGTCTAGAACAGGGGTCAGCAACCTTTTTTACTAAGAGGGCATATTTCAGGAGTGCAAGAGTTCGGCGGGCACCGCTGGCTGAAGAGGAGGAGGAGGGGGGGGGGTTAATATTTAAACATGAAAATATTAATGCAGCATAAGTTTTAATACTTAATTTAAATTTTAATTCAAACAAAAATATATTAAAATTTGCAGTTAACACGATATTTGACGTTGCAAATCTGCGGCCAACTCTTTGCAATGTGGCACATAAGTTGAATTCCCAATTCTCACGCAATTGTCCAAATGAGTGAGGCTTGATCGGTACTTTGATTTTAAGTATCTCATATTGGAAAACAAAGATTCACGAGTATAATATTTCGACGAGCAAAGAGAGTTTAATTGGAGAGCAGGAAAAAGAAGGTAATTCACAGCGAGGGGAGAGCGACGCCGCCGAGAGAGTAGGCTGCTAAGTTTTTGATTTTTACGGTTTTACGATTTTTAATTTTTTTTACTAAAATTAATCATTTTAACTACGAGCGTTTGTTGTACGAATTTCTGAAATTTAGATATATCAACGGCGGGCACTTTAAAATTGTTTCGCGGGCACTCTACCACGTTGCCGACCCCTGGTCTAGAGCATTGGTTCTTAACCTTTTTTTTGTAACATTCGAGTGCATTCTGACTGAATATCTCAGCATGTTTTAGAGCACAAGTCCACAAGGTGTCATTAATAAGAAATGCATATTTTGAAGTGTGTGCCTTTGAAGCATAAAATACAAGAGCAAATTTATTTGTTAAATGACAAAAAATGATATATTATTCTGACTGTAAATCTGAGTACTTGGTATTCTCTGGCAGAATTTTAAAATAATAATAGGACGAAATTAAAGAAAGTGACGTACTCCTTAAGATATACTTTCCATTCAAACATATTTGTTATTATATATATATAATAGCCGTTGTCTCTGTAGAACACTTCCGGGATGTACTCATCTTTCAATTGAAGCCCGTTAGGCTTAATTTCAATTTCAGGTGTGGATCAGAATTTTTTCTTACCTATAAAGTAATATCTTCTCCATCAAATCACGTTTGTTCAGCCTATTTTTCTATAAAACATTCAGAACTAAAAAAAATTGGATGCTTTTAGCTGTATATTTAACAGTTTTTAAAAATCTGTTGACTTTTGCGATGAATTCTGAAAGTAAACAAACTTGAATGTGAATGAATCAAGTAACTCAAGTATTCATATCGCGTAGTGATCTGTAAAAAACTGGATGGCAGTCTACTACTCCAATCGCATGAAAAACTAAATAAATAAAAAATAATGAAAGGGTTTGGTTTTACAAGGTGTGGATTAAATGCAATATTGTTAGATAATTCGGGATATTTTTAACTTTCATATACTTTTTCCATTATGACGTCATTATTAGTATTATGACGTCGAAATGACGGGTTACCTTCTAGTTTTACAATATCCATGTTGCCCTTGTTAACACACACATATCTTAATTTGTAATAACTGGGAAGAAACTCGTAAAATAGATTGCTTTTTGTACTTAGCTGTGGGAGTTGAACCCCTGCAAAGCAACGCCGGCCTCCAGTGAGTTTAATTGCAACCAAAAATACGGTACATTGCATAAAAATGCATATGATAAAATATTATTTCTCGTACATACTGATTAAAAGGAAGTAATTTTCTTCAAGTAGGGGTCATATTCAATAAAGTAAGTTATTTGCACACTTAAACAGTCTAAGTTAAGATTGCAGTAGAGCAGTAGTCTTGAAACTTCGTCAATTTAAGGAACCCTAATGAGTGTGAAATTATTTCGCAGAACCCGAGATCATAGACAATAGAATATTTACAATCTAGGTAGTACATATAAAGAAAAACGTTTTAATATTCTTTTATTATATTATAATAAAAGTTAAAGTATTACTAAATAAAGTTACAAATTAGTAATATGTGCAAATAAAATTTTCAATTTTATTTGCACATATTTTATTGACTGGGATGAGCTTGCTTTGTTTTGCACAAAACTTTAAAGTAGGGTTCTACTGTTGTTATTTGTAAACGTATTTCATGTTCAGCATCCAATTTATTTCTGCATTTTGTTTTTTTTTCCGACATATGTTGAAAATGACTTTTCGAACAAATTTGTTATAATGAAGGGCATTATGGCTTTTATAGCTTTTGCAGAAATTTGAGGATATTCCATGTAAATTTTTAACCAAAAATCATGATCTTCTAGTTCGTATCTGCATTTCAACATAGAATCTGTTGATAGTTCAATCAGTTGTTCCCGTTCTGTCAGTCATAAATTCTGATTTTTATTGAAATTTTGAAATGGATTTTTAATCCAGTCATGGGACTCTTCTTGTTGAGGAAAGTAATCTCTGATAGTGGTTTTTAATTGTAAAATATGCTCCTGAATTATATCGTTAACATCTTTATTCAAATTTATTCCATTTTCGATTAGAAAATCACTTAGCTTTTTAAAACATTGCGTATTATTATTTTTCACATAACATTGCCACAAATCTAATTTTAAAATCAAAGCATTGATTTTATCGTTCACTTTAATAATATTAACTTTAAGGGCTTGAATAGATTTATTAAATTCATTTAAAGTTGTAAATACATCTGCCAAATATGCCAATAGCTGTAACCATATTTCATCATTTAAATTTTGAGCATATTTATGTTTACGGTCATTTAAAAAATTCAATTTTCATCTTTTAATTCGAAAAATCAATTTAAGATTTTACCACATGATAACCATCCCACTTCCATATGTAGCAACAAGGTTTTATATGTGCTAGATAGTTTTTCGCATAATAAACTAAATAATCTTGAATTTAATTCTGTTTTTATAAAATTAATTATCTGTACCGCTTCATCCAAAACGTTCTTTAATGTTTTTGACATTCTTTTTGCTACTAACTGATGACGATGAAGGCAACAATGAGAATGTTCAATATATTGAGCTATTGCAATAATTCGTGATATAGCTCCTTTCTCTCGGCCTAATAAAGATTTTGCATCATCAGTGCAAAGATGTGAACATAAATCTCAGCTTAGTTCATGTTCTTTTTCATGGATGAATTAATAAGTTTAAAAATTTCTTCTCCAGTAGTTCTTCCTACAAGTGGTTTACAAAAAAGCATATCTTCTTGGATTGAAGAATTAAAAACGTAACGAACCAATACAATCAAAATAGCTCAGCCAGCAACATCTGCAGATTCACCTAATTGCAACGTAAGGCGATGCGAAGATTTTAATTGCCACAAAAGCTCATGTTCACAGTATTGTGCCATTTCTTTTATTCGCCTTACTACTGTATTATTCGAAAGTGGTATGCTATTAATGTCTTGAAGGAAATTATCTCCAAGTTTGCAAGAAATTGCATCTAAGACAAAGTTTTATTAATTTTTCAGAAATAGTATATGCTTCGCCCTCCCTAGCGATTCGATAACTAATTCGAAAAGAAGCCTCAAGAGATGTTTCGTTATCGGAAAACATGTATTTAGAAAACGCGTTTGTTTTGCTTATTAGATCTTCATATTTACGTTGAAAGTATTCAATAGTTTTATTACGTAAATATGGATGATTCAATTCCAAATTTTTTTTTAGTTTGGTTGGATTTAAACTACTGTTACTAACAACTTTTTCGCATTCAACACATAATCCACTCGGTTCATCTTTATTTCCTGTCCAAGTAAACCCAAATACTAAATACAGTGGAATCTCGATCGATCGTTTTCGGATCCATCGTTTTTCCGTATGTGTCGTTCATTTTATCCTGTCCCAACGATCATATTGCTTTGTTATGTTTCCGCATCTATCGTTTTCCCACATTTATCGTTCATTTCAATCGGTCCCTTGAAAAACGATAGATCGAGATTCCACTGTAGTTTCCATCATATTTCAGCTTTTTCGTACTGTCTTTGCTGATAATTTACATTTCTTCGTACCAGGTAAATGTTCTTCGGTTTCAGAAGATAAATTATAAGCACTTTCGCCATTTATTGTTGTAGCTGTGGCTGTATTGTAGTCATTTCCTTTTAATTCTCCAGTTTTTAACCAGAAATCCATCTGCAATGGGTTTATTAAAATTATGTAAATTTTATAATTTTAAATTAGGAAGAATTACAAAAGGCTTACCTCGAACACATTTATGACAAGAAAAAATAATTAACACAGACTTGCAGAACAAATAACAGCCAAATTATAAAAGCACAATTTACACATGCTTTAATTATGGTAAACAGGTTGAAATGTCCACTATTCGCGGCAGGCACAAATACTCGCATTGATATGTAACTGGTTGTCCGATGGCCTAGGTATCACATGTTCCTATGGTTCTACGGACCGGTTGTCGAATGAACACGCACATAAATGATAGTTTGCTCTCGAAAAGTGTTCCGCTCCCCCACACCCCCACTCCCATACTAGTGACGCATCAGTGTAGCAGCCAGTGCATAGCCACGGACACCCGCCGCGGGCCCGTTCTGTCAATTCCGAATGCTTTATTTTTTTTTATTATTTTCAACATTTTGATGAATATTTTACGTATGTTTATGGAACCCTTTAGGATATTTTGTGGAATCCCAGGGTTCCGTGGAACACAGTTTGAAGACCACTGTACTAGAGTATTTGTTGTTGTTTCCATGGCTAGGGATAGTGCAAAAGAGAAAAGAAGAAAAAAGAAAGAAAGAGGCACTATCCATAGAAGAGGGGTGCCATTAGCGCCCTTTACACGTACGTTCCTTCCCACGTGAAACCACGATCCCGCGCGATTAAGTGCACGTGTGAAGGTGTCGGAGAGGAAGGGAAAGCTGCTTTGAAGCGTACTGCAAGTTTTCCCGCGAGCAATCCCGTACGCTCCAAGCACTCCAAGAGCGTACGTGCTATTAGCGCCCTTTACACGTACGCTCTTTTGCGAGTGCTTGGAGCGTGCGCGCAATCCCATACGCTGCGCAATCCCGTACGCTCTAAGCACTCGCGAAAGAACGTACGTGTAAAGGGCGCTATTGCCTCGAAAGAGGTTGGACTTTGGTCCCCGAAAGGTATTTTATCTCCCATCTACCACCCAATGGAAATTCCAGTGGAGACATTCCCTGATCCGCCACCTGGGGAAGCGCCCTCTAGGGGTAACAAGCTCCCCCGAGGGAGTAGAGTATTTTGCAAAGATATGTATTGTTTCATTCTTTTGATTTTTCCTGGAAATCTCATAAACTGTGCCTGTCAAAGATTAAATACAGCGTTTTATAACATACTTCCCATTATACAACATTTTAATAAGTCTGTACTAATTTTTAGTTTTGATATTGTAGAATCATAAGAATTGCTTTAAATTGTTTTCATCCATCTACAGAATTAAACAATAGAACTAAATCTACTCAGATAACTAAGGATTTAGATCTATTGTTGAATACAATAAACGTAATTAATTTTAATTTGATTCCATTTATATAGTGCCCCTAAAACATATATTTAATACAGGGAGCTAAAAGAATACAGATCGTTGGGAGTAGTTTGGATTCCTTTTTAGAGATTTTTCAGAAATGTATGAGAAATCTAGGTATATCACGATGTTAGGTTCAGCAAAAAGCCAGATCTTGTTCTAAAATGAGTGAGGTGATAGAAAGGCATCGTAACAGATAAAGAATAACATGACTAAGAATTGTAAAACTATGGGTAAAAATATAAGGGAAGTATAATGTGCTAATTTTTTAATTCATTTAAGAAACTGTTCCACTACACCAAGAAAAAGAGGCCAAATTATGGGTAAAAAATAGGGGATTTGAGAATCTGTGCAAGAGCCAAATGTTGATGTCATTGAAGAATAAAAAAGGGGAAATTTTGTATTCTTTCTTTTAAACAAATAGATAAGAAAATTCATGCACTCAAAAATCCCCCATTCGAAGAATCAGACTCGTTTGTTTGCTGAGAGCGATAAGGTAATCATTTTGCTACACGAAGGCTAATTAGACCCATTTCGGAGAGAATCAAACGTTATTTGCTTTAGTCTGCAACTCATATGACTTTCAGCGGCAGCATTTCTTAAAAGTCTGTAAGCATCAGATTAGTTGGTAGCGCTACTGTTACCTTCTGCTAGACGAGGGCTAATTAGACAGGGACTTACTGAGTAAACCCGATTCTGAACGGTTACAAACATCCATGCCAACAGTGGGACTCAAACCCACAGACTCTGGACCGAATACCTGAGCCCTAGCCAATCGGCCATCACCCGGCGACTCTCTTCTGAATTTATAATTTTGAATACTTTATAGGGCGCATCTTATTACGAGAGATACTCAACTGAAAAACAGTCTAATGTGTATGACCTTACAAAGACCTCAAAATAAGCGATATTTTATTCACCTATAATTCAGTGAAAAATGTTACATTTATCTATATATTTAAGTTGCTAAGCCGACTTTTTGGGCAGTCCGTGAGAGAAAACTACTGCATCAATTTACTTCATTTTGGTCTTAAACGAAAGACTGTAATCTGTAGATTTGTCAAATTTGGTTTTTGTAACTGCACTTTTTATTAATGAGCTATAATTTACAATTGAAATTTGATTTCTGCGCATGCTCAGTGGCATGTTTCAATCTGGCTTTAGAAACTCACTGTTTCTGCGCATGCTCAGTGACATGTTTGAATGCCGAGGAGTCTCTCTAGATCTCTCTCTCAGCCATTTTTATTTTTATGATAATTATGTTTGCGAAATATAAGATTTGACCTGATGGAAATTGCTTATTTCGCGCTGTTTAATTAGCGATAATTTACAATTAAAAGTTTGCTTTCTGCGCATGCTCAGTGACATTTTTAAATCTGGCTTTAGATACTCTCTAAGCACGAGGCCGCTTAAATACATTAATTTGTTTCTGCGCATTATTATGATTTTCGCAATGATGTTTTGAGTATAATTTGTGTATTAGTACATTTATTTACTATCTAGCCGTCATGTTTAGACGGGTATCAACTAGTATGAATTAATTCTAATCTGAAACGCCTGTGAAAAATTCTAGTAAGTAGTGAGGAGATAAAATGTCTGTCTGGGTATCCCTTCTGCTTTAAAGAATTCTCTCACTTAAGAAGTGGACAACTGAAAGAAACTTTTGACACCCGGAAATATAAAAGCCTTGCCTTCTATACTCAGAACACATCAAAGTATTCCTGATTCACAGTTTAAGGTGCTTTACAAAATTATTGAAAGATCTCCACTCCGATAATAATTTATCTTTTTAACAATTGCATAGCTGCAAATTTCCCGACAGCAGGCAAAGTAACTGAGGAGAAAATAGCTATCGTTTCTCCGAAATATTGTTGAAACAAAAGCCAGCTAAGCATTGTATAAATTAGAAGCTTTATCAAAATTAATACGACGTGCGAAGAGCCCAAATGTATATCGAAATTCTTCTCAAAACTATAAAGAAATATAATACAGTTACTTTTTATAATGCTAAATTTTATCCAAAGTGATTCTTTATGAGCTTATATCGGCATTTAATCATACACTGAAGAAATAGGGAAACACGAGTTTCTGAATTGCCGCATTTCTTCGAAATGAAACGGCAAGTGAACTAAAATTTTCTGGGCTGAAAAGATCTACATTACAGGAATGCAGTAAATATAGCAATCTAACGTAAATGAAGTTAAGATTATAGAAAACTGGAAGAAAACGACGCAAGATAAACAAGCTATATAAATACACCTATATATCAGTGGTTACTTAGAAACTACAGATATATATTTCTATATCTTACGTGTGCGATATTATTTGAATTGTGGAGACAGCAATCTTGGGAAATTGAGGTTAAGTTTCTAGAAATTGGAAAAAAGTGACGTAAAACATCAGATATAGAAATGTATATAAGAGTGATTCCTTTGTTTAAGATAAGTGTTCCTCGAGAGTAATAGCGATTGCAAGACTAAGGAATGCATAGTATGAAATTTATCAGAGAGTAATAGGTGAGGACGGAATCTGGGGTTATTTGTTTTAAAACACACTGATCAAGAGACCTCTCGGAGGATTTGCACTCCCTCAGATCAGCTTATCGAAATGCTGATTTGGCATTTTATTGCCGCCTGCCGTCCAGTGTAACTTTGTGGATGCCAGATGAAATGATGCAATGGAAATAATATCCCATTAAGATCTCAGCTATGAAGTTTAATTAAAAGTTTATCGAACTTTTTTTTATCAGAAAAGAGCAAATAGTAACATAATGGGGAGGAGGAGGGAAGGGAGATTTCAGATCCCCTACACTCCTCTCCCTTTTGGTTATCGGATATTTACCGTGATTTGCTGTCAGTTGTTCTTATCAAAGAATTTAATGAAGTTGTATCTAGTTAATGCCAATATACGGGCGTGTAAGGAGCATTAAGTCAGCCAACAAAATTGCGGTGTATGTGTAGGCGAACGTCCACGGACAAGTGCCTATCGTTTTGAGAAAAAAATATTATTTAAAATTTGCTCTATATGTTTTGTTCTCTTATGTATACAGTATTTTAGAGAGCCAATCATTACTGACTTTAATAAATTAATAGTAATAATAATAATAATTAATTAATAGTAATAATTGACTTTAATAAACTTTAATAAATGTTTACAGTTAAAGTTTTTAATATAGGCGCAGTTAATTTTCTTAATAATAATAAATAATCAAAATAAAACTCTTGATTTTTTGTCCTCATAAAACAAAATCTGAAAAAAAAAATTGAAATACTGGGAACTAACTGTCAAACTTCATTACAAAAAGGAAGCTCTTAAGAAAATAATTCTTTACTACGCAAATGTATATTTTTGAAGTTTTGATCGTACGAAATATTTCAGTGCAAGTCTTTTCTCACGAACAAAAAACGTTAAATGGTTAATCGTATGCTTATTAAAAATCAGTATACTAATTTTAAAGTAAAAAATTTGGAGGATCTGTTTTTATTTAAAATACATACTTTTTTCGTCGTTACAAAGGCGACTACATGATCCCTCGTAAAGAGTATGAATTTTGTATGATTCATGAAAGTTCCTTTCGTTCTCAAACTAAAAAGGATACATCTCTCATCTATTTACTCTGATATAAAAAATCTCAAGCCCAAGATAATGGGTCCCTCCACCCTAGCTACTATTAACTAGGGGAAAAGGATCTCGCCAGGAATTCTGATGAGGGAAAAGTGGCTGACTTAGTTCCGAGGAAGTCAAAGGAATGGGTCTCTCGAGTTCTCAAACTAGGTAAGTGAAGAAATCATAAAAATTGCGTGAAATTTCTTTTACTTTCCTGGATAATAATGTTCCTCCCGATGTCACTTTAACTCCACCCACTCAATTGTACCCGCTAATCAGTTTCTCTCGCTCTTTCAATACACACACATATTATACAGTGAAAATTCTCTATGGTGGCCAGTAGTGGTTCCGAAAAAAAAGTGGCAGTTTTGCGGGTTGGCCAGCTAGAAAAGTTTCACTGCATTACACTGCTGGCCATTAGAATTGCAACACCATGAAGGAGAGATAATACAAACGTCTAATTTGTATGAAAGAAAAAAGATACTGGGATATGCAAATGATTAGCATTTAAGCGCAATCGAACGACGCAGGAGGGAGAAACGGCATCTCAAACTCTGTATAAATGTAAAGTTACGCAGCGGCTTTCTCATTCGGAAATCGCATTTGAATGTTGGTTGTTTGTGAGAAGATCGTTTTATGCCTCATATAAGAAGGAGAAACGGCTACCAGTGAGTGTCGGAATTCGATAACGGCAGGATCGTGGTCTAACGAGAATATGGTTTATCGTTCCGCGATATTGCTATTCGCATTGGTCGGAATTCAACGATTGTCATACGAATATGGAATCGATGGGTTCAGGAGGGTTATACTGATTGCCATATAGGATTTCAACGGCCTCTCACCACTAACGTCCAAGAGGACTGACATGTAGTCAGGTCGGCCTTGCCGGATCATATCACGAACCTCGAGTCAGGAAATGGGCTTGTTTGCAGCACGACAAGTATCCGCACGGACAGTGCGACGACGTCTGGAGCAGCACGGACTGTCTGAACGGCGACCATTATTACTTTCCTTGACTCTGCAGCATAGAGACGGGCGGCGACAGTGGTGCTCTCAACGAGAAAACAGGATACAGGAGTGGCACCACGTTGTCTTTTCAGACGAGTCCTGGTTCAATGTGCAGCATCATGCAGGATGTATCCATGTCAGGAGGCACCGAGATGAACGCACGTGGCCTGCTTGCATTCGATATCATCATACGGGCCCTGAACCTGGTGTGATGGTATGGGCAGCCATTGAGTACATGACACAAACACCTCTTGTTCGCGTCGTTGGTAATCTGAACAGCCATCGTTACATTTCTTAGATCTTAAGGCCGGTGGCTGTGCCTTATCTTAGAGGCCTCGGAGACGTCATTTTTCAACAAGATAACGCAAGACCGCATGTTTCCCGTCGTGTCCTGACCTACCTCGACACAGAGGGTGTTCGACTGTTGCCCTAGCCAGCACGTTCTCCAGATTTCTCACCCATTGAAAACCTCTGGTAATAGGCTGCTGGGAGAATGGGCAGCCAGCGCTCTCCAGCCGCTACGATTCATGAAGTGTGGCATAGACTTGAAGCAGCTGGGAATGACTTGCCCGTATCAATCATCCAAACCCAGTTCGACTCGATGCCTAACCGGGTTAGAGCCTTTTTAGCTGCCAGGGGAGGCAGGTGCGTGTACTAATTTCGGACCCTGTATACCCTCAAATTGCCTTCAAATTTAATCATATTTTCTTCCTACTATGCTGTATACGTACAATAAGTAAAGTTTTGTTATTTGCTTTCATTCCTGGTGTTGCAATTTTAATGGCCAGAAGTGTATATACACACACTGAAGCTTCTCTATGGTCGCCATTAATGATTCAGAAAAAAGTGGACGTTTTGAAGGTTGGTCGGTTAGAGAATTTTCACTGCATATACAGAGGCTGTTCGCACATTTTTTAGACGATTTTGGTAAGCGGTAATAAAAAATCGTTTGCTGCAAAAGAAATAATTGCAATTGTACTATGTTTTTAAAAGTCAAAATTATTGTCTGCGGCTTGAAAGTTTTGTTTTTATTCAAAAAAACGTTTTTAACAAAGCAGTGATTCGAAGGCTACATTTATGCTCTTTCCGAAGAGAAATATGCATACTCCGTTATCCAAAAACGATGTGAGAGTCATGGTTTTGTGATATCTAAAGCGTCGATAGGTAATATCGTCAACAAGAAAGGAAAAAAACGTCAAATTGGAGCCTCAAGTGGGACAAAAATTCCAAACAAGTATCCAAGGAAAAAACGGACATCTTCGACTATTGCAAAGGTACGTTGTTTAATGTTAAAAGAAAATCCCCCTAGTCAAAGGACAGTTGCAAAATCATTAAAATGCTCGGTGTCCACTGTAAACAAAATGATAAACGTTGATTTAAATCTTAAGAAAGCGAAAAAACGCAATGTGCATCGTCTTTTTCCAAATCATATCGCTGAAAGCAGGACACGCTGCAGAATTCTATATGAGAAACACTTATCCAAAGAAAAATGGAAAACAATTGTCACAATAGATGAATCATGGGTGTATTTAAATGATTGCAACATAAAAAGTGCCATTTATTATCATAAAAGGGGAGAAAAAAATTTAAGTACATGGTTCAAAGAATCGAAATAAAGTTTTTCAAAGGCATTCATGATTGTTGCTGGTTTTTCTTATAATGGCAAGTTAAAAATAAAGAGAGTGGAAAAAAATGTCAAGATTAACTCCAAATACTACCCTGAACATATTTTATCGCCAATTTTTCTGAATGAAATACCATCGCTTTACCCACAGTGCCATCAATCTGTGAGACTCCATCAGGACAAAACTAGCAGTCACACATCAAAATCCACTGTAAATTTCCTAAAAGAAATGGAACAAAAAACTGGTATCAAGGCCATACATTTCACTGATATCCCTACTAAATCTCCCGATGTATCACCTATGGATTTTTGTGCTTTCGGACTTTTAAAATCTGCATTATCCAAACGTCGTCCCAAAACCCTTACAGGACTCTGGAAAGCCGTTCAGGAGGAATGGGATAGAATACCTCTTCTGACACTTCAAAAGGCATTATTATCCTGGAAATCGCGGTGTCGAAAGATAGTTCAGAATAAGGGATGTCAAATAGAACATTTAAAACACAAGAATTTTGTGTAATTTAGTTTTGTGAATACAATATACATCGTCTAAAAAATGTGTGAACAGCCTCTGTATATACACACAGTGAAACTTCTCTGTGGTCGCCAGTAATGGTTCAGAAAAAAAATGACTGTTTTAAGGGCCTTCCCGCTAGAGAAGTTTCACTGTATATATATACATGCAGTGAAACTTGTCTATGGTCACCTGTAGTGGTTCAGAAAAAAGTTTCCATTTTGAGGGGTGGCCGTGGAAAAGGGGTTTCATCTATTACATTCGCTCTATGAAGTCTTTAATCGGTTCTTAACAAAATATGACCGTTTAGTGGGGTGGCCGGCTAGAGAAGTTTTACTGGATGGATATATGTCTGTCTGTATGTATGTATAAGGGTGGCCCAAATGAAAGTGAGACTTTTGGTTTTTTCTGTAATGGCTTATTGGTTGGAATATGACAACATACAAGAAGTAATAGTGATACATGAGTTACATATCCGCAATACAGAGTCGCCTTGTCGGTTGAAGCAAGTGTACCAGTGCTTTCTAGATTTTGGATACCCTGGGCGAAGAATGTTCGTGGTTGTCTGCGGAAATACCCTTGAACGCTTTCCCGGTCCTCTCGATCGTTAGCAAACCGGTGACCTTTAAAAGCCTTTTTCAGAGGTCTGAAGATAAGGTAGTCGCATTCAGACAGGTCGGGGGATGTGGGTGGAGGTGATTTTCGAGACCTCGCAGCGGATGCGTCGCAAAAAATCTTATTCATGGCAGTCGTTTCTATGGTGATGAAAAAGTGTAACCATCTGAACCATCTGAATACTGTGCACTGGGACGCACACTCAAGCCTATACACATCCATCATACGACGATAAATTTCGGCTTCGCTAGCACCTTCTGCCATCAAAAATTGAATAGGCCCTCGCTTTTCTTGTTTGGACGAATCCGTGTCGCGACCTGGCTTAAACACGTTCAAACAACACACTGACACTTTCCGACGATAGCAGCTTTGTTTCATAATATATAATTTCATCTACTGGAGCAAATGCAAAGCTCTGAGTACGTAAACACTGCCGCAATAACAAAAGTCTCCCTTTCATTTGAGCCAGTCTTACAGGCATGTATATATGTATATATATGTTACGATAAACAATGTACAGAGGCTGTTCACACATTTTTTAGACGATGTATATTGTATTCACAAAACCAAATTACATAAAATTCTTGTGTTTTAAATGTTCTATTTGACATCACTTATTCTGAACTATCTTTCGACACCGCAATTTCCAGGATAATAATGCCTTTTGAAGTGTCAGAAGAGGTATTCTATCCCATTCCTCCTGAACAGCTTTCCAGAGTCCTGTAAGGGTTTTGGGACGACGTTTGGATAATTCAGATTTTAAAAGTCCGAAAGCACAAAAATCCATAGGTGATACATCAGGAGATTTAGTAGGGATATCAGTGAAGGGTATGACCTTGATACCAGTTTTTTGTTCCATTTCTTTTAGGAAATTTACAGTGGATTTTGATGTGTGACTGCTAGCTTTGTCCTGATGGAGTCTCACAGATTGATGGCACTGTGGGTAAAGCGATGGTATTTCATTCAGAAAAATTGGCGATAAAATATGTTCCTGATAGTAGTATTTGGAGTTAATCTTGACATTTTTCCACTCTCTTTATTTTTAACTTGCCATTATAAGAAAAACCAGCAACAATCATGAATCCCTTAGAAAAACTTTCTTTCGATTCTTTGAACCACGTACTTAAATTTTTTTCTCCCCTTTTAAGATAATAAATGGCTCTTTTTTTTGTTGCAATTATTTAAATACACCCATGATTCATCTATTGTGACAATTGTTTTCCATTTTTCTTTGGATAAGTGTTTCTCATATAGATTTCTGCAGTGTGTCCTGCGTTCAGCGATATGATTTGGAAGAAGACGATGCACATTGCGATTTTTCGCTTTCTTAAGATTTGAATCAACGTTTATCATTTTGTTTACAGTGGACACCAAGCATTTTAATGATTTTGCAACTGTCCTTTGACTAGGGGGATTTTCTTTTAACATTAAACAACGTACCTTTGCAATAGTCGAAGATGTCCATTTTCTCCTTGGATACTTGTTTGAAATTTTTGTCCCACTTGAGGCTCCAATTTGACGTTTTTTCCTTTCTTGTTGACGATATTACCTATCGACGCTTTAGATATCACAAAACCATGACTCTCACATCGTTTTTGGATAACGGAGTATGCATATTTCTCTTCGGAAAGAGCATAAATGTAGCCTTCGAACCACTGCTTTGTTAAAAATGCCATTTTGAATAAAAACAAAACTTTCAAGCCGCAGACGATAATTTTGACTTTTAAAAACATAGTTCAATTGCACTTATTTCTTTTGCAGCAAACTATTTTTTATTACCGCTTACCAAAATCGTCTAAAAAATGTGTGAACAGCCTCTGTAAAACGTAATCAATCGTCTTTAAAATTTTATACAAATTTTATTGTAAGTTTAGTGTAGATTGTTGTCGTCATAGCCAGAATATATATTTTTGCACATAATATATTTTGATTAGACGCTTCTTCCCTCGTTCTCTATTTTCAATTAATACAAGCCAGAGAGCAAGGTCATTCCTCACCAGGCACTCCTTGTGTCTGCCCAAGAAAGTACATCAAACTACGCAATTATAAATCCCATTTCCACCCTGACTTTGCAAAAGTGGACCTTTCCTACAGTAAGAAATTCTCATTAGGTCAACAATTATTATTAAATTTCTTCTCCTCACATACCATATTTGTAACTGCCCTAAAACTGCAAGATGTCAGTTTTCCCACATTTCTGAAAATATTTCACGTACATCTCCAACATAGAGTTCACATAAAGGTAAATATAAAAATTTAGAAAAAGTGTAAGTGCATCAATGAAATTAATAATTTATAAGTCCCGCTATGCACTTAAATAAGTTAGGGAATGAAATAAACTTTTTTAGCATAACATATATATTCACTGCCTTTCAAAAGTTAAGGTACAACATGTTTTTTATGTCTGATTTAAAGATGAATGAATAGAGAAACAAGAAATGTGCACTAAACAGTTTTTTTATTAAATGCGACACAGAAATTTATCCAATTTGCATAATTATGATGAGTTATAGCAAAAATGCACTCTTGGCGGAAAACTTCATTATTGAAGAAAACAGTACATCACAGTTTTATGTAGAAAAATGTCATGGAAACATTAAAAATAATTATTTTTAATAAGGAATATGTCCCCCCCCCCTAGCTGCAATGCACTGTCGGCACCGACTTTCCAGGCTGCCAATTTAAGTTGTCGGACAACGAAATGGGAAGCGAAGACCAGACAAGGAGAACACCTTGTTCCAGATCATGTAACGACCTTGGATGAGGACTTAAAGCAGCAACGTGTCTGCGGAGGTAGTTCCAAACATGCTCTATCGGATAGAGATCTGGAGATCGAGCTAGCTATTCCATTCGCTCCAAACCGTGACCTTCAAGATAATTCTCTACAAGCATAGCTCGGTGAGGTCTTGCATTATCATCCATTTGAAGGAATTCGTTGCAAATAGCAGAGGAATATGGGCGGACATATTGATCAAGGATCTCGTCCCGATATCTTACACCAGAGTTCCTCTGTGGAACACATGCTGGTCAGTGTAACCACCGAGAGAGATTCCTGCCCAAACCATGATTCCACTACCTCTGTAACTGTGTCTTTCAGCAATATTTGATTGGTTGTATCTGGTGCCTTGTTCCCTCCAGATCAGTAGACGCCCTGAATCGCTCTCTAGTGTCACCCTGGACTCATCTGTGAAGAGTACAGAAGCCTTTCTGGTCCAGGCTTTCTGGTCCAGGAAACGTGTTCTCTTGCCCAACATAAACGGACAGTTCTCTGTCGTCGGTTAAGTAGGACACACATCTGGTCGTCTTGCATACAGACCACAATTGTGAAGGCGTCCTCTCACCGGATATTCTTGTCCCTGAAACGATAAAATGATCTGAAACAAGCTGAGGTACAGTAATGCTTCTCCTTCTTCGGGCCGAAAAAGCTAAATAGCGGTTTCCCGCATGTGTTGTAACTCGTGGTAGGTCGTCTTTTACACACAGAATTTTCTGATGTAAACTGATTCCACAGTCGTTGGACCCCACTTCGAGACACATCGAGACGTCTAGTAGCATCAGCTTGTCACAATCCCATTAACCTCCATCCGATCGCCCGCCACCTTAATGAATCGAATAAATGACTTCTCGGAGACATTGGTAGACTCTCCTGGGTACTGTCAACGGAATTGCCAACAAAAATTGAAAATAAACAATCGTGGACAATACTTACACACAAAGTCAGGAAACTTTGATCTTTCCACATTTTCTCTTACTCTTATATAAATGGTTCTTTAAAATGGAAGTGTTGACCAAGATTTTTTGCATAAGGATTCTTAAAATTCGATACTATCCTTCATATACACTATGAATTTTATTGTTACTGCCTTTATTTTAATGGTGAGCTTCGAAAAACATGGTATACCTTAACTTTTGGAGGGCAGTGTATATATATATATATATATATATATATATATATATATATATATATATATATATATATATATACACACACTCATGGACAAAAAAATTAGCGCACCAAGAAGGAGTCGTCAAAATGAAACGAAATTTTACATATGTAATGATTACTTTGATATAAGTAAATGATAAGAAAATCAAAGAAAAAGGATAATTTATTTCAGAGAAAAAGGCAAAAGAACGGAGGAGTTAATACTCCGTTGGACCCCCTCTAGCGCGAATGCACGATGCGATACGATCGGGCATTGAGTCATACAAGTTCTGTATGATGTCTTGAGACATTTCGTTCCATATTTGCTGTAACCTTGCCTCTAGTTCGTTCAAACTCGTGGTATCCCCAACTCGTCGTCCCAAATGATACCAGATATGCTCGATTGGACACAAATCTGGGGATCGGGCAGGCCAAGGAAGGGTAGTAACAGTGCGGAGACAGTCTTGTGACACCCTTGCCGTATGAGGCCGAGCATTGTCTTGTTGAAAAATGGCTCCTGGGAGCCGTTGCATGAGTGGCAACACATGTGGTTGCAGGATTTCATGAACATACCACTGGGCTGTCATGGTGCCACGGAAGAATACTAGGGGTGACCGTGTATTGTAGGCAATAGCACCCCATACCATCACACCAGCTGTGGGAGCGATGTGTCGCTGTACAGAAAAGGCAGGATTGAAGCGTTCACCACGGGCTCTCCACACACGAACACGATTGTCATCACTGCCGAGATTGAATCTGGATTCGTCGCTAAAGACGACCTGGTTCCATTCCGCTGCAGTCCAGTTTCCTCGTGCGCGGCAAAACTCCAAACGGAGGCGTCGATGGGTGGGCGTCAAGGGCAGCACACGTAATGGGCGCCGCTATACCAACTGTCCTTCAGCCAGGCGCCTTCGTATGGTTCGAGAAGACACAGAGGCCCCTAGTGAAGGTGCTACCTGTGCCTGGATGGCGGCCGATGAAGCAGTTGGCTGTACGCATGCATTTCTTACGATGTGGCGGTTTTCTCGACGACTGGTCTGTCGAGGGCGTCCTGAGCCTGGTCTTCGTGTACATGACATCTCTCGGGTCCACTGGTCCCAACACCTCCTCACAACACAATCAGAGCGGCCTAATTGACGAGCTACTCGCCTAGCTGACCACCCAGCTTCCATCATCCCGACGATTCTCCCCCTCTCCAACTGCGACAACTGCTTATATTGTCTTCGAACACGGCGTAATGGCATGTCTATCTCAGCTCTTCCTTTGTAAATGATTCAGCACACTCAAACAAGCTTTGGTTACCTGTTTTATATTCCACAGAGTACGATGTTCAACGCCCTCTACCGGCTATACGTAATGCGCAATCACGCTGCATTTCTAATCATTTGCATATCTCCCCGACATGTACCTTCATTGCAAGTTTCGTTACGATCCCGCAATTATTTCTTGGTGCGATAATTTTTTTGCCCATGAGTGTATATATATATATATATATATATATATATATATATATATATATATATATATATATATATATATATATATATATATATATATATATATATATATATATATATGTGTGTGTGTGTGTGTGTGTGCGTGTGTGTGCGTGTGTGTGTGTGTGTGTGTGTGTGTGTGTGTGTTGGTTGCATATGTGTATACGTGTATATTGTTACTAAGCACAGAAATCCAAATAAGCCGAAACCATTTCCTCGAAGGAAAAATATAGCTCGCCGAAATATTGCGATAATATCCTCCCGGGTGCCTCTTTAAGGGTGTGGTTGATGCCATCTTCCTCTTATTAATAGGTATATCGCTCCTCATTAGACTCCGCAGAACGAAGACCAGAACGGAAAGCTATCCAGTAAATCATCGCCAATTTACATTATTTTGTACACTTGAATATAGGAGTAAGACGCTGTGTTAGACGCGTTTCGTACTTATGGATCTTGTCTATGAACTGAATGAGAACCTGTCTGTCATTCTTTTTAGTGCCATGCGAATGGGAAATGCATATGTCTTTGAGAGCCGACACTTTTTGCGGGGTATTTTTTTTTTATCGGTCTCCTAGCATGAACTTGCGTATGTGTGTTTTGTGCGTGTGTGTGTCTTTGGTTTTTGAGAAAATTGAAAAAATAATGCGCTAAATGATGAAAATAAGACTTTTTTTTCATGGTTGGAATTATGAATTGTTCAACTATTTTTTGCATATATAACGTTCTTTATATAAATACTCTTTAAATATTTTAAAAAAAAAAAAATATATATATATATATATATATATATATGTGTGTGTGTGTGTGTGTGTAAAATGCGTGTACTTTCTTTTACACCAATGCGGAGACACTTGTCGCGAAGACATTCGCCTATAATACACCGCAGTTTTTCTGGCCAGTTTATTATGGGGGCACCATATAGACGCACCAGCATTACCCCCTATGAAGAGACGACACAAACGGGAGCATTTTAGTGGCGCGACGCCGGGATTCAATCCGAACACCCTCAGCACCGGAAGCCAGCGCGGTGTACCACAAGGCTGCCACAGGCCCAAATGCATGTAAATAGAAAAACAACATTTTGTGTTTCGGACGCTCTTAAATTCATATTCTATATAATTTTTTTTTTAAATACACGAGCACCACTTGTAAAATACCTTTCTTGAAAATTTATGGCATGTGACAGGTATTTGCAATGTCTATGGTTCAATTTGTGAACAGAAACAAGGCAAAATGCTCTATATTTTAGCTTTAAAAAGAGGATATCTTGCAAATTTGCGGAAAAGTCAGAGTCGTGATAATTGACTATTGAAAGAAGTTTGTGGAGGTTAACAGGAGGTTTAATCCCTCTATTCCTCCCGAATGAGTAAAGTGGTAAGAAGAGAGTTTTTGTTGCTGTTTTGGTAGTTAATTAGTCAGAATTAGGTGTGTAGGCATTACTCTAAAAAGCTGGTGGTAACTGAGCTCACAGATCCCGATTTTAGTGCAATCATTATTCTGTGTTGTTGATTTAGAAAAGGGGAAAATATAATGTACTAAAGAAAATAAGACATGAAAATAAGTCTTATTTATTTTAATATATTTTCTGTTAAGGCCGGTGTAGCTCAATAAGTAGAACTTCCATCTGGAGATGACGGGATATTAGTCAAATTCCTAGTTCTGCAGTAAAATTATATATTCAAAGAAAACCACATTCTTGAAATAACGCTGCTAGTAAAAAGTTGGTGCAAAGATGATTTCAGATCATTTCTGCTAAAATGATCCACTTAAGATCTGAAGTTTCTCTTGATACATAGAAATTTTTTTTAAACGAAAAGAGGGCGGGGGTGTATTAATGTAGTACATGTCGAGATCATATGTTCCAACCTTTTAGTATTAATTCGGATAACTGATGAAGTATTGACTTTTTTTTTAATTGCTCATCTCTAGCTAACTTTTTGGTCGTACATTTTTAATTCAGGGTTGAGAAGATTCAAAACCACCGCGCGTATAAGCCCAAATTGATAGCTACTGATGCTCGTCGCCATGACGGCAACCCGCTTGACTTCAGATCCGCAGAACCAGACACCCGGTCCTGCTCCTGGCCCCACCGTGTTGCGGGGCTCTTCGCTCCTCCTTATGGTGCATATGCATTCATGCAGAGTTCTCTGCATGCAGACCCCCGACTCCTGTCATCACATTAGTCACGGTAACCCTACCCGTCCAAAGCGATGTGAATGAACACGTGTCTTCCAGATATTCCCCCATTTAGAACCCCCATTCCCACCCCCAAGGTCCCTCGTGTTTCTTGATCTAGTGTCCCCCGCCCCCGCTTGACACCATTTGATCCCCGGGACCCCGGGATCTTTGATGCTCTGTAGCAGGACCGCGAGAGGAGGAGATCCACGCATATACGGAGTACGCAGTGAACATAAATCACTGGCTTACCCCCGAGCAGAGCAGAGCAGAGTACATGAATGCAAATGCAGCATGAGTTAGTCAAGAACACCACATGACACCACTCGTTCGCGGCCCTACTTTCAGAGCCATCCAGGAATCAAATTAGCAGTTATAAATTCCAGTTATTCATAGTTAAATTAACGCAGCCACCATCTGCCATCTACATCAACTTTGTACTATATTTTTCGTCTTATATACAAATGTTATCTGAAGTCCCGCACTAGTCGTGCAGGAAACAAAAATCCAAAATAACAAAATCACTCCTAAATTACATATCATTTACATGTTAGAATAACAGTTAATAAAAGTGCACAACCGTGCAGTAACTCAGCGACAAGCATATGTTAAACAGACAAATAAATAAAGATGATGCAATCACAACTCGTGAACGGCAATCCATCGACAAGCATATGATTTCTTCAACTTCAGTTTTCGTTCAAAACATAACATTGACAAATAACTTTCAAAGATATGTCAAACAATGGCAAGCATATGCAGAACCACAAGAATAGCTAAGAACAATCAAAACAAAGAAAGCTCCATAGCCATCGCCAGTGCTGTGGCCCCGAAGGACCGTAGTCCGTTATTTCTATCAGTCTGTTCATCTCAACACGATAACTGCCGCATACGTGGTCCGTTGGTAGATGATTCGTGTCAACTTCTTTTCTTCCCGTTCTTCTTCTGTATCTGTCGCAGTTGCCACATTTTAATTTCTTCTTACAAGGACTTTGCCCGTGAGTTTTCTCAGAACAGATCTTACAAGCTTTTTCGTTCTGACAGTGTTTCGTAACGTCTCCATAACGCCAACATTTATAGCATATGGTGGGTTTGAGATAATACCTCCATTCTAAACTCAACAGTGGCGTACGCAGGGGGGGGGGGGGGGGGTTGATAGGGGTTGACCCCCCCCCCATTGGTTCTGATTACATATATTATTTAATTAGGTTTAAGCTTTGCACTGATTGCTCAAACTAACTCTTTCATAGTAACCCCCCCCCCCCTTTGAAAATTTCTGCGTACGCTGCTGAAACTTAACCAGCATATTTTAATCCTTTTCAATTTTCCTATCTTCCTATAGGTTTCTCCTTTCATTTTGATGATCACATTATTCCCTTTCTTGGCCTTGTAGGCCGTGTCAACTTCTATATCGGAACCGGAAAGTTCCTTGTTTTGTCTTTTGATAATTTCTAGTAATTCTTCTTTCTTATATGTTTCACTGACACCAAACACTATGATCTTGGGATCCTTCTTTTTTGGCTTCTCAATATCGTATGTCAAACATAACTCATCGTTTCTACTTATTTCTTTCTCTAGTATCTCCATCTTTCTTTTTGTTTCCGTGCCAATTAAAACACCTCTGTTTCCTATTTTAAGAAAGGCTTTTATTCCGATTTTTAATTTATCCGGTTCGATCCAATTTATAACATCCCTCTTAGTCGCTTCAGAGTTCACTCCCCCTAAAGGAGTAATAGTAATTTCATTTCTTTCACCTCTTGCTTTCTTTATGAGCCTCTTCTATTCAGCCGATCTCTTTTTAACCACCTCTGCAAAACTTTCCTTCTTTTCCATTGTACTCAATTGCCCCCTCAGGAAGTGAATGATTTTTTGCTGCTCGGTTATCGAATTTATTATATCAGCAATATCTTCATTCCTCTGCCTTTTAGTCTCCACCATAAGCTTAGAAGTGCTAATAGCGTTGTTCAACCTTCTATGCTTTAATTTAATTAAGTCCTCAGTCCAGTGGCGCACCCAGGATTTTTTCTTTGGGGGGGGGGCGAGATGAATGGATAAAAATATTTATAATGCATGGGGGGGGGCGAGATGAACGAATAAAAATATTTATAATGCAAAATCAATATTTCTACTTCTTTGGGGGGGGCTAGGGCCCCCTGCCCCCCCCCCCGGGTGCGCCACTGCCTCAGTCAACACTCTTAGTTCCTCCATATTCTGCATTGCTCGGAGTTACGACTGACTCAACTCACACTCCTCCGGCGTCAGCTATCTACTCAAAGTAGACCCCCAGGGCCCACCACGTAGAGGTGCTGGAGGGAAGTTTAGAATAATTTACTAAGCACTGTATAATAGCTGACTAAAATTCACTAATAATCGCAATAACTCGTCAGTAATACTTTTCGCTATAAACACAAATTTACAAATTATCTTAATATTAGCGTGGGGTGAGCCCCTCAAGATGGAGAAGAATCTGAGTTTAATGCACATTTCGGAGCGAGAGGTAGTGTGTAGAGTTTAAAAAAGGAAGTTCCACAGACTCTTCCGTTCCTGAAGCAACCGTAGATCGACGCAGACATCGAGGCCAGAATTATGGGAAAAAATCATAGAAGCCTTTCTAACATTTTACTGTTTGTTTCTTTTTCTATCTTTCTTCTATATTTTCTTTCTTTCTTGGTGCTTTCTTTTCTCTTCGATTTTTTTAGCTGCTGAGGTTTGATCCTCGAGTTTGTGCCACTACCATATCAGGTAATGGCAGAACCATGCGAAATACTTCTGCACAAAGTAAACTATTTTTCGGACCTGTGTACAGGTTTATAAACTATTGAGATGGGGAACACAGAATGCTTCATTCAATCATTATAATTTTTTTACTGAAAGTGTTTCTTTCAACTGTTATTTTCTTTACCAATTACTTTCAATTTAAGTATGCCGTTTGTATACATTCCTACAACATCTAGGATCTGGCGCCACTAGAACGCGATTTTTCGATTTACATTCTGAATTCTGTCCCAATAATACAACATATAACTAGATAAATCAGTTAATATAATAATAATAATAATAATAATGCAAAACATTTCTGAAAAGCGGATTTGACCAAACTGTTACCTACGTATGGGAGTTGTTAGTATGGACGAGTAGTTCACAAAGTGATTAAGTATTTTTATGGTTTAAAGAGTTAAATAAAACTCTCCATAAAACAGTGAATTTCAGTTTATCTTAAACCACAGTCATAAACCATGTTCCTTCAAGATGTGATATGATTGATCTTCCTATTAATTAATTTATTATATTGAAGAGGTTTCAAAACTTAAGTGAAACAGTTTATTAGAATTCAGTGCACAATGTTTGTTTGTTGCTCATGCAAAGGCACTTGTCGAACATTGTGTAATGAATGTTTTACAATTCCTTGACAAGAACTTGTCCGAAGACATTCGCACTATTAATACACTATGTACTCAATGATATTTCGTCTTTTAATTTAATAAATGATCCATTAGAACGTTTTGAATAAACAGCAACAAATCTTTCCGTTAGATGGCAGCAGCTGATGGACAGCTAAATTGATATTGACTTATGTATTAATACTCGTAGTTTCTTCTTTTACCATGAGATGTCAGCACTAGAAATTATATTGAATCGCTTGGAATAAATATAGATTTCTCCACTAGATGGCAGCAGCAGAAAGATGTTTGTATTGATATTACATAATGAACCAACAAAGTCTGGTTTCACCATGAAATGGCAGCAATACGAATTTATTTTGCGGAAGAACGAATTTATTTTGCGAATTTATTTTGCGGATAAATAAGAGAAGTTTTAGGATAAATATATTACAAATATTCAAATCATTTAAATGCAAAAAAATATCTCAGAGATTATTTTTGAGAATGCCCAGCATATATTTTTGTGGCAACAGCATGTCTGTGAAGGAAACAGTGCGTTCATTCCGTCCTTAGTGTAAGATCTTTCAGTTCAACATCAATCCGTTGTTATCAGCTGTGCGCCATCGCTACATACTGCAATGCATTTTCCTAGTCCAGGTTATAGTGTTTTGTAACCTCATAAAAGCCATTAAAAAGACTTTGTCCTGTTGAATGACCAGGCATTGATTTGCAAAACACCATATTTTCTACGATTGATCTATCCCATTCATACCTGATAAAACATAAAAACTTAGAAAGCTTTGACACATCTGTTGATTCATCAAATTGAATAGAAAAAAAAATCCACTTGAATTCATCGACTGAATTATCTGATAGTGAACATTGGTAGCCATCTCGCTGAATCACTTGAAACTGTGTAGCTAGAAGGTGGAACAGTTTTAATTTTTTTTGGTTCTCCCATTCCTATTAACACATTGATCATATCAACTGCAGCAGGTAGTAGGAGGTTTTCCGCGATTCTGCGGGGTTTTCACATCTTAACAACTTTTATGTCTACGCGACAGGATGCTTCGAATGTGACTTGCTTTACAAATAGAAGCTTGCTGATTTTTCAAAGTATGCCATTTTTTTTTTCGAAAAATTCCAGAGGTTGCTTTTAAGACATGGATGTTTAGTGTCCATGTGACGAATTAATTTGGATGGCTTCATACTTTGAACTAGTCGCTCGAGCAGTTATTTGTTATTTTTATTAAGTTTTGATCTGGGGGGGGGGGGGGTCACGTGTTCATTTTATTTTGCAGAGGGGGTTTATTTTATTTTTATGTTTGAGGGGGTTGCGGGGCCAAAAAGGTTGAGAACCTCTGCTCTAGATTAACAAATTTTACTATTCGTTACTACATATTATAAGTAAATAAAATTAAAGACATACATGACAGCAAAAAAAAAAATTCACTTCAAAGTCTATATTTGGTCTTCATTTTATATAACTTTTTCAACAGTTATATCTTTTTAAAACAGCAGTGAAGCTAAACTACTGCAAATTGGCTAAGGTGCCAGCCTTCAGTATCAGAATCTGTGGGGTTTGAGTACTGAGATAAGCATAGGTACTTGCAAACATTTAGAATCAGCTTTAAATTGCTAGTCTCAATCTATTTAGCTCTAGAGCTACAATAGTACTCCAGAATTCTCAAAAAGCAATCAATCAACCTTTAAAATAGACATTTTAATGTTAGAAATATCTCTTTTATAAATAGTTTTAACTCATTGCCAACAAACTTCATTGTTTTCTTTTGTCACAGGTCCTCCATGTGAAGCTTCTACAACAGATTTTCAATGCTGAAGAGCAGCTCCAGCGCTAAAAACTTGTCAAGGCAGTTTCATGGTTATTTCCATTGAAAATGAATTTAATTTTTCATGAAATTAGGAATATAAATGAATATTTAAGTTCGTGAATTATAGTAAATACGTGACTATAATATGTGCATTTATTTTATAGATATATACAGTGAAACTTTTCTATGGCAGCCAGTCATAGTTCCGAAAAGAAGTGGCCATTTTGAGAGGTGGCCATTGAAAAGAGGTTTCTTCCATAACATGGCTCTATGGAGTCTTTAATCAGTTCTGAACAAATATATGGCAGTTTAGTGGGGTAGCCGGCTAGAGATGTTTCACTGTGTGTGTGTGTGTGTGTGTGTGTGTGTGTGTATACAGATACTACCCTACATACGGACGAATTACATTCCAGACAGTCGTTCGTATCTTGAATTCTTCGTAAGTCGTTATTTAACGTAATTTTAAAATTACCGTACCACAATTCTATAACATTCCTAGAAAGTGGAACTGTGCTTTGAATCGAACATTGCATGGCATCCCAGATATGTTCAATAACGGCGAGATCTGGTGAACGAGGAGGCCATTCCATGTTTGAAAACTCGGATTAGTGTTCCTCAGTCCATAATTTGGTGGAGTTTGAGTTCTAAGGTAAGAATAATCTGGTGGTCATAATCCTCAAACCATAATTTGGTGGTTTAGAGCTCACCTCTACTGGGCTGCCCGTGGGTAATTGTGGTCCCTGGATTTTCCCCCGACGTAGGAAAAAAATACTAATTTGGTGGCTGTGAATGTGTGTGGTGGTGCATTCTCTTGTTGGGGGAAGCCCAAACCCATCAGAGTGAACATATGACATGAATGGCTGTATCACATCTGAAAAGATGTTAGCATAGCGTTTACCAGTCAGAGAAGTTGTAGGCGTATGAGGGGCCCTAATTCGTACCAGCTCAACATACCCCACACCATTACTGAGACACCAGCAGACTTTACTGACCCTATATGGAATGCTGGATTCATTGACTTATGGCGTGTTCTTCACACACGGACCTTTCCATCTGTCCGAATCAATTGGAAACGAGACTTGTCAGATCAGGCTACTCGTTTCCAGTCTTCCTGTGTTCAGTGGTAGTATTCCTGAGCCCATACAGGGAAAAGAGTTCCGTGATGTGAGGAAAGCAATGGCAATCGAGTTGGGCGTCCGCTATTAAAGCCCATATCATGCACTAAACGTTGCACAGTTCTCCCGCTAATGTTAGTAGAGGCCCCAGTATTGAATTGGGATGTTATTTGCTCCAATGTTGCACTCCTTTCGCTTGAAATGATTCTCATCAGAAGACGCCGGTCTCGGTCTTACAGTCTTTCGGCGGCCGCCCTGTCGCAGTGGGTTTGATATTTTACAGGAGTTCTTGTATTCGAGGTACACCCTTGAAATGGTTGAAACGGAAAATCTAAACTTTGCCTGTAACTCCGAAGTGCCATGGCCCATTTCACGAGCACCAACTACCTTACATCACTGAAATTAACTTAAATCATTATTTTCTGCCATGCTCACTGCGCAATTAGCTTTAACCTTTCACAAACATCTGTCGTTGTATATACTGCTTTCGGACGATATCGTGTACGAGAAAGGCATGTTCCACTCTTAACCGGTTTTTATCGTCTGTCGTTTAAACGATGCCGTCCGACATCTAGCAGACGCCGACAGGAAAGTGGATATTTTCCCACTTACCCTGTCTTAGATCAGGGGTCGGCAACGTGGTGCCCGCGAAGCAATTTTAAAGTGCCCGCCGTTCAAATATCTAAATTTTAGGTATTTGAGTTTAGAAATTTGATTTTAGATATTTTTGATTATTTGAATTTTTTGATTATTTAGATATTTGATTGAGAGGAAATGTATTTGAGCGGTTTTTAAATTTATTACCACAGGTGAAAGAATTTCTGTTATCCAGGAATGAAATTTGTTTAGAATCGGAGAAAAAACCTTGGATAATTGAGTTAGGCTTTCTAACTGATTTAACTGTAAAATTGAAGGCACTAAATTTGAAACTACTGGGTTGGAATCATCGTATTGTTTCTATGGCAAGTACGATAAATGCATTTAAAGCTAACTTGGCGCTCTGAAAATCGCATATGGAGAAAGATAATTTATCACATTTCCCAAATTTAAAAATGGTAATAATAAACTATTACGAGGGAATTTCTACCACCTATCAGTTTGCCAAACATTTTGATTCCTTACTGGAAGAATTTAATACCAGATTTGAAGAATTCTACGAACTGGAGGCATTCTTGATGTTTCTTATTAATCCTTTCTCTCATACAGAGGACGATGTGGCTAATAAAATCGCAAAATATTTTGATATTTCCAATACGGAGGACTTAAAATTCGAAATTATAAATATAAGAAATGACTTAAATTAAAATTGAATTGAATTAAAATTACATCATAACGAAGAAAAATTCTGGAATTTAGTGAATGGAAATATCCCCCCATTGTCGAGAAAATGTGCTCTGAAATTGAACTCTCAATGCGCATCGACAAATACTTGTGAATCTTTGTTTTCCAATATGAAATACTTAAAATCAAATTACCAATCAAGCTTCACTCACACTCATTTAGACCATTGCCCGAGAACTGGGGATTCAACTTAAGTGCCGCATTACAATGAGCTGGCCACAGATTTGAAATGTCAAATATTGCATTAATTATGAATTAAATTTAAATTTGAATTTATGTATTAAAAATGTATGTCGCATTAATATTTTGATGTTCAAATATTAACCTCCTCCTCTTCATCCAGCGGTTCCCCTCCGAACTCCCGCATTTCTGAAATATGCCCGTCTAGTAAAAAAAATTGCCGACCCCTGTCTTAGATACTCACGGCGGGCGACAAAAATTAAATTCATGTAACATAATTAAATTTTCGTGACCCCAAAATTTCACTTTGCGACCCCATTTGGAGTCGCGACCCACAGTATAAAAAACGCTGAGTTAGACCAATACATTCAATGATAAAGTAGACCAATACACTCGATGGAAGCAAATGAGTTATACAGGGAGTAACTCGTTAAATCCCCCCCCCCTTTTCGGGTATCGGCCATGAATCACTGAAGACCGGTCGCTACGTAGCAATACCTGAATACGCAGTCGAGGGTTGATTTCCCAAGTTCAGTGACATTTTTCATTGCTGTGGGGCTCGAGGAATAAGTTGAATTATATGAATCAGATGTAAAATATATGTAGTATCAGGCGTCTTTAGCTATAGACTGTGCCTGATACTAGGCTGAAATTCCCGAGCGACGGGTGCGCCCTCAAGCGGCCTGGAGGGGAAAATTATCAGTTGAGAATTGGGAGAGCAAGAGGTAGCAGCCCCAGCGCGTAGGTTGGCGGCTTTGTAACGATTCCTCTGTGTCATTCCCAGGCAGCTAGTAATACTCTTAGCGAGTAGGCTGAGAATATCATCACAAAGCTCCATAGAGCTTCTGCCGTGAGCGTATTATTCAATTCCTACTATTAGTTCACACTCTCTCTATATATACCTTGTTCAAATTTTCAATCGTTAATAAAAGTACTTTTTATTCATCCACTCAAGTTCAAATACATTTTTTTTAACTTGTAGTGGATGACACTTGATGTTAATACAGTTTTTTCAAATATTAATTCATTAAATTTAATTAATCAATTTTAGTTTTAGACCTAGAGCGTCTCTTGCTCTTGAATAGTAATTTCCCTCTTGTTACTGTGTAAACGGTAGCACTGCGGTATCGCGGGCTTCTCCCGTCATGTAGGTTGCGAGATCGAATCCCTAACCTGACAAATTTTTTCTCTCTCTTTCCCCCCTCCTAATCTCGCACAGTAGGCAAGGTTCTGGCAGGCAATCCTTTTTTTCAATTCCTACTATTAGTTCACACTCAAATTTTTCTTTGTTGACCTAAGTAAGAATTGACTTTAAATTTTTTTTTATATATTACTTGTTTTTATTCTTTGTTCCTTGTATATGTATATATGTGTGTGTGTGTCAAGAAAATAAACGTCTTTCATCCGAATGGCGCCTCTTCATTGAGTGAAAGACTTGAAACAACCGCTAAAATCACGTTTGGTTCTACAATATACACAAAAGTCTCCTTCTTTCCTGTTTATATTTGAATTTAATACCCTTAGGAAAATATACAAAAAATGTTCAAAGCAATGCATGAAATAATTTTTTTTTAATAAAATCGGTTTTTTTTTTTAAATCATTCGATTTAAATCATGATTTTAATCATTGGTTTTAATCATTTGATTAAAATCCTTTACCCCCTACCCTTATAGGATTCTTGTGTTTTATCCCATAAAATAGGACGATCATGAACTAGTGTAATCAGTACTTCAAGATCAACTTCTGCCATGATATAAAACTTTGAACTGATTTAACACAACCTCTGTTAAAAATATTTTCTCTTTTGGCTGATCTGTAGGTAAGGATAAGGGCCTGTTCACATAGGAGTCCGTTGCGTAGCGTTAAGGGAAAGATGACGTTGAGACGAAAATAAACCAATCATAGGCGTTAAAAATTTCATAGCTAAACTTTTTAACTCCTATGATTGGTTTATTTTCGTCTCAACGTCATCTTTCCATTAACTCAACGCAACGGACTCCTATGTGAACAGGCTCTAAATGAAAGCAAAATATGTTCCGTAGTTTAATTTGTGGAATATATATTTATCTCAAAACAGCAAACAAGAACAACAAAACCAGGAAACAACCGTATCAAACTGCAAACGACACGTGCCGGCTAGATGCGTACTGCGCCATTGATCCCTTCCCCCTATTCATTAGCCGGTTTTTTTCGACGACAACGGCAGTCGTTCAGTGCAGTGGGACCAGCCAGCTTCAGCACGACAGCCGGGTATCGCTTACCCGTCCACGACATTTCTCGGCCAAGTGTGAAACCAGCCGTACACTCTTCGTCCCGATAAAGTGTAGACGGCATCGTTTAAACGACAGACGATAAAAACCGGTTAAGTGTGAAACAAACCAATGTGCATGCTGCTTTGTATTTCAAATGAGATCGTCTATCCCAGTTATTCTGGCATGGACACCGTATCTCTCCTTTCTCTTTAGGATTTCAAGAAAACTCGCAAATTCGGGTACCCTTGCGGTTCTGCGATACCCCACGCAGGAGGAACACGTGCGATCGTCACGAAAGCTCCGTGTTTGTTGGATCAGTGTCGACAAAATCGGTCATTTCGACACTTTGACGCCACGCTTTAACGGTGAATTCGGAACTGATTAATTTTCGGGTTTCTCGGCAGAGATCTTTGGGAGTAATAAGAGATTTAGGATGAATTAAAAGCACTCAAGTACTACTTTTTGCCAACAAGGTGCCAATAAAGCGATAAACTCGTACGGCGGATTCTGTGACTCATCGGTTTCACGAGTAACTTGAAACCTGCGCCCCCGTGTTCGTTTTTGGGATGCATTCACCAGAGCATGCTTGTCTAGGATTAATAAATGCTTTACGGACGACTTTCATGAAGTCTTCAGCTGTGTGACGTCATACCGCAACATCGATGCGGAGACCGTATCCCCCGATCTCCTCGGGATTTTAAAAAAAAACTCGCAAGTCCGGGTACCGTTGCGGCTTTGCCCTGCCCCACCCCACGCGTGAGGGCACGTGGGATCGTCACGAAAGCTCCGTGTTTGTTCGATTGGTTGCGGGAAAATCGGTCATTTCGATACTCTGGCACAATATTTAACGTCTTAATTGCCTTTACATGGTACATCTGAGAAAATACTATTACTGACAAAATAAAATAATGTAAATTGGCATTTAAAAATATTATCTTTTTATTTTTAGTTTAATTCCTAGAACATAAAGTTATGATTGTGATAATAACAATCACATGAAAATGAATTACCTTTTGGTTTACAAACTATATTTTCATGGTAAATGAAGAGAGAATATATTGAAAAACTTTGCAAGCTCTAAGTAATTAATTGAAGTTTCCTGTTGTTTTTGAATAAAGAGAACTTTGATAGAAGGAAATCAACAATTCAAGCAGAAATGATTAATTACCCCCTATTAACAAATAATTAACTCCCAATATCAATTTAAAGAACATATTTATTTCATGCAACTAATAACACTACAAAGAAATTTTTTCAACATTTATAGACATCATTAACAGGAATCATTTTGTCATGCAAGTAAAATATAAATGAGCAGTAATAAACTATTAAATGCAAAAATAGATGATAAAAAATCAAATGATTATAGATGGTAAATTATACAAAATCAAGAAAATGGAAAGAGCATAAAACAAATGAATGCAGCATAAATCAAATTATTCATTAAATTTTGAACTCATTACCTTGGCAGTAATAAGCACAGTAAGCTTTAGAAGAAACTTATTCTTAAATATTCATAAATTTTAGGAATTAAATTATTTTGTGGTTGATAAACAAATTTAAACAAGATTTCAAATATTCCAGTAAGTTAACAACATAAAAAAACTGAATTTGAGAATAAAATGCCTGAAATAATTAATTCTACCCAAATGAATTGAAAGCAGTTTTTGGAAGAATAGTTCACAGAAATAGAAGAATTGAAATGATGACAAAAGTATCACATACTTTTAGGCATATAATAATAAAGAGAAAGCTTGGATCCAATTTTTTTTGGAATTCATAGTAAGAGAAACAAGATTCAAAATTTTCTTGTTTGAATTCCTACCATTCCAATAGAACTAGTGAAAAGTGATGTCACATGATAAAATGATAGGATGTACATATAACTGAAATACTATTCACAAAGAAATGAACTTGCAAGAAAAACCTAATATGTGAAAAAGATATATTGGGAATGCTATAAACTTGGGTGAATTTTAAAGTCTGGTTTCATGACTAGTTCACCAACTATCCAAAAAGTACATAACTTGAAAATATCCAGAAACAATTTATGGTCTTAAATCAAATGACATATGATTGATATGATGTGTTTGATTATTAAGACAATTGAAGAATGATTACGTAAGTGCAATCTAGTAGTGACTAGAAAAATCACACATGAACCTTAAAAAATGAAAGAAAATATTGAAAAAAATATCACGGACATAACATGGATATTTCGATCTATGAACATGAATACTTTGTTTCAACCCTTACAAGTGTCAATAAAATACTTATTGAAGAAAGATTAGAGAAATGTGAGATTCGATTTTCAAGAGTTTAGAAAAATATTTCACATACAATATTAAAATAGAGCAAGAATTAAAAGATGAGATTAAAAGACAGAAATTCTTAAACAATTCTAATAGTTAATTTTTACATTTGACAACATAAACTTTCATTCTCAATGCACTAAAAGTGCTGATAAACATAAAATAATATAAATATCATACAATAATCCCGACATATTTTTAATATAAAAATATTCTAACAAGTAATAAAATCTTCCCAAACAACAAAGTAAATAGATTCTCCTATAGTAATTAATGCCCATACACTTAATATAATAAATTTCAATAACACAAAAATTGCAAGTCAATAATTTAATTTTAAACTTCTTTTTTCACAGAAGGAATGATTCTTTGAATAGACCCAACTCTTATTTCATTGCAAACAATTACACGAGCAATAAAAAATATAAAATTTCTGTAAAAACAATGCATTCATCAGTACTAATTTTCAAGTCAGAAATGAATACTACATAGAGTGCAATTAACTTTGCCATGGATACCTCTATGCACCTACAAATCATGTTAATTATATGATAACATGCATATAACAATGTTGTTTCCAAAAAAGAGATGAATTGTTTTTCAAAGATTAATAGAGTTGAGAAAATAAATAAACTTTTCACTTTTTACTCTTAAGTGATTCATAGAATACATTATCTGAATCAAGAATTGGGCAGATAATGGATTCTATTGATGTAAAAATACTTCCCATTAATTACAGATTAACATATCATCTAAAATATATAATTATAGGACTTGTATGCTTATCATTGGTAAATCAAATAATACTTTCCAAGAAATAAATATAATTGGAATATAAATGAGTAGCATGGAAAAGTAATTTTAGTGAAAATCTGGAAGTTTTGCAAATGAACTAGTCAAACAATCTGTCCCTAAAAATTTAACATTTATAACTGAATACATTAAATTCCTCCAGTAAAAATTTTTTGATAGTAATTACCATAATTTTAAATAATATTTTCTATAGTAAAAAATACTAATATAATTGATGTATTGAGGGATCTTCAGAGCTTAAAGAGTGAATAATATAAAGACCCTGCAACCATTTACTTGTCATGTAGATAAATCAAAGAGGTATAAAATTGCACTTTACAGAACTTTTCTTCAAACTAGAAACAATTTGGAAAATATACTACTATAAAATATAACAAATATAGCAACAAATGCTGTTTTTAAATAAAAATGTAGAAATTCGTCCATCTGGAATATCTTTTAAAATGCAATTTAAAAATTACAGAAATGGTATTTAACAATCTTATACAGTTTATACATACAATCTTTAAACATTTTTCTTCATTGTTTTTATTTAAAAAAACATACATGAAAATTTTTCTCTAATTTTCAACAAAACACTTGCATTATGGGCAATGAGAGGCTTTAAGCAATATGAGTATACAAATTTACATACTTTATAATTGTATGTCTATGAAGAAATGTTCATTACGTATGAGCTAGTGTAGATTTTTACAGTGAATTTATAATAGGGGTTTTATGTACATTTACATTTTATATACTATTAAATTTTCAATACATTATATTTCAACAAAATGTGCAAAATTTTTAAATGACATGACATGGCTAGACTGCATTAAAGATTATCAATAAAAGCTCACAAAACAATGCAAAATTTACATAACAGATACAAATACAAGTATTTCAAAATCTGATATGAGTACTGTAAAACAGAAATTAAAAATTCAACAAAATGCAGCTTTCAAAAATTTTTTTTTAAATAATTGTTTCTATCTCTACAGAAAAAAAAATTATTTTACAATTAAATATTCAAACTTTCAACATTTTAAATTTAAAACTAATATCTTTATTGTGGAACTCTGATAAAATGACAAGCAAAAAAGGAAAGTACTGTTTGTGGAAAGAATTATTCATTATGTATGTATAAGTTAAGAGAACTGTAACCAAATGATCCACCTTTATTTTTTCAAGATATCTAAGAAGCAACAGACTGTGCATCCTACCTCCTCCAATTCCTTTTAATCTCTTAACTTTGAACAGAATGTTGCAAGACTCATTAAACTAACATTATAAATTGAATGAATAAACATGACTCTGAATATGTAGAGTAATAAGGAGTAATGAGGAAAGAATTATATAATGTTATTACATCTAATCAATTCTATAATTTAAAGTGTCTGTTACAGTTGACACCAGAGTGAACGACAGGAAAACATCTAAGAATAATATTAATTATCTACTGATGAATTTTAATAAATAATCTTAATCCCAGTATAGCAAGAACATTTGTAACTATAAAAATTCATTGTGTGTATATGAAAACTGCTATGTGCAAAATACAATGAAGATTAATTTACATTGCTGCTTATGAGCTAACTGCTATAACTACTAAAATTGTTAAAAACGGGTCAATTGAGAAAATGTCAAAACTTTAAATATTACAATCAAACAAGTGATTGATTTCAGCAGGTAAACAGAATGATCTCCTTACTAAAAATCTCAATCATGGAGCCCATAAATTAAACAAACAGTCCTTTCAGAAAAAAATCTGAAAATAAATCAAGAGTTACTGATAGGGAATTCCCTATGTAACTCCTGATTTGTACATCAAATATAAATCTTCCACTGATAAACAAAAATCTACATCATTAGTGATAACAAATTCAAATAAAGTATCTATGCAAACAAAGTAAAATAATGATATGAGTGAATTTATACATGTATGTAAGACAAGGCAGATTCTATATGACATTTTTACTACAAAAAATAAATAGCATGTGTTGTTAGAATAACAATATACTGCTTCACTTTTAAATCTATACAATATTATATTACATATTAAAAACAATCAAAAATATTTCCAGCAACAGTCACTATTATTTTCTTTGAAAATAAGTGAGTATCTATGTAGTTACATGATTTAGCCTTTGAAATTCAAATCAAAAATTAAAAATTTCAAACAATTCTGCCACATTGTCTGAATGACTAAATGCTACACTGATGAACATTTCCATTAAAGAAAATATTAATTAAAATTACTTTATGTTGAACACAATATTGAATAAAAATTTACTACTGAAAACTATATTTTATGTTACAGACAATTTTTATACAAAATAAATGCTTAAAATTATAATACTTTCCAGTGTTTCTGACTGAAATAACTTCTTATTAACTATTGTGAATAGGGACAATATTAACCATGCATGATATTCTTTATGAATGCATAGATACTGAAATCTGTTGTGGAAATGTTCTGGTCATTAAAGGTCACATTTTGAATGTATCACAAGTCATTACATAAAAGTGAGTTTTGACTAGAAAACAGTGTTTCACTTTGAAGCTATCTCAAAATATTCAGAAGAAAAATCATCATTTCCAAATGAAATACCTCGTTTGAAACCATCCTAAAGTAAAAAACAGAGAAGAAATATATTAATTCAACAATATGAAGCACAAGAAAGCTAACACAATGTAGATTCATTGTTACTCACATTTGCGACCTCACACTCTAGCAAATACATGACCTTAATAATAAACAGACACTAGTAAAAGCATAAGTCCTTACTTATCAGCTATCATACTCTCTGTAAACAATACCAAAATTTATATGTCATATTTTATTCAACAATTTTTTACTTTCATTTGCAGGAATAAAAAATTTAAATGTAATGAGATGAATCAGGGATAATATTTCAGCTAAATATTTGGGAAAGCATCATGAATGAAGGAGCTTAACTCAGAGAATTAAATATTAAACCATTTTCATGAAACATGCTAATTATATGAAAGCATAAAATTACTAAATGGCAAATAAGGACATTTACATCAAAATTTAAGTTAATTTCATCTTGAAATATGTAACCAAAAAAAAAAAGGAACTGAGTGTTAAAATCTGAAATAAAATGGTAGCTATCCTAAAAGCTGATGCTTGTCATTAAATAATATTTATGAGTAGTTTTTAATTAACACAATTAGATTTCCACTACAGGAATTTCCCTTTGATATAATTATGAGAAAATAAATTATTCTTCAATACTAATTCCCAGATAAGAAGATAAAGGGCCTAAATTTGAACAATTACTATGCTCTTGATTTTATTTCTCCATTTTTTCCATGAAAGAGGCATTTTCTAAGGATGATTCATCATGCCACACTAAGGGAAAATATTTTAATTCAAAAGATAAAATTAAGTTGATTTTTTTCTTTTTCATAAATACCAAACTAAACATATCTTGAATAAGATAAATCACTCTTTTGATAGATGTAGAACATTATACGAGGTAGCAACCATAAGAAATTTCCTGTTAATCTCCAGGAATGTATGCTCCAACTCATTGCTTGTGGGTTACATTTACTTATTTTAAACAAATATATATTACAGTGTTTTTAGCACAAATAAGATTTTAAAATTTAAACTAAAACTAATTCAAAATCTAAAAGATTACACCAGTATGTGTAGAGAATGTATATTCAAGATTTTTTTTATAGGGATAGGGGTGAAAAAAGAATTGAATTATAACAGAACATAACTTTTGTTTAACAATGGAAATAAAAACATCTGATATATTACAAAAATAAAGCATGGTGTGCAGAATCAGGCATGTTCTGTCAGAATGCAGTCTTAAAAGTTTTAAGTCTTTAGTTATGAAAGGAAATTTGGACTAAAATTTCTTATCATGTAAAGTTTATGAGAATAAAAAGAAATAAAAATTGAAACATGATATTTATATTCTTTTTCAGATATCCAAACTCATTTAAATGAATAAACTTTCAGATTATGCTAAAATGATCCTAATAATAACAATAAAAAAACTATACTTCAGATAAGCTTATTAAACTTAATACTTAACATAAGACTTAAAACTTTTTATCAATAACTTTGGTAAATGAAATAATTTGAATGCATAAACACATTGAATGGGAATATTAAATAATTTATTTTTTTACTAGGTATGGATAGATAAAAGAAAAAGAAATACATAAAACTCACATCATTTTGAAAAATTACAGTCATGTGATTTGACAGAAAATATTAAAGAAATATTTCAAAGTAATTAAAGCTCATTGATTCCCTAATTAAATCATTCCATAAAACTTCAAATTTTCTTTAAAAACAGAAAGGTAATTATTCACAAAAATCATGCTTTTATATATTTACCAAATTGTCTGCCAAGAGAATTTCCTAATAATTCCATCAGGGGTCAAGACAATTTTTTAACAGCTTGTTTTGATATAAAAATTAAAATAGGGTAGTAAATTTATTATAAAAGCATTAGTTTGTTGAGTTTTTCAAAGTTTTAACTTTCCTACTCATTTGAATGATGTGGCCCCGCAAGATTACAGATGTACTACAAATATTCTACTTATACACTACTTTGCAACCAATATCCTGGCTTCCCCCAAACATGTTAGAATTTTTATAATTTAAAATACAAATAAGTCAAATAATGTTAAATTAAATGTGAAAATACTTTTTTACTAATCACTAAAACTTGAATTAAATAACTCGATAAAAATTCTTGGTTTTAAGTTTTACTAATCTAAGATATTGATCTACCTAAAACCAAACACACTAATATTTTCCCCATAAACAGCTAAATAAATACTTCCATTTTATATCCATTTAGTATTATCAGTATTATGAGTTATATACATCTTTAGCTGAATGTAACAGTCAAATATATAATGTTGCAAATTCCCAGTTCAGGTTCGGTGATTGAATGAACTTTGAATAAGACAGAATAAAAACAAAGATTTATTTACAGGAAGATGAAATACTAGAGCTTACAGATTGTCAGAAAATGACTACAGTGCTTCTAACACAATCTCTAGTTCACAGAAGTATAGAAAAACTCAACACAACAGATACCACATGAAGTCGCACTTATTGAGGCATAAATCTCAGCAATTCTCTAGTGAAAATCTCACAGCTAACAACGGCACTTTTGACAACCTTGAAGCACACTCAAAACTGAAATCTGAACTCCAATTGAGGCTGTATTTATAGCTTCTCGAGAGTCTAGGGATTTCCACAATATTCCAGGCTTGTGAAAGTCGCTAAGTTTGATGCCAAGTCGCCAAATTTGGCGATATCTCCCCAAACTTGGCACCAAAAAATTAGTCACCAACAAGCCAATATCTCGCCAATTTAGTGAGATATCATAGAAATCCTATGTTAAAATAACTGTTCCTACTCATTCGGAATTTAAGTTTTGGGGGAAATACTAAGAGGTCACTTTTTATTGTTTTTAATGACTCCTGAACTTCAACTATGACCCTTTTTAAATAAATGAAGCAAGAAATTAAAACTGATTGTAAAGGTAACAGAAAAAAAAAAAATTACCCTCATTTCCAAAAGTCTTCTATCCACCTCTCCTATAGCATTTTTTAAATCTTGTTCCTGAAGATGTGCAGATCCAAAGTTGCCCATGCCAAACGGATCGTTTTCTGCATTTGATTGAGAAAATACATCATATTTATTATATTCAAAGGTTCCTAAATAACAAAACAGTACCAGTATTTACATAACGGTATGCACATTCCCAGAAATAAAAAAATAACATAATGGTATGAATACTAAGACATATCAGGAATTTTTTTTAAATAATTAGAAGTGAATTATTCTCAAATATGCAAGCCACTTATACTTACTGTTATTCAGAGGTGTTTGGTAGGCAGAATTCCCATTATAAGTATTTTCAAGTTCTTTGATATCTTCCAGAAAATCGTTGTATTTTTCTTTGGTTTTTGGTTCTTCAACAAATTCTCCCAACAGGTCCTGGAATTTTATTTGAATACATTAAAAAATGAATACTGAAGAAATTTTTGCATTAATAGATTACTCACAATAACATCAAAGAAACAATTTTTAATATAAAATGCACTGACAATCTGCAAATTGTGATAGTTTAAAACATCCAATGACTCTTTCAAATTTGAATACCCATAAAATTATCATAGTTCGCATTTAAGTTCATCAGAATGCAAAAGATATTAGACTTTTTAACTGGCAGGTTGCATCATGAATTGATAATAAATGACACAAAATATCATATTTTCTTTACTTTAAGGTCAAAATTTTCTCTTCAGAGCAAAAATGTTTTTAAGATTCAAACAATGAATATTTTCAAATGTATACATAGATGTGTATTTATAATGAAATAAGACAAAACTAAAATTATTGAAAATATGAAGCACAGATATAAAGTTTACAATATACTCTTTAACATGTCTAAAATGATATCTTTAAAAAACATTCCAAATGATTAGAATTCACAATCCAAACATGCAATTATAAACTTAGCACAGTAATTTTTTTAAATTTTTTCTATGAGCACTTAAAACTACCTACTGTTGTACACAATAATTCCAAATTTCTACCAATCAAAGATAGTGGGGGAATCGCCGTTGCTTATAAATATCAAAAAACATTAAGGGACTTAATTTGTAACTAAAACTTTTATAGTAATAACTTAGGCAGAATTTCTAATACTGATTGTAATGATCATCTTGAGGAGTTTAAAAACTATGATAATCCAGCTTTGGGACATATTGTAACTGGGGATTAAATATTGTAAAAGATGTTAGGTTAAAAGAAATTTTAAATAAGGGCTCAAAATTTAGGGTAAGAAATAAGGTAAACTTTAAAAAAATTATACGTTCTATCAATAAAGATTTAGATTATTTCATAGTAAAATTAGCCAGAAAGTACAGTTGATCTATCGAAGGTTTCCTGGAGTAGAAGGTACATATTATATAGGGTCTGAAAAGGAATTACGAAAATCATAATACAAAAAGCATGCAGGGATTCTTTTTAAACAGAGGTTTGCACAATAAAATTAAAGAGTTAAAAAATAAGTTAATAAAAACGGTTGTCGATAAGGCTGACAAAAACTTCCGTATTATGTTGTTGTTGCTTATGCCCCTTGACCAACAGTAACATCAGATCAAGTCCTGAAGGCTATGGGCAATAAATTAGCTCCTGTTTTGAATTAGCACCACAAGGGTCAGAGTCCGACTTGGCTAAATGACTGGTCCCATAATTTTGAACTGAGTCAAGTGACGAGACCAGAACACCTGACCCCACACCTCCAGAGGTAAATTTGGGAACTTGGAGGACATTGTAGCCATGCCCTATTTTACGTGCCCCAGCCATCGTTAGTGAACACTGCGGTAGATTTGCAGCGACGAGCATTGAACCAGGGACATTCAGATTATTGACCCTCTGCTCTTGCCAACTGGGCTACCATGCCCTTTTGGTTTGTATAAAGATTATTTCAAGCAAATAATATCTAGGGAATACAGCTCAAACAATACCTATCAAAAAATTAATTTAACCAAGTTTATGGAAACCTTTCTTCTACATGGAACAAAAAATGCAGCTGTAACTTAGAAATTTCAAATACAGAATTTTGTTACGGAGACTGAAACCCAAAATTTCCTTATGTGTATCTACATCATTAAGGATTAGTCTTTTATTCATAT
Source organism: Dolomedes plantarius (assembly GCA_907164885.2). NCBI lineage: Eukaryota > Metazoa > Arthropoda > Arachnida > Araneae > Dolomedidae > Dolomedes > Dolomedes plantarius. The sequence continues at coordinate 102,845,599 of OU015501.1, forward strand.
AGTATGCTTTCTGAATTGACTGGTTTGAATACACTAGTGCATATACAAGGCCTGCAATGCACAGAGGCAGAACTTTGTACTCAAAAGTAGTTGGCAAAAGTTTTGAAGTTAAAAATATATTTTAGAACAATAAATGATAGCTGAAATTGTTGAAATGACCATATTGAAGTGAATGAGCTGTGATTCTTTTAATTCCTCTAATTGTATGGGAAATCAGCCATTAAATAATCAAGATATCTAACAGCAAATATTGATTTGAATCAAAAAGAAAAAATTTTCAATAAACCTGTTGAATGTTATTCCTTTCAGAATATCTAAAATGATAGTGGTTGAATAGGAGGGGGAGACAATAAATGATAATAAATGACTGAACAAATGATAAACGGTGAATAAGATGATGAATAAGAGGAAGAAATGATAACTGATAATAAATGATAGAACAATAAGTGATGAACAAATAACAAATAATAGAACAATAAGTGATGAACAAATAATAAATGATAGAACAATAAGTGATAAACAAATAATAAATGATAGAATGGATGATAGTTGAAACAGTTGAAATGACCTATGATTCTTTTATTTACTTTAACTGCATAGAAAATCAATCTGTAAATAATCTAGATGTCTTAAGCAAATATTGATTTGAATGAAAAAGAAAAGAAATTCAATTAACCTGTTGCATGTTATTCCTTCCAGAATGTCTATGAAATGATGGAGGTGGTTGAATAGGAGGAGGACAAACATCATTCTTTACCTGAGTATTGTTCTTAAGAACCAACACCTATGAAATAATAAATGACTACTTGAGAAAATATTTCACCACACATGAGTAATTTGTCATTTTGCCTCTTTAAAAAGCACTTTAGAATAAATTATTTGCAAATTATTGTAGGCATGATTTTATTCCTACAACAATTCCCAAAATTATTTTTGTACTAATAAACAGATCCCAATAGAGAAAAATAGACTTGCAACTCTATTCATTTATGCATAGAAAATGGAAAATTCTCCAAGTTTTCACAAAATATGTAATTAAAATGTGACAGAAAAAGATAAATAAAAAACTGAAAACATACAGAATTCCCATTTTTCTTTGATTTTGAATCGTTAACATCTTTATTCTTTTGTAAAGTAACAAGTTGCTCATAAAGCTTCTTATTTTCAGTCTCTAAGTCTTGAACCTTAAGAAAAATATAAATAAAAAATTAGAATGGAAACAAAAACTTTTAAACCTCTTCACTTCTAGGAAATGAAGAACAAAAATTAAAAATTTAAGAAATGATTTCGGATTAACCTTTTTTTGTAAAACCATTATCCTTCGTCTCATTTCTAATTCTTTTCCAGATGATTCCAAGAAACGGCGATAAGCTAAATCAAAAGCCTGACCAATTGTCAAAGTTATTTCTTCTGCCTATATGTCAGAATAGAACAAAGTCATTCAAATGCATAGGTAGAAGTATACACTAATAATGTATATTTCAGTACACATTAATTTAAATGAAAATTGAATACATACTAGCTTATCACTTGCAAAGACAAAACTGCTATGCCTGTCAGAATTGGGCTCTTTAGCAATAAAACAAAAGAGCTTTTTATCAGATTTGTCATCAGCACAATAAGAGATTTGATGTAGAGGATACTGATAGGATATATGCTGAAAAGAAAGGATAACAATTTGTTTTAGCACAAACACATCCATCTTTATTCATTCAAATGAAAGAACTGCATTTTTTTAATTAGTGTTTTTTTTTTTATTATTTCTAATGCAGACACTTATGAACAAAGTCCTTAGTACACAGATAAAAGGAAAAAGACAAAATTGCAAAGGAGAACAAAATGTAGAAAATACATCAGAAAAAAAAAGCAACTTAGATAAAATTGTCATGTGATCATGAGCATCCTAATAACGTCTGTACAGAGAACACCAAGCTATGACAGATCAGATCATGGTAAGGTCAGAAATAAAAGAAACCTTTATTTTCTGCTTTATAATCTTACATGCGATTTTATAAGGAATTTTATTGGGAGCCCAAAGATATATTGATTTTCATTTTTATTTTTATTTATTTATTTTTTTGCAAATAAATCTATTGCCTCATTTCCTGGTATGGTGTAATGGGATGGTATCCATTGCACGAAAAAACTTTTTTGAGAATTAGACATAGATTTGATTATTATTCTACACTCTTGTATTTTTAAGCAGGAAGCAGGTTGGCTTTGATTCGCTATAGCTTGAATGGCAGTAGAAGAATCTGCAAGAATTACAACATGGGAAAAATCAGAAAGTCTGTTTCAAAAGGGCAAGGGCTACCCAAATGGCCTTGATTTCTCCAATGAAGGCTGTGTTATGATAACCCAGTGGTAGACAATGAGAAAATATGGGGCTGTATATACCAGAACAGGCTCTAACCTCTTTGTTAGAGCCATCTGTATAAACATGTAACTATTCATTGGTTGGATAACATTCTTCAATAGTATCCATGGCTATAGAAAATATAATTACTGGGTCATAGTCTGATTTTTTTTCCTTTTATTCTTTTTACTGCTTTTTACATAGTAACATTATAAACAAATGGTAAATAAGTATATTTTCTTATATAGATTGTCTAGGAAAATGAGACTTGTTATTAAAAGACTTTTTTAATACATAATTGCTCAAAATGAAGTTTTTAAACATAATTAATTACTTTTTAAAAAATAAACTTGTTTGAAGAGATATACAAAAATTGTTTAATGTATTAGTTACAAAAAAAAAATTACTCATGCAAATAAAATTGTTCAATAATTTACTGATAAAAAATGTTGATGTCTCATATTATATTTTCTTAGAAATTCATAATGATTATCCATAAGAATGGTAAGAGATAATTATCTTTAATAACTACCAAAGAAAATAGTAGACCATATGAAATATATATATATATATATATATATATATATATATATATATATATATATTTGTAACTTCTTGCATTAGCATTTAACTACTCCATGCTATGTGCACTTGCTGTCATTTTCAAAAACATATTTCACTTTAGAAACAAATATCATTTGAAAATTTTTTAGCTATAAATATTCATTATGTTAATATCTTTTAACTTTGATACTTTTTTGCTCTTTTAAGATTATTCAAAGAAGTGACTTACTGAAACTTGTGAATAATAATTGTATACAGAACACTTCTTAGATACCATAATCAATTAAAAAGTGATGGCTACCTGTTTTGAACTAATCAATAGTTTATCATCCCGCCAAAGAACATTGGCATGATTACCACAATGAACAATACCGAAAAGTAATAAAAATTTTAATTTATTGTGGTATTGAAGAAGTGTTCTTTACATAGTTAAATAAGTATAAGCATAAATAATTTACCTTTGATTTTGGATCTTGAATAGCAACACCATCAACTGAAACTGTGAGTTCAACTTTTGGCATCTTAATTCCTTCTGCAAGTCTCAGCTGGTTATTGAACTAAAATAAACACAAGCATAAAATAATTATTCTTTTATTCATAGCCATGAATTAATATAAAAACATAAGTAAGAAAGCCACTATATATTTAAGTTGCTAGGCCGATATTTTGAGCAGACCATGGAAGAAAACTATTGCATCAGTTTACTTCATTTTGGTCTTAAATGAAAGACTGTAATCTGTAGATTTGTTAAATTTGCTTCTTTAATAGCAAATTCTACTAATTAGCTATAATTTACAATTAAAATTTGCTTTCTGTGCATGCTCAGTCACATATTTAAATCTGGCTTTATATACTCACTAAGAATGTGGCCCCATAAACACATTAATTTGCTTCTACACATGCTCAGTGACATGTTTAAATCTCACTTTAAATACTTTCTAAGCACAAAACTGCCTAAACACGTTAATTTGTTTAATCTGAAGAATCTCTCTAGCTCTCTCTCAGCCTTTTTTATTTTTAATCATGTTTGAGAGATAAACAATTTCTGTCAGGTTTAATTCTATATTTCACGCTGTTGAGTAACCATATTTCTTTTTGCTGGGCTCAATAGTAATTTTTTAAAGTGTATTTCTCTAGTCTTAATATTATGATTTTCAACAGTTGGAAATGATGTGTTGAGTATAATTTGTGTATTAGTACATTTATTTACTAACCAGCTGTTATGTTTTGATGGGTACCCACTAGTTTTATTATAAATATGTAAATGTAAGTATGCAGTCACATTAAATAGATTATATATGTCGTAAAAATTAAAGATAAACACATAGTAGCTTGCCATATAGATGGGATAGTCAACTTATCTAGAGCAGTAAGTGATGTTCCAGGAAGACTTAGGTAATTAACCAAATGTAAATAAAATCAAAATTTTTTATCTCTTCACATAAAGAAACTAAATATGAAATTTAAACAGATACAAGTACGCATAAAATTTATCACTAATATATAATAATTATTCATATATATATATATATATATATATATATATATATATATTATTTTGAGGGACTTTGTTTTACAGAATGTCAGATATTAATTTAAATTTCAAAATAATATGTTTTGATTTTTTTTTTTAATTTTGAATCAAAATTTCTTTAAAAAATAATTTCTAAATCTAACAGGTTTGCCTACACTTTTGATTTTTACCACATAGTTCTTAATTCAGTACTAACATTGTACATTTGCAAGACAGTAGTAAGAGTACATACCATAAAGAGTTTAATCAAAACAAAAACTAAGAAAAATCAAATTATGGCCACAAGATGTATTAGATTTTCATCTATCTAATATATTCACATGATTGATCAAAGATATGTAAGCCAAAAATCCAGTTCTATCCAAATTAATCATTAGACTTCCTCTGTCTAGTGCAGTGGTTCCCAACCAGTGGTCCATGAGAGCCTTGGGAGTGGTCTGGGACCACATATAAAAAAGTTGCCAAATAAATAGGGATTTTGAAAGCAATGTCCGCTGAACTAGATGGGTCGAATATATTCAATGACTATCAGGTGTTGAATTAAGATTTCTTAAAAGTTTAACATTATTATTTTATTATTAGAATATGATATATTAGAATGTGAGTACATTAATCCTATATCCATTTTGCCTGAGGTATATTCTATACCCCCCAGAAGGGCTCCCCCCTCAAGTCGGTAGGAGTGGTGGTGGTCTGCCCATGGTTCAATGTCTGACTTAGTGGTCTGTGGACTTCTACGAGTTGTGAACCACTGGTCTAGTGCATGAAAAATGCTTCATGTTTTACAAAATTATTTCACCATGAATCTAATCTTTTAAATCAAACTTTATATTTCCACTTAAAAGTAGGTAATTTCATATTTTCAAATAATGCATCAGAGCTCATTACTGAAGATTAATCAATTCCCTCTTAAGGATATTTTTAAAAAAAAGAATAAACTTAATTTTATTACAAAATGTACAAAAAGTTCTCTACAAAGATATTTAGGCTATTAAATGTGTACTATGGGAACAATATAACAAAATAAGCTTTAAACCCTGACTTCATATATAATATTTAATTCTTCATTAAGTGATATCATAGGTTATAGATATATTTGCATACATAGCAGCACATCAGGGATGATCTATTTTTGGGTGGAATGTTTTATGTTGTGCCTTTACTCAGCTTTTGTACATAAAAAATAGTTATATAATAATTCATTAGCAGTTTTAATAATGATTTCAAACTTGATAATTTAAAAAAAAGGAATTTTAAAACAGAACTAAAAGATGGGATTACTGTAATTCAGCTAAAACAGCTACATGCTAAGCTGTCATTCTTGAGGTAACAATTTTCAAAGGATACATTTAAAGAAAACATATCAATGTTTAACAAGTCCTTACTTATTGTATCTTAATTGAAAAACTGGGTAAAAAGTAAAGAAATTCACTCAACTGAAACCTATTTACAAGATAAAGCTTTTTAAATAAATCCTATGAAAAATAACATAAAAATGTAATTACGTCTCATACGAAATTTTGTTTTTAGTTTCTTTAGAATTCAATTCAGAGCTCAAAGAATTTTTGAAATTTATATATCTTTTGCTTATTACAATGAATAAAATTAGATTAGCAGAATATATGATCTACATACAGAGATATCAAGCTTGATTTCTCACGGCTTACACAATATATCTTAAATAATAATAATAATCTATTTAACCTAAACAGCTACACTCACAATCAGAAAAAAATAAGAGAGGAAAATAAAGGATACAGATTGGAACTTCTTATAACTCTTCTTTTCAGGAGTTTAGAGAAACAAAAATAGTAATGAACATGTAAATTAATTTAGAGGACTTAACATTCTTTATCTTTCAAGCTTGGTATATATGTAATACACTATGATAAATACAGAAAACCCAAAGATGAAATGTATAATAACAATAAAATTCCCAAACTGAACATTATGCACTAAAAACTTCATTCAGTAAACCTCAGTTACTCATTAATATGCCTGTAAAGATTTACTCAATGCAGTCCTAAAGAAACTCAATGTTTCTAAAAATGAATATCTAATAAATAAAAAAAATCTTCATTTAATAGTGCTGATAAAAATAAACATTTCTTTCCTCAAATCTATGTTTCTCCTCCTAAAACAGGACATTTTTAAAGAAATATTTCCATACAATCACTGGGATACATTGTAATGAATATAAAAGATTTCATTCATCGTACCTTCAGTTTCTGAATACTTTCTTTCACAACATCAATGCCCTTAGGTTGATTAGCTTCTGTTTTTCCCAAAAACTGTCACAGAAATAATCATTAAATTAAAAACTATAATTCCACAATAAAAAGTTTTAAAATAAAAATAATAGTTATATATATGACAAAATTTTAATACCTTCACTAGATAAACTACATGACCTGTCTGTAGAGCTTCAGGTGGATGAATCCAGTTGCGATGATCTATCAAAAAAGAAAAATTACAAGTTAATATAAGGAAAAATTCAGATTAAAAGAAGCAAAACGTGTAACTTTTACTGTATGCTTGTTACTTTTCCATTATACTCAAGACCAGATTTAAAAACATCAGGAAACTCTGGTACAGTGACATTGCTACTGGGAAAAAGTGGGAGTGTCTTTTGCAAGATAAAAATTGGATTCCTGCTGATTTTCCCAGGCAGACATGGTGTAGTCTGCTTTTGAATGTTGACAGGCCATGATTACCTCCAGCAGCATCTTAATGGAATTAGTGTGGCAGCTTCTGCCTCCTGCACTTTGTGTGGAGATGGTTTTATGAATGGACCACATCTCCTTATTTGTTCCAAATTAAGGGATATTGACACTGGAGGTACTTCTCCTTTTGGTTTTTTGCTTTTGTAATGGATAGCAAGACAGTGTATGGCTGAATAGCCCAGGCTGGGTGTAGGATAAAAAATAAAATAAATAAATAAATAAAAAAAAATATATAAAAAAAAACTTTTCCATTATGCTCATTAAAACTTTATAATATACCTTTGGTAGGTTATGGCATTTCATAAACATCACTTTCACAAATACTATGAAATAAACAGAAGGGACACACCAGTAAAAGAGGGTAAGATAGGCATGACAATTCAGTATACAGATCTGGAAATAGTGAGAGGGCTTGAGTTGATGTTTCAATTTATCTGCTATACAACCCTTAAACCCTACATCAAATAAAAATCTGAAATGAAGAACACTTAAACAACAAAATTTCTTGAAACCTATTAATATGAATTAAAAAAATTAATTTTGATAAAAGAAAAATGATTATTCCAGACATCATTCTACATTCCATTGAAAAAATAATGATTATTCCGTTTTCTATAACAAGAGCATTATTTCAAGCAAATTTTAATGACATATGAAAGTTTGTAACTCATGACATATGAAAGTTTGAAATGACATATGAAAGTTTGAAACAAAGTTAGTCAACTTTTCTGTTTTTAACAAATCTTCTATGACTGTATTTTTTCTTTTAAATGGATTTTAATGTAAGTACTATTACATGCACATAATTTTGAATTGGTACCTTCATCAGAAAAGCTATATTAAAAAAAAAATCCACCTTAAAAATATGCATAGAAACATGCACAAGGAAGTGTAACATGAAAATTACAGTTCAACAAAATTAATTTTATTGATGGTACAATAATCATAAAAGTTAAATAATATACAAGAATACACGGTGACACTTCTAGATCTAATAATAAGTCTGGAATAAGTGTCAATAAAAATTTAGGCACATTGAATTTCTTATATATAGATACAAATATAACTGTAGTGTAACTAATCAGAATTATTATGGAATGTGATAAAGAACATTCTTTCATGAAAACAATGAAAAAATATCTTAATAATTGAATATCGCAGAAATAAAAGGGAAAATTTTTAAAAGACTATATCTAATGTATCATGCTTATTGCATTCTCCTATATTATGATAATCAATAGTTATTAAACTTGGCAATCAATATTTGAGAAACTTGTAAGATTGCCTCTGTAATCAATGAACTATCGTGATCATTTAGTAGATAGAATATAGGTCCAGAATGTAGTATAAATGCTATCTGATATTGCAAACATATTTATGAATTCTCTGCTTAAATCTACAATACTCATTATACACTTCTATATATTACATAATAAAGACAATATTCTTAATTTGTGTATTCTATTAAATATAATTATTTAATTCTTACATGTTAACCGATTATCTATTCTATTAAATTTTGACCAGAGAAAAATTATTTTGTACCAATACAAATGTTATAACTTCACAAAAAAAATGCATTATCATCTCTGTGTGTTTGTACATAAAAATCCCTTTAAAATGCCTAAATATTATAGCTCTTAAGCAAAGTATCATAAATAAATATATTAAAATTAGCCAAGCAATACGTTCACATTTTGGTACAGATTTTACTCCTATAATCTACTTTTTGACCCGTATAAGAAATAGATGAGATTTTTTTATATCATTAATTTTGCAATGTTAGAATCAATAATGGTGCAACTAAACAACATTACAGTTTTCTATAATATGTTACCTATACATAAGTTTAAGGTAATGATATAATTAATTAAACTGATTAAAAATACTTATACAATAAACTGCATAAGGAAGAAATTAACAATCATAATTTTCATCTATATATCTGGAATTTTAAGGTAGTTTTGAGTGCTACTTTAAACATATTATTCACACCTCAGATTCAAAAATGTGTTTCAAATATATTTCTAAAACTTACTTCCTTTCCCCGCATTCTTATTGCTACTTGTCCACTTTAATAATGATGATTGTTTACTCATACTTCAAATCCTCTTGCAGCTTGCAGTGTCAAAAACTAAATGACAGCTCCTATTGATATTAAAAGAAAATTAATGGAATTAGAATCAATCTAATAAAAATTACCGACAAGGCTTGATTTTAATAAGGGTTATGTACGACAGTTTTGAGGAAATTCAGACATCATTCCAAAAAAAAAAAAAATTTCTCACGAGATAAACAAAACTTCTTGTAGTGACGTAAAAAAAAATAAATATAACAGATGTTAAAATATTTTTACACAATTATTAATTTGCATATTAAGAACTCTTGATCGAATAATTCTATTATGCAAAACACAATCTAAATAAACGTTAAAAAGTACAAGGAAGATAACCAGACAAGCGCTTTCAACTTAAAAACTACATACTACAAACAATCTGAATGCTTAGAGCATATTTTCTGGAGGAAATTTTTTCTTATTTACCTTTCACAGTCTAAGATCTATCTTTTTTGATCCCTTCGACATCGTAACGCGGAAATGAGAACAGAACAGACACTGTTGTCTGCTGTTTTATTTACGAAAGAACAAAACAATCGAATTTAGCTGATCGATTTTATTTCGAACTTTAAATCATTGAGCACATATTCCTATTGCGATAGTTCGATATAAAACATTTATTATGATGAATATGAATAAGAGCTATAGAATTCAATACTACACTTATGAGTAAACTAAAAAATAAAATTTATATTTGCTATATTGCTGACAGCCTTTCTCGGCGAAACATGGACAATATTGTTATAAGCAACATCAGCATAATACGTCATAGGAAGACGTCACTCTCAGCTTTGTAGACAAGAACTACTGCTGCTCATGCTAGCATCCATAGGAGAAAATTTCGATTATTTTTTACTCCAAAGCCAATGTATTTTTTAAGTCATGAAACCTAATGAAATGCATTCCGAACAACGCCAACTTATTTTTAAATCTTTTACCAAGAGCTATATTTGAAGAAAATTGAAAGGTTTCATTTGATATCGGCTGTTTTATATTTTGGGAGCAAACATTTGACACGGAGTTGGCTGATGGTGGCCAAGAATGAATTATTTTTCTCATCTCATATTTATCTCTGTTTTTGGAGATCAATATCACTTTAGAAAAATTCTATGTTTAAGAGACAAGTAGAACCACAATTTTGGTGTGGTATTGAGATATTCTGGCATCGAATTCTTCCATTGCGATTATCGAAAGCATTTCGTTTTAAAATTTTATTTATTATTTCTTATATTCAGTATATATCTAGAAGTATTATCTTACAGCCGACGTATTTTTTTTTCAAAAGTATTTTGCACTGCCTCACAAGCGCAATACAATTTATCATAAAATTATTTTACAAAACTGAATTTATTTTCTCACTTCTTATTTAAATAAGCTATGTTTTGCTGTTGACTACAGCCATTAGAATTTAAAGTACACCCATTCATTTTTTTTTTCGTTTCCCATTGGATGTACAAAAAAGACAAAAAAATGGCTGAATTGTGTTGGTATTTCTTCACTATATTCTGGTAATCCTGCTTTGTGTATAAAATTAACTTTCGCCGTTTTGTGTTCATAATAAATCTATTGATTGTTTAAATTATTGAGCTTTAGCTGTTTGAAAATTGACGATAATTTTAAAAGTTAGATTTTTCGTATGTTTATTAGTCTGAATCTTTCAAATATTAGTACACTCAATAGTGTGGTTCACATTTTACGACTTAAATACATAATTACGCCATTTCCTCATTCTGACATAAACATTAAAGATCAGAATCTATGTAATTATGAATCTTGCTCTTTGGAAGGTTCAGTTAAGATGTTAGAATTATGATCCTATTTTCAAATGTTTGAATTGACTTCCATATGATTTCTAATAAGTTAAGAACTTCATCAAAATGCATAATTCTCTAAGGCGCGATGCAAATTTTTAACATACTACTATTACCTTTGAAAATCTATGCCTATAATATAAATAATTTTCGGCCGGTGTCAGATATTTTTGACAATTACATGAATAAAATATACTTTTAAAATGAACTTTAAAAAAATCATATTATTTAAAACTTTAATCACTCGTATTAATAGATTATTTGCTCTAATTTAATTTTTCTTCAAGTCTATCTCATCCATTTAAGGTTTTAATATAATAACGACACATTGATAGAAAAATTAAAAGAATAAAATGATGAACTACATAAAGCCGAATTGACGGTGCTAATGAACGTAAAGACAAAAGGATATAACTGGATCGTAAATTTGGATGGAGAACCATATAAGAAACTGACGACAAGGAATAATGTGGTATTAGATTGCGAGTGATTTAATTATAAACAGTAAATAAAACAGTTTATCTGTTATTACTGGTACGGCCCTGTCGTAAAATTTTGCAAAACAGAGAGGATATGCAGAGGTAGCGAGGAAAGTGACCACGAATTTAAAGAATGTGAACGGGGAATCCCCCCTTCACATTCTTTAAATTCGTGGTCACTTTCAGGGAACACAGGGAACATAATGCCCTCGGTTATTTGCCCTCGGTCGTTAAAACGTTTTTAACTCAACAAACAAGAGTAAAACATAAAAGAACTCTATAATTTAAAAGTTACAACCAATCTTTTAAGAATGATTATTAATCATTTGATTAATTGGAAAATTATGTTAAAAAACAGCGAGTGGAACTACAATGTAGAAGTTCCCCAAGGGTCTTCCATCGGACCCATATTATGGTTGGTAATAATCATCTAAATGCTTAAGAACGACGAAATGGAAAATTGGAGTTACATTCAGGCTCTCGCTGGTGATTTAATGATTTTGATTAAAAGTGCAACTCTACACAAATTTTCTGAACTCAGTAACAGAATACTAATAAGATGTCATACTCAGACGGCATACAATAATTTAAAATTCACTATAGATAAATGCACATTTACGATCAGGTATAAAAGTGAATTCGCAAACCAATTATAAAATTGAAGCCCCGAAACATACGATATAGTCGAGATTATTAGTTAGGGGTTTATATCCACAAAAACCTCAACTTAATTACTCATGTGAAAAATAATAATAATAATAAAGAGAAAGCATAACAGGTGTTTTAAAAAATCACCAGAATTTCAAGGAAAACCTGGGGTATAAAACCGGAAATTACAAAGGAAATGTATCGGAACGTAATTGAGAATTTTTTTTATACGGGTCGAAAGTCTGGTATACGAATTTCCTGGAGATGAATAATAAACTAAAACAAATGCAAAGACCATTTTTACTTATATCAATTAAATGTTTCAGTACAGCAGCTACGAAGGTTTTAGCCGTACCTGGCGATTGCGAACCTTTAGATATAAGAGCAAAAATCTAAAAACAGATTAATAGGATTCACGTTGAAGGGAAAATTTCGGAACTCGATGGTATAATTTAAAATAATGAAAGCTACGAAACACGATATAAGGTCATAAAAAAGGCCAATGAAATCCTTTCATACGAGTTAATATTTAGTGAAAAAGCAAGAACACAGACTAGCTATTACACTGATGGCACTAAAATAGATAACAGAGTGGGGGTCGCCTATGTAAGATTTGATCGAGGGTAAAGAAGAATGATTGGGATGGAACGTCTATCCGAGAGAGCAACGGTTTTCTTAGCAGAAGTCACAACCATCATGATGGCTAGTGAAGATGCGATGAAAGACCATCGGAAACAAGTTAGTATCGATAGTGATAATACAAGTGCACTGTAAGTGTTACGGGCTGTTGATGTGATATGTATCAAAATTGAAGAATTAAAAAAAAATACATAAAGATACACAATATCGTGATCTACCTGCACTGGGTTAGGACCCACGTGGTTGTAATAGAAAATAAAGAAGCTGACAAGAAATCTGAAGAAACGATGAGACTAGATAAGTATAGTACATATGTAAATTGACCAAAATACAAATCAGTTGTAAAATCAAGAAAAGAACTTGACTGGAAAAATGGGACAAGATGACAACAGGAAGACAACTATACGATATATTTCCTGAAGTCAAACACGAAACACTGAGGGTCGATTTCTTTATAAATCAGGCAATTACCGGACACGGTAGTGTAAACAGCGCATCTAGGGCATCTCTTAGAAAATGTTGGTGCAAAATGTTCAATACTGCTTTTCTAAATGTACAAGACGGGAAGATCAAAGAAAGAAAATGTTGAGAGTTAGCCACGGAACTTCTTTTATTGCGATTTTTGTAGGAAATTTGTTAGAAAAATGGTTCATAATCTCCTAGTAGATCACTGTCCTGTGCAATTCATGTCATTTTCCCTTATTGTATATGTATGTAAATTTCTACCTTTATTGCATTTGTATTTTATAAAATGTAAACAGCAACGCAAGAGTAATTCTGACCATAACGTTGTTAGATAAATTGTATCATTAGGGGCTGTATTATACAGCTTTATTCAGAGGGCAATACGAATGTGAATGAGAATATAAAGTTTTTTTTAAATCCATATTATGTAAATGCATATATGATATAAATGTAAATATAGCAATGCAAATAGAGTACTAAATAAATCTAATTAGGTAATGTAAATTACTTAAGTATTGATATGTGTAAATATAAACAATTGGTATAAGTATCATAGTCTTGCTATTTTTTGCATAAACTGTATATATAAAAGAAAATAAGTGTAAATTACAAATGTATTAATATATATCTGTGGCATTATGGCAGATGTTGATATGTCCGAAAAATTCAATCTTATGTTTTAAGTTTATATGTCACACTTAAAATTGGTTCCTTAATGTAGCAAAAGCGATATTGGAATTATGAAATAATACCAAGTTATTCGTATTGGCAAATTCTGTTATGTATAAAAGAAGTAATACTTGTTCCCTAATTGAAAATTTTCATTGAAGACCAGCCATATGCTTGAGGCTGAATATGAGTATTAATTAAAGAATATTTGGATTGAAAAACTTAATTGAGCGATTTTATATTTCACAACAAAAGTTACTTTTTTAATTTGCCGAAAACATAAAAAAGGACGTATAAACATCTGCCATAATTCTACAGATATATATATATATATATATATATATATATATTATAAAAGTATTAATGTATTAAGTACGTGAAAATAAATGTCAGTGTTAATTAAATGGATATAATTGTAAAGTAAAAAGTGCATATACTATAAATATTAAACTGTATAAAATATTAATATTGTAATATGTACTACGCTATGACATTGCATACAAACAAGTTTGTGAAATAGCACCACAGATGAAAAAAGTTATGTCGAGGAGTCAAGCAAAAAAAGAATACGGCACAGTACGTATAACAAAGCGTAGGTAAAGCGGCAGCTTGAAGTTAGGCCTTTCTCCCGGAGAGGAGAAAAATTGGTTTAACTTCTAGCGATAAACTTTCACCTATTATGAGGAACGAAGCGACACCAAACATTAGGAAGGATATTAGAAGTAAAATCGAGAAAGTCATATCGGAGGATAGCGTGAAAGCTACGTCAAAAGTTATGTCATAAGTGACAGCTCAGGCTGATGAAAGACAAACTAACGGACGTTTAGAATGCGTGTGCTATACGTAGTGAGTAACCGCGACTTTCATTTATCACCAAATAAAAGTGGCAGTTTTCTAACGAACTGGATTTGCGCTTTGAATAAGACTTTTACCTGTAAAAAACATCGCTGCTTTGCAGTTTCATGGTAAATAAATATCGAAAATTTTTTTTGGTGAGATTCGCTAAAAAGTTATTTTAATTGAATAAACCGTGGCAACGCCTTTGGTAACACTTCGCGACCCCTAAGAGGGTCGCTACCCACAGGTTGGGAACCTCTGCTCTAGAGAATGGGTGTCCAACCTATTGGCTTGCCTGGGCCGCAGTGAGAGAAGCGGAATAGTCTTGGGCCGCATGCAAAATATATAATATTCTTGATGTTTATAAGTAACAAAGTTTGCTTTAATTTTTAATATTTTTTACTATAACATTAAAAAAGAAGGCAAAGCAAGCATAAAATTAGGGATTTTTGTGTTATTTGACCATATTTGGAGGAAAGTAATGCATCAATGTCTGGTTCGAAGGAAGTGTTTGCAATTTGTAATGAGTTTTAAAGATGTGCATCAGAAAGTTTCATCTAATTTTACTATTCGCGTGCTTCATCTTTGAAAACAGTTGTTCGCAAATGTACGAACTTCAAAACTGCGATGACACGAATAAGGCGTGATTGAAAAGTGAGGAATATTTTCCTCTGGGTAGATAAATCTAATAAAGTTTGATATGTTGTGCTTGTGGGGCCGCATTACTTGCCGTCGAGGGCCGCGGGTTGGACACGCCAGCTCTAGAGAGTTTATTTTCTTTATAACAAATCTGGGGTTATTTCACAAAGGTAATTCCCATCCCTGGTTGCACTATTGGGCTAGATTAGAAAATCATTTGCGAAATCAACACCAAATGTAACACCACAAATGGGCAGTGCTGCCATCTATTGGAGAAATTCAATATACATTGGATAAAATATATTCTAAACATTCACACGAGAACAGGTACATTAATAAGGCGTGTTTTTTAACAAATAGGAGGAGCGGCAGAGGAGAAAAAAAATTAGAGTTTTATCCATAGAATATACAATATATTTATTCTAGATCTAAAATAAATGAGATCTATATTTGAAGCTTTTGGGTGTGTTTGTTGCTAGGTAAAAAAAATGCTGAAACTCAAAATAAACAAAATCAAAACAGTTAGCCATGTGACTCAAGATCAGAGATTTTACTTATATGATGATATTAAAACATATTTGTTCACTAATACCATAAATAAAACCAAACAATGGAATAGTCCCGACCCACTTGAGATCCACCTACATCTACGAACAGATCCAGAACGTCGAGGGGGGGGGGGGGGGACATCGGATCCGGGGAAAACTCTTTTATATGTTATGCCGAGCCCCGAAAGCTCAGGGACCCATTACCCCCTCTTCTCCCGTTTCATCATTACATTCTGATTCTGTCATTATATTCCCCGAGTTTCTAATTTATATTTACCTAAATCGAAACAAACTACAACTTAAAACATCCATAAACTACATCTATGTACATGTATACATAGTATGTCCCATACATAGTACACATAGTATGTACACATAGTAGTCCGGTTAGAGACACGTGTATGTCTGTAAGCGGATACACGTATACAAACACAAGTATGGACAAATTACTGGCTTTTAACCCTTCAGCGGGCGGGCGCATAAAGTGCAACGTCTCTTTCAACCTTGATTATTCCTTTTGTAATAAACTTCTTTTTTTCAAATTGAAAATAATAACTCTGCGTTTTATGACAAGATATAAAATGCTGATAATATTGAGATATATTTATAATTAAACTCCAAAGAATGCAGATACAATCGCCTTATTTAAAAACTGCCTGGTTTAATGCATTTAAGGACAACTTGCGAATCGATTCCTGTTATGTCCAAAAACCTAAAAAACAATGAGATTGTCCATCTTCGTGATATGCAGAATACCGTGTAATAGCTGCACATTTGATCTACTGCATCAACTCATAATTTTGTCGTTTTGCAATCCAGTATAATCGCTGGTTTACCACGGTTAAATTACGACGACTAACAATGAATGGAAAGGAATTCTAGGGTTAGAAAATCAGACGTGCATTAGAAAGGGTGTAGCTATAAATAGAAACTGCTTAGAACATTCAAATCTTACATGTAAAATCAAACAAATCAAAATTACGAAAATGTTGCACTTTATACACGGGCGCGCCCGCTGAAGGGTTAAATGAAAAGAGAGTAACGTTTGCTGATTAAAATTGCATGGATTAAAAGAGTGTAATCACAGTTAAATAATATTTTTACCCATATTTGTAACCGTTGCGGATACAGTTGTATTAATATTTACAATTCATTGCACAAATTATATAGATTATATTTATCTAGCTTTAAACATTGTAAAAGAGAGTTATATGGTAGTTTCCAATAGTGCATTGTCTGTATAAGTCTTTATGATGATGTACATATCATGCACAAGCGTTAGTATTACATAGAATAGCATGTATTCTAGACACTCGCAAACATGCATTTATATTTGATATAATTGGTTCCCGTAAATTATACAATATTTCATTCGCGTATCAAGTATGAGCGTAAAGTAAATCTCTAAAGAATCTCATCATATCTGAGATAAACTTTCCTATTTGATATTAATTTAAAACCATGTTGTAAGAAATATGTTAATCTTAGATGTAAACAACAGAGTACTAAAACAGTTGTATTCACGATTTTACTCTTTCGGTTCTGGGCGAATGTTTGACGACAAGTGCCTAGGCCTTAAAAGAAAAAGAAAAAGAAGAAAAAAAACTCTTCCTCCTAGCAGGTGTTTTACGTTAAGCGATGGTAAAGGGGAAAAAACAAAAGGCTTGTTTCTGAAGCAAAATACAGTAAAAATTGTTTATAAGAACACCGGTTATGAAAACATATCGCTTAAAAGAGCAGAATTATTATTTCCCAGCCAATTCTCATGTGTAATTATGGACAGGGCCTTTTTATCGCAAGGGCAAATCGGGACTTTGCCCAGGGCCCCCTGATACTAGGGGGGCCCCAAAATCCCCTTGGTGTATGCACCTAGTACTTCTAATAGTATGTATTTTTATAAATGTCCGTAAGGGAGCCCCCCAAATAGCATATGCCCCGGGGCCCCTAGCGTTCATAATCGGGCCCTGATTATGGATACAAAATCCGGTTATAATAACATCGTTAATAAGAGCATATCGCTTTTAGTGACTTAAAATTAATTGGTTTCTGGGAAAATAAATCCTTTATAAGAACATGTTAATTGTGAACGAACGGTAAGTAGCAACACGTTATTCTTCTACCATTTTATTTTATTCGGTTAAAAAAAAAGAATTACATGTACAGCACATCTAGCGGCTATGTGAGCCCTCTTACAGTGAGCAAAAAAGGGTTTGTCACAGTTGTTCAAAGGGTGAAGTACATATTCAATGATGAGTGTAAAACGTAAAACTTTTACGGTTGAGGAAAAAATTCATTTAATTTCCAGATTAGAAAACTGTGAAAAAAACGGAGCATTAGCTAACGAATTAAAGGTGAGTCATGCCACGCTTTCAAACATTTTTACGAATGCAGAAAAATTAAAAGAAGAATTTGAAAAAGACCGGACTAAAATTACGAAACTTCGAAAACGTCCACATGCTGACATAGAAGAAACCTTTTCGCAATGGTTTAAGATTCAAAGGAGTGGCAACATTCCCCTAAGCGGACCGATGTTGCATGCGAAAGCAAATGAATTTGTGGAGCTCTTTTAAAAACATGATTTCGTTTGTTCAACTTCGTGGATCCAGAGATTTCGGGACAGGCATTCCATTGTGTTCGGGCGAACCAGGAGTTTCTGATAACTGGCTTAAAACCGCTTGGAGTACGTTAAGAGAAGGTTATGAAGACCATGAAATCTTCAACTCTGATGAAACTGGCCTATTTTATAGGATGACCCCGGATAGGACGTTGCTTTTCAAACACAAAAACTGCAGTGGTGGTAAGCTTTCTAAAGAAAGGATAACAGTTATGGTTGCTACAAATTTAACTGGAACTGAAAAACTGAAGCTTTTAGTGATCGGAAAATACAAAAAACAGAGAGCATTTAAAAATATAAAATAGTTGCCAGTTGATTATCATTCGAATTCTAAAGCTTGGAGGACAGGAGAAATCTTTGAATACTGGTTGCGGAAGTGGGACCAAGGAATTATTAAACAAAAAAGGAGAATTATTCTTATAGTGGACAAATTGCCCAGCCCAACCCGCGGTTCAAGGTCATCATGATATTTAATTAACTGTTCCTCCTCCCAAACACAACCTCCGCATTACAGCCTATGAACCAAGGTGTCATTAAGTCCTTAAAAGTTTATTTCAGGAAGAACTTGTTTCTACAGATCATCGACGATATTGAAAATAAAATTGAACCGAAAATTTCACTACTGGACGCTATCATCATGCTAGAAAAGACGTGGAATAATGTTAAACCTCTAACGATTTCGAATTGTTTCCGGCATGATGGTTTTCTTAGGGTTGAAAATCCTCCCATTTTTCAAACTCAAGATGCTAGAGATGAAACGCTTCATGACTGGGCACAAGATTTGTCAACTGAACAAGACTCACTTCAGGAATATGAAGACATAGATTTGGTTCTTGCAACTCATGGGAATGTAACGGATGAAGATATTTTGTTGCAGGCGTAAATGCAGATATTTCTGGCAGAGATGATGATATTGTCGACAGTGCCAGTTCAGATGATCTTTCGAACGAGTTTTGTTGCCCGAGTTTAAAAGAAATGTTTTCAGCTGTCAATATTGTTGATAAATTTTTCGCTTGCAATGACGATTTTCTGAAAGATCCGATGAAAAAAAGCTGTCAAAGAACTTGTCATGATAACCAACAATTCAAACCAAAAAAAAATAAATAAATAAACAAACAAATATTACTGACTATTTTTCAGAAAATCTTTCAGAACCTTTTAACCATATTTTGAACGTCATGTTTCAGGTGTAAATAGAAATTACGTGACAATGAATTTGGTATTTCTAGCAGTTTTAAGTTATCTATCGGATATAAAAAAACTATTGATTATATGAACCAGTTTTTAAAATCTCGCGGATGTTCTTATAAACGATTTGTACTGTATTTGCAACCCGGGGTTGGAACTTATATAATCCATATCATCTATCTCCCCTCCTCCCTCCCACTTTATATTTTCTACCTTCACTTGCCAGACATATAAGCTTAGATGATCTAGTTAAAGTTTCGATCAGAAAATTAATGTCTTTCGAGTTTCGAGGATATAATAATGCACGAAACTTGCTTTTGAACTCTGTGATTATGAAGATTTCATTGGTCTATTTACAATCTTGTTTTGGGGACATGGAATGCTAATCAAGTTTCATACTCACATGCAAGTTAAAGAATTTCTAGGCTAAAGATCCAAAGCGATGGTTTATGACTACTCATCTCTAATTTTCAGAGAATAAGAACGGTAAAAGTATACAAAAAACTGCAAAAAGGAATTCGTGCTAGAGTAAATTTTTACACCGTTATTTTTACACCGTAAATATTTACACCCCTTTTACACCGTTATTGTGTTTCATTAAAATTTTAATATTGTATTATCTCTCTTTCCACCTGTCGAATGGCTAATACCACTGAGCTGTGTGTAATGTCCA
Organism: Dolomedes plantarius; assembly: GCA_907164885.2. Taxonomy (NCBI): domain Eukaryota; kingdom Metazoa; phylum Arthropoda; class Arachnida; order Araneae; family Dolomedidae; genus Dolomedes; species Dolomedes plantarius. The sequence continues at coordinate 102,866,102 of OU015501.1, forward strand.
GACAGTTGTTCCTGGTTTGAATATGCACATTAGGTGAAAAGAGCGCTAGTTTTTTTATATTCCTTCTTCTTCTTAACTTAAATTCACAGACCAAGAAATTAATACAGAAGTTAAAAATAAGTTTTTCATCGAAGGCAAGCCTGTTGATTCGAAATTATTTTCGTGCAACTTGGTGGAGAGTGAAATCTTTTATTTTTCCTTTTTTTACTCTCAATAAATGCTTCTTAGATAACGGGGCGGAAAGTCCCCTAAGCTGCTTGAGAAAAACTAAATTTTTATTAGGAAGTGGAGGTCATGAATTATTTTATTTCGTATAAATTACTAATAGTGCCCTAATAGAGAAAAAGGATGGTATTGCTACTAAATGTTGGATTTTTGAAATTATATTATCAAGCTCAAAGACAAGAACTTACACATTTCTTGGATTTATTTTTATTTTAATTGTTAGCGAAGTTAGGTCGTTGGTTGAGAATTGATAAAGCCCGTAGTGACATTTTCCTCAGTTCACAGAAAACTTCTGTTTTTATCTCTTTAAATCTGCACGATATATATATATATATATATATATATATATATATATGTGTGTGTGTGTGTGTGTATGTATATATGTAATGCATATTAAGGTGATAACCTAAAATTTCTCAAATCGATGTTTTTGGCGTGGCAACAGCTTGTGAGCTCTGGCAGCGAGAGCGAGCTGATGGGCCAATCACAGCTTGCCACCTTTAGAATCCTTGGTACTAGGCTTTGTGATTGGATAAAGTTTTGTGCAGGTTCTGAGCTACCTGAGAGAGTCAGAGCGGCTTTGTACGATATAAGTGTTGGATGAACTTGTTTCCCGCTTGAGATTTTGTAAATATGTACATAGTTATGCTTAATTAAGAAATAATAAATGCGCTTAATTAACGAAATTACTTGTGTTAATGCCTGATTCTGATAATTCTGATTTAAGAGCAAGTTAACCGAATGGCATCACACACACACACACACACACATATATATATATATATATATATATATATATATATATATATATATATATATATATATATATAGTTAGTCACAGAGGGTAATAAACTCATCATTTACGCGATAGTTAAGATTTTAAAATAAACTCCTTATTTTTACACAATTACACTGTACAAACCATTGTTTGCTTGGTTATCAAATACGCAATGGCAATGAAAATTAATTAAAGTGCATACAATTTAAAAGAACTAAAACTTCCAAAATAAAAATCTAATAGAAAAATTAATGAAATCACGAAAAATTGGGTCTTACTTATTGTTATTGAACCAAAACATAAAAGAAAGTTAGTGTGCCTAAATCTACTCAACACCGTTGAGAACACACCCGGTTCGAGAAATCAGCCATTCCTTTAGAATAAAATGAATCAAAATTTTTACCTTGAGTCAAAAACAAAATAATAACTTCTGTGCTTTCATGCATTCCATATTCTCAAAATGAATAATACTTTGTACTTAAGAACTTCAGCAACACAGAAAAAAATGCATTTTCATCCGTATATAACTTAGAAGAATTTTATTTACAGAAAACTTCACATATCGCACGCCAAAATTCTAACAACTACAATAACAACAAAATGGTAGATATCTTCCAAAAAAAAAAAAAAAAAAAGTGCTGCCATCTAAAAGTAGATATTCTCAAAAATAAAAATAAAGAAAACATGCTGTGCCCTCTGTTGAAGAAAATTAAGAGTTTCTACAATTATATTTATCTCCTTAAAAATCAATGAGAAATCATTGCTTTTTTTTTGTTCATTTGAGATTTTTTTAAAACATAATTTTCAATCTCAATTAAAGTTAATAAACTCAGGCGCACACACACACACACACACATACATATATATAAATATATGACTTTAGATTTTCAAATTTATTAATGAAAAATGATTCATAGATTCCAAACTCATAGTTATTACAAAAGAAGTATTCGTAGTAATCGATTTCTAAAATATTATTTTAAAGCGCTTTGAGAATGACAGAATGAATTGTAACAGCAGTATAATAAGTTCAAGTGTTTGAATTCATATAGAAGTAGAAAGCTAACAATCTCCTACATAGAGGCAAAGAAGGTAAAAATAGCTTAAGTTGAAAGTCGAAGTAGAACAGCATCGTGCGAGTTCACACGAGATGCACGAGCTACTGCCCGTTAGAAAGAATATATTCTTGTTTCAAAAACCCTTCATAACTCAATGTTTCCATGGTTTGTCCCCAAGCTTCATGAATGTTTCATTTGGATTATAAAAAAACAAGACAGATAAATGGCTGTGAAAATAATTTCCCATTATTCACGAGACTATGTTGACAGCGCTGGAAATGATGACACCGAAAAGCTGAGATGAATAAAATTATATTCTTCGTTGGAGCTATGTTGTGTAGATAAGGTCCGGGGTAGTGACACCTAAGGGTTGCTTTCTTAGGAACAAATTTAGAATTATCTATGCTGAAAGACAGGTCATTTTTAAGTTAAAAAAACAGTATAATCCGATTTGCAGTTTAAGTTCGTTAGTGAAGAATTTTTTTTATATTTAATTACTTCATGTGAAGTGAAATAAGAGAGGATTTCTTTAACTTTCGTTCGCAATCTTGAGCTACGATTAAAAGGGTAATAATTGTAAAAGTAGGTAACATTATTTTTATTTAGACCACGTGGACAAGCTGCTCTTTATCTCTGACCTATTCACATACATAAGCACTTACACGCACACACACGCACATACATACATTTATACATTTATATATCTACATGTAAATACAGTGAAAACCTGATTTTACGTTTTTCTTGGAACCAGGGGTAAAAAACGTACGAAAAGGGAAAACGTAAAAACGGGGTTAAAAAAAATCTAAGCGTATTATTAAAAAATTGACACTTACTGGATGAACTATTGAAAAAAATGTGTAATCTTTACTTGTTTTTTGCTTTTAGATACAATTTCAACTACAGCACGTTCAATACTAACAATTTTTTGCAAATTTGCTTCTTGGTTTACATATTGGTATATTTTAACATTATCGGTATCGGCAATTTTCACGGACCAGCAGAAAATGACGTAGGAAGCGGGATAACGTACGAAATGGACAACGTAAAATCAGGTTCTACCGTATTGTAGCGTACTGGATGTATGGATGTATGGTCTTATTTTTCCAAAGACCCCACAGAGAGCTTGAAACACAGCTGCGTGTTTTTCAAGGAAAAGTGTTGCCTGTTTCCACCGGCTTTGAACACGTGGGGGGATTAGAAAACGTTTTCCCACAGATGCAGCCAGTAAAGCTGTCGTCCTAACGATTCTGGAATGCAATAAAGTTACGAAGGAACTGTCACCAGCGATTGCCGACCCCCTGTCTGAGAGAGACACGCTAGTTAGAACGCGGCCTGGACGGACGTGTGTTTTTTAGGCTCCGTACGTAGTAAATCTACACGGTGTTTAATTGAATATGTTGCGCTGTTTTAATGTTAAATTTTTTGTAAATAAATTTCCTCGTTAAGTTTTTGTTTTAAAAAATTGGCCCTCGCTTTTTAATTAGGACTCTGTCTTTGCTTTGTTATGGATCCCATAGTAGTAATTTTTAGCAACGCCTCAGAGACTAGCCTTAAACTTTTACTGTGACGCCACAGTATATATATTGGTTAAATTGAAGTAAACGAGCACTAGATATCTTAAAAGCGTGAATAAATAGGGATTATTATTTTTTGACGCCTGCTACCATTTTTCATTGCAGGATATTCGAATCAGAAGAGATGAGTTGTGACAAAAAATCGCCAACTCTATTTCTTATTATTTTCTCCAAATGTATTCAGTGAATGATATTGTAATTTTTAGGCTAATATTTCAAAGTCCCATATAAGACACTTCTTAAAAAATAAAATTGCAGAATTTTTTTTCTTTTTCTAAACCAATTCTTCCTATTGTTATAAAATGATAAATTAAGCGTTACAACTCGAGTAAATATTAACAATAAAAGCAAGAACATGTTGAATGTTTTATAATTTTTTCGTTCTGCTCCTTCAGACACACGTGCAATATCACTCATTCAAATTGTTGCACACCAGTGCTTTCTTCCCCAGGTGTTTTCCGTGAATCAATAAATCATTACACGCTGTTCTACTCAGACTCACTTAATGGCCATTAACAAGGCGGTTTATCCAGTGCATGAAAACTGGAGTTAATTTCTCGAAAGTGAGTCATTTTGGGACAGACATCTGGATTTTTCTCTTTCGTTACTATGACTCCCCATTTCGGATATATCTTCGCACGCGAACATTAAAGAGTTTCACTGAATTGGTCGTTAAATCACGGATTCTGAGTTCTGTTCGTACTTACGATTCTGAAAAATAGTACAGATGCTAAAACTCATTAAATACTAGAAATAACATTTGAAGTTTCATTGAAATGTTCCATCATGAGGCGTAAAGCAGAGTGCATACACCTTTTTTTTTTTCTCTTTTAAATTCGTGATCTGCCTTCGATAATTAAAGTTAATATCAAAATAAATTTACACCAATAAAAATTGGTTAATGTGTTTAGAAGTTGCAGACTTTTCATACTACAGCTATGGAAGAAAATATATTAATTCAGAACAAATAGAACATGTTTAGTTTACCAAGTCGGAAATGTTTGCTAATTTAACGACATATTTCTTGCGCAGAATAAGTCATAAAAACACATTAATCATTTGTAAACAATAAGTTTGTTTCGTAGCATTTTCTTTGGACCCAGAAAAATGCTTAACTGTTTATATTATGCGCATACATTAATATAATTATATATTATAATTATATTATATATTATAATTATAATTATATCAAATATTATAATATTATATATTATAATTATATTATAATATTTGTCTTTATAGTTTAAAAAATAATTTGAGCTTTTTTGCATTATATAACAACACAATATCTTGTGACAATAAAACATTGAAGAAAAACTACATTTATGTTTCTTTAAAAGAAATTTTCATTGCCCAGAAAAAAAATTCAGCGGGAATAATTATTTTTTTTTCCATTTATGTGTATCCTATCATGTTACCGGATCAAGAGAAAACGACGAAGTTCGTTTTAAATAATCTCAACTCTGACTGATTTTATGTTCACCCAGGATGGATAAACAAAGGTTGTGACAGGCGCCTATATGAACAGGAACCACCAGAGGAAAATTAAGACACAAAGTATGTAAACTGTTGGTGGATAGCTCACTTTCTTCCAAAAGTCTGGTAATTATCCTCAGTCGCGGTAGTATATAGAAGTTCAGATCAAGTAATATCTATAAAGCTAACCGAGTAGACGATGGTGAATTTTCCTGTACGAAACAATTAATATATCATCAAAAAGTGTTGTTACATGTTGAATTGTTGTGCAAGTTAAATTTTGCCTTTTATCTAAATTTTTTTAAATCAGTCTTTATACTGTTCTACAAAAAAATCTAGTCTTAAAGAATTTTTTCTTTTTTGGTAAGTGTTAAAAATGAGAAACATCTCTTTATTTTTCTACATTTGCTTAATGAAGAAAAGCAAAGTTGAAGATTAACTCCTATACCAAAAGGAATTAAGCTGTTGTACAATATTTGGTCAATTCTCGTATGTACAGCACAGTTTCTTCAGTGACTTTACAACGCTAAAGCTGTCATAGTTTCCGACATTTATCAGTTTTCCTTTCACTTGATAAAAAATAACTTTATAGGGATTTGAACTCGAAGCAGTCTGTTTCCCGGTAAGTTTTTGGTACATGACACTGTCTTACTTTGGCTTGAAATTTATGACAGGGAGTGACATTTTTTAGGGGAAAAAGGTTTCTGAGACGTAAGAAGAAATAAAATACCAATGTGAGTGTTTTTCTGTTTAAGTCCGTTTTATTTCCGTTGCGTAAAAATTTATATTATTAATCCTTTTATTGTCGAGTATTCATACTGTACTTTTCGAATTGAATTTATGAGATTTTATCAAATGAAAAGAGCTCAATTTGGTCAAAATAATTAAATTTCTTAAGCTCGTATTTTTATAGTATGATCAAATTTTGTAATTTAGGAGATTAAAGTGTATAGAACATATTTATCAATGCTTAAACACTGAGTTCTGGAATTAGAAAAATAATTTCACAAAACTAATCATACCACCAAGATTAAACACATTATACCTGTTAGTCCATAAATTTTTGTTTGTGAATCCTCTTTTTTGTGACAATTTTGTCGATTTGTTCTTGCCCACGTCTTACTTAATAAAATGCTCAATTTAAATTTGTTTTAAGTTTGTGACAAACAAGTTTTCTTAATGACTTAATGAAAATTGTACGGCTGAATAGGATCAGCAGAATCCCCGAGGATAAATATTTTATTAGTAGATCAAATTGAATTAATAGGGTATTTACTGAATATTTATTCATCATCTTGAGTTAATTACTACGAGAACTGACTTCCAAACTGATACTTTTTGGTTGATATCAGGCAACGTATACCTATCAAAAGACGATCCGCTAAAGAAGGTGTTTCTTAGTATCTTTTACTATGGAAGAAATTTTCTAATTCTAATACAAGAGATAAATGGGATCACTTAGCCACCTAAAATTTAAATTCCAAACTTTTTGACAGGTTTATTTTAATACAGAATTTCTTTAAAAGATATTGTGTATAATATCTTCTGTATATATATATATATATATATATATATATATATATATATATATATATATTTATATATATATATATATATATATGTGTGTGTATATATTTCTTTATTTATTTGTTTATTTATATGTGACACCCGGTGACGTAGTGGTTGAAAGCTTCAAGCTACCACACCACAGGTCCAGGGTTCGATCCTGCGACTGGGCAAGGTCGACTCAGCCTTTCATCCTTTAAGTGGGTCGATAAATGAGTACCAAGCTTGCTTGGAAACTAAACTCTGGGGTCCCACTTCAGGTTGACCTGACTGAGACATATGCTGTATGGCAACTGATGCCCACGATCAAGAAAGCGAAGATGGGCACCGCCGGCCTTGGTCCACAGCGGACTGGTGTGCCATGAGTTTAGTTTATATATATAATTAGGATTTGCAAAGTAAGTTGCATTTTACAAAAATATTTGAATAAATAAATCCATAAAGTAGTATAGAGGTAAATTCCCCCAAAATGTAAATAAAGTTAGATAAATCACTGCAAACATTTATAACTACTGTTGGTTGATGATTTATGTGAGTAATTCCGAATCCCTTCAACATTCTTAAGTGGTTTTCATAAAAGCAAAAGTGCTGCTCAGAAAATTTGATTTGTTGATATTCAATCTTATATACACGGGTCAGTGATTTCACGGCTACTCCTCTAAACAGATGTAGTGTGATGAATAATGGTGAATTTATGAATGAGATAACGTGTGCAGTGAATCATACACGTTGTTAAGAAGCTGGAGAATGCGCTTGATCAGCTGTGACCCGGACGTCAGCTTATTCTTAGAGCCTCTTAGATGGGTCTGGATTATTTATTGACTTTTGTAAGTCCCTGAATGTCCAACTTTGTTAAAGCAAGTGTAAAATTGGCTTTTTCCAGTTCAAGGGTGGAGTTTCTATGTAAAATGTTCCTTTTTCTTTTATTTAACATTCTAATTCACGATAATCTCTCTATATTAGATTTTAATTTCATCGGTAAGGGTTTTTTCATTAAATTTTATACTCTTGGCTCTTCGAATTCACGAAATTTAGGGGTAAAGGAAGAGAGTGAGAAAAAATGGCGGATAGCTGAAGGCTCCCAAACTTCATTTTTTATATTGTTGATCATATTTAACACACAGACAAGCCTACAAATATTAAAATAATACACTGGGTAGCAACACAGCATATTTTATAATTTCAAAATGACGATGTTAACATTGTCAGCTAACATATACACATACGGAACGATAGATAGGGAGCATACGCACAGTACGTGATGCTGTACATATGCAAAATTTAGACAGGAGAAAAGTTTTTAAAATACGTATGTAGCACACTGCAATGCAGGTCAGTGCTATATTTTATAATTTGTAATAATTGTACTATAACAAAAAGCTTCAAATCACACAAAATAATATAGTCTTATTTAACTGTTGAATTCAAAATCATGAATAATCAAAACCAGAAAACTTATTGCTGGACAATATACTTTAAGCGTACAAAGTTTCTGTAAGAAAGCAATTTTAACCTTCTCCTTACGGGGTGGGATGGCATGTATCCCAAGAATACGGGACCAAGAATGAATATATATATATATATATATATATACACGACTGAACGATATATGCACACATACGCATACATATATATATATATATATATATATATATATAAAATATATATACATAACCCTCTTAATGGCCGTTATTAGAAACGGGGTATGAAATTTCCCGTTCTAAAGAGATAAAGTTCTATAGTAAGCTAACCATAGTTTAATACTAGGAAGGCGGGAATTTTTTTTACTAAAATGACTGAATGATATATATATATATATATATATATATATATATATATATATATATATATATATACGACTGAACGATATATGCACACATACACACACACACACACACACACACACACACACACACATATATATATATATATATATATATATATATATATATATATATATATATATATATATATATATATATTATATATATATATATATATATATATATATACATAACCCTCTTAATGGCCTTTATTATAAACGGGTATGAAATTTGCCGTTCTAAAGAGGGAGTAGGAAAAATGGGCCTCGTAAGCTAAAGGTTAAACCATTGTTATCACGAGCAAAATTTATATAATAACTTTTGTCTAAGATTATGATGATGTATTCTTTTTAAAAAAAGGACTTAAATAAATACAGAAAATTGATTTTCCTTTTTACCACGGATTTTAAGTACAGTCATCTTAGTACCGCAATTTTTATCATCTCAGGCACATGAGGGCATTCACAGAATAAATAACCACAATTTTGTGACATTCTCCAAACTTTCGAGCTTACATTCTTAGCGTAACTTATTGATAGATGTGTCGCTGAATAATAATGCTCATAAATACTCCAGACCATATATGTTTGACTGTTGGTATTTTTGAAGCTTCCAACGATGATACATGCCAAAAGACGCCTCCATTTGTCTGCTTCAGTCATTTCAGAAAATTCCACTTTCTTTTAAATTAATATATTAATAATAAATTAAAAAATTAATATACAAATAATTTAAAAAAATGTGTATCCATGTATGAATTAATGTATACATGGGCCAGAGGTAGCCTAGTGGTAGCGTGCTGGCTTTTGGTACTGAGGATGTTCGAATCGAATTCCGACAAGCGCCATTCAATATCTTCGTGTCTAGGCCGGATATGGGCGCGTTAAATCCGTAGACAGGAAAGTTCTTCTTTGAGGTCTGTGGGTGGGGAAGGTACGATCCCCCAAATGTCACCCCTGGGGATGCTCAGCCAAAATTGAGGTGGCGGCTGGCTATGTCGGACTGCGACCCTTGTGGTGCCGTTATAAATCGGAACCGCACCCCTCAGTCCTCAAGCCTATATGGACCTGGTCTGGGATACATTAGACCAGCCAGGGGGCTTAAGTGACATCAACAACAATGCATACATTATTTAAGTATGCATAAATATAAGTGTGGTGGGAGAAGTTATAACAGCTTTTTCCTAGGATTGATTCATATTGAGATTCTATGTCTATCAATTCATAATAATATTTTTCCATTTTTATTTATCGATCATTTACTAATTATTTCTCATTTTCTATTCCTTTTCTCCTCTAAGTAATTGCCAACTCTATACTCTTCTTATTCTCACATTTTATTTATAACACAAGTTATTATTTTCCTGTGACTGGGCAAAATTTGATCATATTATCAACTCCTTAAAATTAAACTCCTTAATAATGATGTTTGTCCGCTTATATGAGTAGGTTAAATTTATTCGACAAGACGGAGACCAGAGTTTAGACGACTTTAGGGAAGAAAATACACAAAAATGTTTTCTATAAAATATAAGATGTAAAATACGTATATATTATAAAATAATCACATATATTATAAAAATAATCTCAGGATGATTAATGGCTTAATAATATCATGTTTTTTTTTCATCATATGTAGTCATCATATGTAGTCATGGTTTTTTTCATCATCGAGTATCATGCAAAAGAAGGTACAAACTATCACAAATAATGTCAATATTGTTCGCAAACAAAGGAAAAATAACTTTATTTCTTGACGAAAAACTTAGAAACCCAAGTTTTATTAAAACCTAAATTAAACCTTATTTGAATAGAGTGTATGTAGTTTGTTCGAAACAGCTGAATAGTTCAATTTTCATACCCATAGCACATAGAGCCATTTGTCTGGATTATCCATGTTTCCTGATTTTCAGTGCTCAAACGTACTGCCTTAGTTATAGGGATCACAGTACCTCAATTTCATTAACTCTAATGGATACTTTTTACGAGTCCTTAACCGAAAAGATTTCCCTTTAACCCTTTGAGGGGCGCCGTTTGCACAGTGCAAACGCCAAACTCTAGTCTTTATTTCATTTGCATTCAATGTATTACAGTTAAATGAGCAGAAAATGGATAGTACTGCCATCTGTTATCAGTTTAAAGAAATAAAAACATTTTAAAACCTTTAATTAGAAATTTTTTAAAGATTATTTATGTTTAAAAAATAGGGGGAAAATTTGAACCGTGCAAACAGTGCAGGTTGTTGCCCCTAAAAGGGTTAAGGCATTCGCTTTATTTTTAATCCCTTTATTACTGTTAAAAAAAAATCTTTTGTATTACATCCAGAAATAACTGACAATTAATCAAATTTAAGTAATCGAAATTTTTCCGTCCTCTCAAATCTATATCAGCACCGATGATTTTGAATTAAATAATATTAAAATTGGGGGCTTGTGGTGGCCCAGTGGTGCAGCGCGCTGGTTTTCGGTGCTGAGGGTGCTCGGGTCGGATCCTGGCGTCACGCCACGAAAAATGCCTCCGTTCGTGTTGTCCCTTCATAGGGGGTAATGCTGTCCGCCTGTATGGTGCCCCCATAATAAAATGGGCAGTAAAATTGCGGCGTAATACAGGCGAATGTTTGACGACAAGTGTCTCCGCATTGGAAAAAAATAATAAAATAGAAAATATTGAAATTAATGAAAGGTCAATTAAAACATATTATGTACTTGAAACGTTAATCATTTATAAGAAACCCAGCAATTAAAAATTAAAACTAATTAGCAGTGATATAGAAGCGGAAAACTTTCAACTTACACTTTCTTAAAAAAAATCAGCGAATAGTACGTTCCTCTTCTCCTAAAAAAAAGCTAAGTATTACGATGATATCTGGCAAAAACTGAAATACAGAGCATAAGGCGAAAACCAATTTTTATTGGTCCAGTTGTAACTGATATGTGTGTTTACGTGCTACATTTAATCGTAAAATCAAGGGATTTCTCATGTAAACCCTGTGGATATTAAATTACTCTCCCGAGAGAGGTCTTTTTCCATCGTACAAGCTGTTCCTAGCTCTGGTTTGAGATTATTTATTTTATTTTATATTATTTATTATTGTTTATTATTAGTGGTGGTGGGGAATATTAAGGTAACTACAAGGTGCAATTTTGAGCATTCGGGGAGATTATGATTTAACAATTCATCACATTTAGTAAAAATGTTTATTCGACACACGGTAAGAATAACGATTTCTGATTCCATTCTCAACTTACTCGTTCAATATGATGATGTCTACAGGCAAATTCTTCAACCTGCGCTCATCTCGCTCGTATCCAGTGGTTAGGAAACCAACGAGATGCAAAATGAATTGAATGATGTTTCGGTGTTTGGGCTTGTGGCGGCCCTGTGGTATAGCGCGCTGGTTTTCGGTGCTGAGGGTGCTCGGATCGAATCCTGGCGTCACGCCACGAAAAATGCCTCCGTCCGTGTCTTCCATTCATAGGGGGTAATGCTGTCCGCCTATATGGTGCCCCCATTATAAAATGGGCAGTAAAATTACGGCGTAGTATAGGCCAATGTTGGATTACAAGTGCCTCCACATTGGTTTAAAAAAAAAATGTTTCGGTGTTTTTTGTTAACTTATTTTAAAATACTGAAAAAAAATTATTGATGATCAGGGAAAGGATAGATGTGAGAATATTTTTTCATCGGTGGATATTCAGGGGATGGTTAAATAAAGAAAAATGAACTATCAAAAATTATCCCATTACCATGAAAAATGTGATAGCATCCATACTTTTTGTTTATTTAGCCCTTTTTATTTATTTCAGACTAGCTGAATACCCGCGCTTCGCTACGGAGTACATTCAAATTAAATACTAGTACAACGGTCAATGTATGCAATTGATGCCAAAAAAATGTATATATTTATAATGAAATCGTAACGGATATTTTTATAGACACAATAATGTAGAAAAAAATACTCAAATTAAATACAACGGTTAATGTATGCAATTAATTTGTATGTTTAAAATCCATAAAACATACTAATTTGAATTAAATTCTTAAAAAATATTTCAGATAGTCTCTTCTAACGAAACTACCGCGGGTTATTAACGTAGGATTACTTATCGTTGCTTACCTCTTTTTTTTTTTTTTTCTTGACGCATTTTGATACTTTTCTGTTTACTGCTACTAAGTTTGGCGCGCTACCAAAATTACAACTCGCGACGGACTCTAAAATTTTCCTTTCCGGAAGACCGTTATTAAAGAACGTAATCTTACGTTAAAACTTTCATCTCAATTATTCTAGTGGTTAAATTTTATCTTTCACCGTATTTTAATATTTTTTTTTAAAATTTATTTCGCTGTTATGCACTTGACGCCACATTAATTTAAAGTATCACA
>OU015501.1:102883986-102938986 GCA_907164885.2 Dolomedes plantarius
CCTTAAATTAATTTTACGTTAGTTAAGAATTAAAATAAATTTTTTAAAAGACAAAGGCGTGCCGGAGAACGGCTAGGTTCGAACCGCTAGCGTCTGAACAGAAGCCCACCGCGATAGCACCACGCTAAGGATCGTTGAAGACTTCGGCACAAAAAGCGGTAACAATGGAGATTGTTAGGATTAAGCCCCAAACTTTATTTCTACTGATCAGATATACATAATATATAGCCTATGTCCATCTGGAATAATATACCTTTCAAACAGTGAAAGAATTTTTCAAATAGGTGCAGTGGTTCTGGAGATTACCTTCCACGTACAAAATCCGCTCTCTCTTTATATATAAGTATAGATAGGTAATCACATCTGATTTCGTTCCATTACAATTCTTTAAGCTATTTTTGTTTATATTGCCCTGTGCTTCTTCAAATCAACAGTATTAAGTATGAGATGACAGTAAATCAAGAGTATCAAAAGCATCAAGCAATCATTTAACTGTTTTACAACTCCAATTAGAAAAATATATACAACCTGCAACAACGTTATGGAAATACTTCATGCTAATTAAATCTACACTTAAAGCAACTATGGAAATAATTTAATTTTTGTTTAAATTTCTCAAATTCTACTTTTGTAGCATAATTGTGTTACTTCTTAGATTATTCCAGCCACATGCATTGCCGCTTCTCAGCTGGTAGACTCGTTGTAGCCTTTTCATTTTAATTCCTATGATCTTTCAGATAGCATGACATATCGGATATTTTAAATCGAAAAAAATAAAATTCTGCTTATCGAATTGTTCTCGGAACAGTTAGAAACTCGAAAGACTCCATTGAGTTCAAAAACTTAGCATTGCAAAAAAGTGCTCTTTCTAATGAATTAAGATAGACTTTTGGGTCAACACTAAATTTGGTAGCAACATTCTCGCGAAAAGAATTTTTTTTTTCGCTAAAACTGACAATTTTTTGCTTCAATTCTCCGTGCGATTTGTAGATTTTTGTTTTGAGTTGAATTATGATAACTTGATAACTTAATCTAATTGATTGACCGGACAAATTTCAAATTTGATTAAAAGAGTAATTAAATTACAAAAGTAACACACCTGAACTTGAAAATAATTTTGAAGAGCGAAAACTTTTAAGCTTCCACTTTAACAAAAGTTTTTGAAAAAATCTACAAGTGAACTCCTTTCCTTCGCAATTTTTTCCCTTAACAGGTAAGAAACAGTATATTTCAAAAGTAAAAGATCTGAATGGTCATTGTTCCGTTAATTATAATGTCAGAATCAACTTCACATCATCATTTTAATGCTTTTCTAATCATGTTTCTATGTTAGCGTCGGATTAGACCCTAAGGGCATGGAAAATAAAGTATTCCGATCTAGAGAAACATTACAACTGTTACATTTTGGAAAATCTATATACATGGCGTAATCATGCCCAAACAGTTTTTGTATTTACAGAGGTACCTCGGTACTCGCCGTTAATTGGTTCAAGAAGGCACGACGAGTACCGAAAACGACGAGTACCGAACGAATTTATCCCATAAGGAGTAATGCAAAGTGAAATAATCCGCTCCTGAACCCTCGAAATTTCACCTTTTACTTGGCAATTTATACATGGATGGGGTTGTTTTTTTATATAAAAACTCAAAACTAATGAGACATGAATAAAAAACAATAATAGGATTAAAATAAAATAAAATTTAACTTCACATAAGATATGTATATAATATATATATATATATATATATATATATATATTTGGCATTAATTGCATACATTGACCGTTGTATTTAATATGAATGTACTCCGTAGCGAAGCATGGGTATTCAGCTAGTGTATATATATAAACATAAACTAAAATATTTATTAAAACTAAAATAATCATGAAATGTGTCCAAAATAGTGTCTGGAGGTTTCAACAACGAGCACTTTTCTCTTAAAAGTCATGCTAACAAGTTCCGTAAAATTTTTCTTTTCACTTGTGTAGAAATGCTTACGATTTTAAATGCCAATTGGGATATGTTATGTTATATTGTTGCTTATTCGTCTTGGTCTGAATTTCAGATTGGATATGTTCTAGAGCAGCCATGATCAACCTTCCCCCCACCCTCCTTTCTCGGGCTACATACATATTATGTTTGCTACATTACTCGGGTCGGAACGAAGTACACTATACCTAGATATACGTAATTTCTGTATTTACGAAATAGATGCGAAATTTGCCGATATGAACGAATAAATGAGAAAATTATTTTTCGTGCTACTTTTTGGCGAAAACTTGGGGATAAACGGCTTTCTAAACGAAATTGGCATTAATAGTAACAATTAATTAACAAATAGGCTTAACTAAGGCCATCCGCGGCCTTTACCTGAGAGACCTCATTCTCCATCGGATCTGCTCTGAATTTCCCCCGGACGATTTGAACCTAAAAATCAACCGAGCAGATTCTTCTCTTGACAGACCGTTCTCCTCCTTCGAGAATGGTCTCGGTTTGGTTTGGAGCGCTACGGTCAACTTTTTGCTACACAGGGATAATTAGATCGGAACCTACAGTTTAAAGCCAATCCCGAGCGGCTACAAATATCCATGCCAACAGTGGGACTCAAACCCACAGGATCTGAACAGAATGCCAGCGACCTAGCCAATCGGCCATCACCTGGCCAGAAGAGAACGCGGAGACTACTACAATGTTAGATTTTAACTAAGAATTTTGATATTTACCTATCCAAGTAAGTAAAATTGGGATTTTTTTTAATAAATGAGAAATTTTTGAATATATATTTTTTGCGAATAAATGCGAAATTTTATATAATGTATTTTTTGCGAAATTTCGATATTTTTTATGCGAAATTTACGTACCCCCAACTATGCCTCATAATATAATAATGAAAAATAAAACTCAAAACCTAAACGTATACAGGCGTTTAATTTTCAATTAAACGCCCAATGTTAGTGAGTGCATAGGTAGTGATGTTTTGATGTTGAGACAAACTTTAGGCAAATTAAGTTTATAATTGTTACATTATAATTGTTAGATGCTACTGTCAATATGTCATCAAGGTGACAATCAGTAAGCAGATTTCTATAAACGATTTTCGTATATTTCATTTTGTAATAGGAGGATTCATAAATTGACGTCGATGCGAGCAACGAGGGCAGCAGGTAGGCCCATTTTTATACAGTCTTTTATTTTTCAGACACTCCTTTCCTAAATTCCTTGTAAGACTTTACCTCTCTATTTTCTTGAACAATAACTTATTGTTTTTGAACTCGATTAATTTGTCCAATAGTTTTGCATAATCACATCCCAGTGCAACTAGTTGTGTAATAATTGCTGTTTCTAAGTGCCAGGGATATTCTACAAGCAACAGACAATTATTAATACTTCATAAATCTTGAAATACGCCCTTAAGGCTGCTATGTACTAAGAAAAAAAAATCGTATTTCCCTTTTCCTCTTCTTGCAGACTCTTGTGGTGGTAGGAGTCCAGTTGACAGTTCGAGAATTCCACCCCCCCTTAGGATTGAAATTTTGAGGGATTGTAATGGCTCTCTCTCTATAGGAGGGTTAAGCGTTGCCCCCAAATTGTTTATTTAAAATATATTTTATCAACTATTTACTGGTACATAAATGCTGATAATCAAATAAAATTGGTATTGTCAGAACTTTTCTGCAAAGCGCTACAGGATTCATTTTATAAATTTCGTCCACCGAAGGCATTTATGAGCGTTTAAAACACCCTAAACCAGATTTTTCTCTGAATAATTTAAATTTTAAAATATTAATTGCATTTTTTTAAAAAAAACGAAAAATGTGCAGAAATGTAAAATTTCTTTCTCTATGACGAAATACAATTTTTTAAGAAAAATCTTTGAATCCAAGTCGGCAATCCGTGGACAAATTTTCTCCATAGGTTAACATAAAGGTGAGCGAATCCAATGGGGTTAGCACATAGCAGCCTTAAATTCCTTAGATAAGGCAGATAAATAATTTGAAATTTTTATCATTTTCTCGAGAAATGCCAATACCATTTTGTTTAGCTTTTGTTACGGATTTTACAAACTTGGGTTGCTAGATATACACCGAAGTATCTGATAATGAATGTAAGTTTTCAAGCAGCATATTAAAAAAGGAACCACAGGTTGAGTATGCCTGTTGTAGAGAATAAATTTATAGTTGGACTCATTTTAAATGGTTTTTTTTTTTGTTTATATGGAATTGTGAACTTTTATTTTAAATGATATGTACTGAACTAAATTTTTAAAAATGTTATATATTTAATTAATATCGGACTTACAATACTCAAATCACCAAAAACTGCATTATATTAATATTAATTTGTGCAAAACATCCTATCCAGAAATTTCCTCCACTCACCACTTGATAGAACAGTCATTGGCAAACTAAGAAAACAATAAAGGGCTTTTATGGAAAGCAAATTGATAATTATATTATTTTATGTTTTGTAAATGTTCTGGGACAGAAATCAGATAATTAGTATTAAATTACATTATTTGTATGTATTATTTAATTTTACATTTAACTCACTTTTAAAATACGAAAAATGAGATTATAAATCAAGTCGAACTCGATTACAATGAACTCATTAAGATCAAACTGTATTTGTTAATTTGATAACTCAACAGAGAATTCTTGAAATACTTCTAAAAATTCAAAATTCCAAACTTATAGATGAGAGGATCTAACAGATGAAGAATTATATGAGATAAATTTATAACTCATTAATGTAATTTAAAATATTATAATTCTCCTTTACATTACATATTAAAAGGCAATAGACATTGTACACCTGTCATAAAAGTAGAATTATTTATTGTCCAGATTAAATTATTGTTACCAAATACAGTTTAAAAGTTACAAAACAATATCTACTTTGTCCCTTGCATTGTTGGAAAGTGATTAAAAGGTCTTTTGGGAAGAAAGTAAAAGTAAATATTTTGGAAACTCGAAAATAATGTATGATATTCTTCATTATAAGGAAGATATCAAGTAGAGGGACAATTTTGTTTGTTATAAGTGAACTTTCACTATATCCGGCTTCATTGCAGCCAAGCTTGACTTCATATGCATTCCCGTTAGTATAATAAAAAATTTGACACTTACTTTTACAAATCTTGATTGAGATGAGCGCCTCCTGTTGACGCCTTTAAATGTGGGAAAATCAGAACTCAGGAACTATTCCAAAAGCGTTGAGTCAAAATCCTTTCGGTTCGAACTTAAATAAACTGCCCAAATTTGCGGTCTACCTATGCTGACCGTCTTTACCGAAGGCTAACGGGAGTAACATTGCATACCTTACAACATGAGGTGGTGTTCTTTGTAGCATGAAGGTTATGTCACCCAGAACGGTGTTCTTGCAGCTAAGAATGACTTTGCGACACACAACTCATTATAGTCAACATTTTGTGACGGAAGTTGTTTTGAAACAGCTTACCGTTCATTTTTGGAATAGAATGGTTCGCCGTAGAAAAATAATTCTTCAACGTACACCACACTTTTGTATTTTTAAGAGTGGAGTCAGTCTGAAGTGAAAAAGAAGGCTGTTGCCGTAAAATCATACAAATGCAACTGTTCATTATATTGGGAGGGTTTTAATTTTTTTCTTCCCTTAACAAAACAAAGGTTATATTTAATTTTTTAAGTAAATACTTTTACACCTGTTTTACTCGTTATTATCTTAGCAATGTTGAACATTACAATTAATAAGAATTTTAAGCATTTATTTAAAAATACCTTCAAAAAGTATTTAAACTTCTTCAAAGATGATAAAATTGAATTGTATTTTCATAACAGACTTGTTTCTAGAATTTCCTGGACTCTACAAATGATTGCAGTTAAAAAGAAGGAAGTCCATTTCTAGCAACAAACATTTATAAAGAGTTACACCGTGATTCATTATGCTGATGAACAGTGAAATAAACACAACATGCTCATCTTGAAACGAGAACATGCTCAAAGGCATATTATTTAAGATAGATATTTTTTTTCTTTCGCTCATAATGTCACCGTAATGAACTGGTGATGATATTTATGATATCTTCGAGGTAAAAAGCCATAAACCAACAAATGTTCATTGCTCAGTACATATATTTGCAAAGATATTTATGACCATGATACTTATTTAGCTCGTTACTTAGCTTGCAAAAAAGTTAAAATTATACATATGCAAGTTTTTTGTTGCTTTCAAGTCATTTAAGGAAACTAAATACTTTTATGTTACAAAATATTTATCAAAAACGAGATTATTTTTATTAGTTAGGACTGGCCAAAATTAGTATTTGTTAATCGAACACAAATTTTGTTCTTTCTGAAAAAAAAATAAAAAAAAATACAATATTGCAAACACTTTGCGATTTTATTTTCAAAGGCTGTAATATTCATCTCATAAAAAGCTGACAGTATTTTTAGTAATTAAAATTGTGTTATATTTTCATAGATATTTTTAGTTAGTAATGGGCCCGACATAGCAACTAAGATCTTCAGGGGTTGAATCCCTCAATTACTCGTAGTAATGTAGTAAACGATTGCATTTTCTTTAGCTTCTATTAAAATTAAGCTGAAAGAACATTTATCAAAAATCAGTCATGAAATGGAAGAAATGTGTTTGTTTATGATGGCTCATTTTAAACTTGATTGATACCATAAGATAGACTTCAGCATTCAAAAATGTCAGAAAATTCAGATTTTTAATTATTGCATTCATCAAATTTATTTCTCATATACTCTTTCTCATTCGTGTGATATTCTATGGTTTGTATGTTACCGTATAGCTGTTTTTAAGGCTGCTGTGTACTAATTCTATTGGATTCGCTCCCCTTAAAGTTACCCTATGGAGAAAATGTGTCTAAGGTTTGCTGACTTGGATTTAAAAATATTTTTTAAAAATTGAATTCCGCAATAGAGTAAGAAATTTTACACCTTGGGGCGTTTTTTTTTGTTTTTTAAAATAAATGCAAATGGGTTTTTTAATTCAAA
Source organism: Dolomedes plantarius (assembly GCA_907164885.2). Taxonomy (NCBI): domain Eukaryota; kingdom Metazoa; phylum Arthropoda; class Arachnida; order Araneae; family Dolomedidae; genus Dolomedes; species Dolomedes plantarius. The sequence goes on from OU015501.1 coordinate 102,890,985, forward strand.
TTATTCGGGGGGGGAAATCTGGTATAGTGTGTTTTAAACGCTCCTAAATTCCTATGGTGGACGAAATTTATCAAATGAATCCTGTTGCAAGGCGGAAAAAAGTTAAGGCTATCTGAAAATACCATTTTTATTGGATTATCACCATTTTAGTAGTAAATTATAGAAATATTTTCACCATAGGTTTACATTAAGGTGAGCGAATCCAGTAGGGTTAGGCTACGGCCACACGAGCGATTTTTCCCGAGCTTGAAAATCTACACCAGCCGGTCACACGTGCATGTGACATTTTTTCCAACTGGGTCTTTTCCCTCAGCTTGAAAATCTACACAAACCGCGAGAAAAATGGGTCTCGTTCTATCCTCCAGCGACCGACCTTGAGATCGCGACAGATCGCGCGAGAAAAACAGCTGCGTTTGGCCACCCCTATGTTACAGAAGCTTATCTATATTTTGGTGCTTGTTTTCTCGTTGCGGTTGTGAGGGAAAAATCGCTCGTGTGGCCAGACTGCACCAGATGCGCCCAGTCATAGGCTACGGCCACACGAGCGATTTTTCCCTCACAACCGCAACGAGAAAACAAGCACCAAAATATAGATAAGCTTCTTTAACATAGGGGTGGCCAAACGCAGCTGTTTTTCTCGCGCGATCTGTCGCGATCTCAAGAAATCGCTCATGTGGCCGTAGCCTGGGCGCATCTGAGCTTCTAAGGCCCTACAGGATGAATCGGTGAGGGGGGACCAGTAGGGTTAACCAATAGGGAATCCAGTTGGGTTAGTACACAGCAGTCCAGTTTCAAATTTTATTCATCCCACCTAACGTAAATATGCGAATGAGGCCTTAAACTTCAATGTCTTCTTTTCTATAGTTGAAATAAGGTTTTCTAGCTTTTTTTTTTATCTCCCTTGAAAATTTAGCATCCCTTTTAGCCTTTTAACATTAATAGAACCGTAATAAATGGTCTTCACGCGTCATATCATATTGCTATCATGAGAATGACATTTGTTGTTTTAACATGACATCTCCAAGCCATTTATTTCTCTGTTCGAAGACTGAAAATAGATTTTCTGGTAAATATAAGATTTTAAAATAATCCAGCATAATATTCCGTGTCTTGAGACAAATAAGTTGGAATATATAAAACCGTTTTTTTCTTCGTATTCTATATCCAAATTAGCTGAAAATTTTAAAACATTTATTTTAAAACATTCAATTTCATTTTCAGAAAAGATATTTAAATCAACTATTTCAACTTCCGATTTTAAGCATATTCAAGAGAAAAATATAAAAGATTTTCATTTCTTTTCCTAACTAATTGACAATGATTTTTTTATAAATTGTTTTTAAAAATGGGACTGCCAGACTAAGATGCAAAGGCATAAGATTAGATAATGATTTAAGAAGGATTAAATTAGGTTAATATCATTAGGTTATTGTCATTAATTAATTATTTTTACTTAATGATTTAATTAAGTAATGATGTAAGAATTTCCTGAATTAAAAGGTAAAGAACGTAATATTCAAAACACTGGTTTTGACAATGCGATTTACGTTGCTATATATATATATATATATATATATACAGTGGAATCTCGATCTATCGTTTTTCAAGGGACCGATTAAAATGAACGATAAATGCGGGAAAACGATAGATGCGGAAACATAACAAAGCAATATGATCGTTGGGACTGGATAAAATGAACGACACATACGGAAAAACGATGGATCCGAAAACGATCAATCGAGATTCCATAGTATATATATATATATATATATATACAAAGTACTGATATAGAATAATAAAGGGAAAAACAAATGACTGCGTTGGTATTGATAATTCTTGAAAGTGAACTGGATATTTGTCTCTTAAGAGTGTAGAACTGCTATTTTTAGAGTGCTTATTAGAACATCTGTCTATAGAAGCATCTAATTTATAGAAGCTCGTAGATTCAATTCCATCTCGGGAGACCTTATGTTTGAAATTAGAAAATAATGTTTTTGTTGTTGTGTGCCTCCAGTGATAAGTGAGGCACTTGCTAATGAAGATATTCTCACTTTAACCGCGCGAATCGTTCGTACTTCCAACAGGGGTACCGTATAAGCGAATCACCACTGCCCCCTGGTGTCACCTCAGTTTTGACCGCCCACCCTATGGGGGTTATCTGGAGGCTTCTACCTTCTCCCACCCTCTATGACTTCATAGATGGACTTTTCGGTCTACAGAATTAACATGCCAATATTCGGCTTAAACACGAAGGTATTGAATGACATTCATCAGGATTCGAACCGACCACCCCCAGTCCCAAGTTCCTCTCGCTATCACTAGGTTATCTTGGGCCCTAAATTAGAAAATGTTAAGTACTCCAAAACTCTTTAGAAAGATGAACTATAGAAGAAGAAAAAAATGAAACCCACCTGTTTTGTCGTCACGTATTGTTGGAAAAAAGCTGCCATGAGCAAAAGTCTAGTGAAATTGTTTATTTATTAAAGCTTTGATGCAGGGTTTTCTATAAGCACAGAATTTTATAATTTTTGTTATGTTAACATTAAACGGATTTGAACTATTTGAAAAAAAAAGAATTTTTGAGAGGATATATTGATATTGATTACTATTTTACTATTTTATATATGATATCAATAAAATGATTTAAGCTATAATAGCTTTATTGCTCTCGGCACTTTTAGAACTCAGGCTTATTTTTCTATTTTCACTGTGATGTAAAATATTCTTTTTTTCTAGCTTTTTAATACTTTTCTGTACTTCTATTCGTTCTTTCCACAAGTGCGCCGCTTTCGTCACAGTTCTAAATTGAATATACGCTGAGGGAGAAAGTGCAAAGAGTTTGTAATTAGTAACGTGTTTCTACCGTAGCGGCTAAAATAGTTATGTTAGGTGCAGTTTTCTAGTTCCTGGAAGACAGCGTTTGACCTCTCGGCTACATCCACTTAAAAATATGATATAAGTTATGCTTCGAATATCATTTGTTCATTATAGAGGAGGGGAAATCTAATATCTGCCTCAGAAGAAAACTTAGGTCTGTAACAAATATAATTTTCGTCCCCGCTGACCCTAACCTTTCTCCCCCCGAGTATTGATAATGGACTGATCGGAATGCAGCGAGAAAGGAGAGTCTCAGACGAGACAATAAGTGTAGGTGTAAGTGTCGAAGTAGTTGGTGTTAATAATGTAAACAAGTGTTCCTGTAACTATGTGATAACTGTGTGTGTTTTAAAAATATGTGATCGTCCGTTGTATATGTTTATTTTATCTTAAGATGTCCTGTGTATTAAAGTCCATATCCAGAAAGCCAGATGTCGTTATTTACTCAAATTAAGACATTTGCCATAGGTCCACAATCTCGTAATAAGAAAACAAATATAAGTTTCCGTACCCATGTTTCTTCGCTCATTTTGGATGCTCGGGTTCAAAAGACGCTTCACTTCAGTCAGTCCAGTGTGACCTGCACTGACTTGGAATGGAGCGATCAAACACCGACAGTCTAGTGGAGCACGATTGTTCGATTCGACCGGCTCGGCTAGTCGCTCGCTATCGGGTATTCTCCCCCTGTTTTCTGTGAAAAGTTGGGGAGATGCAAATGAAATGGCCAAAACTGTACGTCTTGGATTACCGGGGCTTTGGACTTTCTGCTTCTATCGAGTACGACAGAATAATAGAAAAAAGGAATTAACATTAAAAAAAAAAAAAGATTTACTTTTAGAATTTTTTTTTTAAAATCCTTCCCCAAAATTAATATTTAAATTTATATAAATCAACTTGAAGAAACAAAATTCCCCAACTACTTTACAAAACCTTATCAAACAAAAACCCATCACAAAATTAAACCTCCTTTCCAAAAACAAATTCCATTGTTCGATCAAAAATTAACACCAACATTGCTCAGCTCTAAAAATGCAAATATAAATTTGCCCAGACAACAGTATGCATTGCAATACAACGTTACATGTAAATATTAAAAAAGGAATTTATAGTTTAATCACAAAATTTCTTGCATGAGAGTCCTAACGTGAGGAGGAATTACGCTCTCGCCGTTTCATTGGTACCCTGCACTACATGTTGTAAACTGTTCCCGAATGCTAGTGTTACATTACATTACATTATAAAATACTTTTTACAAGTCAGTCGTTGACTTAACATAAATTTTAATAAATTTAATTCTTTTTTTTAACTTTTTAGCAACCTCCATCTACTGCGTGGCTAAAAGGTAATTACCACTGTACTTTATATTACGTCGCAACGTAATAGCAACATGCATACTGGTGTTCTACTATAAAAAACTGCTTAAAATAGATTTGGAAATGATATACTTATCTTAAGACAAAAAAAGTTTTCCTAAACATTCCCCTTTGAAAGAAATTTACCTTACGATAAGTCTATGTATCCCGCCTCCTCCACATCTTTTGTAATAAATAATTTTGAATCCACCTAGTCCATCGGGAATCAGTTCCATGGCAAGGTCATGTCATAATTCTTTCGCTCATTTCGAACAGGAAGTAAACAAAACAAGCAACAGTAGCAAATAAAAAGAACCAACCACTTACAAGAAAAGTATGTCTAATACATTCACTGCCATTATTTCCTCACTAAGATGTATCATTTTCAGAATCATTATCACTGTTGCTTTAAACACCTTTTCGTGAATAAAGCTAACCACATGATTTTTTTAAAAGCTATATCTGAATAAATATATGGTATTTAGAATTTTTCTATTCAGTTTCTATTATTAACTTCAGGAAGCATTGGAAAATATTATCGACATTGGGGAACCTCATACACTCTTATGTTAGTAATGTTACTATTATTGATGTCATTCCTTCGGACATATCTTTACTTCGTAATCCTCTTCTAAAACATTTTGACTTGCTTTTCTTTATGAACAGAAGCTCGTTATGAATAGAAACACATTAAAAAGAATTTGAATTAAATTTGAATTAAAAAGCATTTAATGCCAATTTAATAGCATTTGAATAGAATCAAAATGTTTTTTTCTGTACCTAGCTTTTTTTTTCTATCTTGATTTCTTTCTTTACTATAACCAAGCAGTATATAGTGATACTGATGATAATTGGACAGATCTAACTTATATATCTAATAAGTTATAATATCTAATATAAGCAAATTTCATTATTGTGCTTCGAGTATAAATATCGCTAAGTTCAAAAGTCATCAAAGACACGAGAGATACGTATTAATCTATATATATAAAACAGTTCCGTAACTGACTCATTCATTCATTCATTCACTGACTGACTGACATACAACACACAGACCAAACCGCTGGACCTAAAGGGCTGAAATTTTGCATGGCGATTCTTCTAATAGTGTAGGGGTGCACTAAGAAAGATTTTTCAAAAATTCTTCTTAGATTTTTTTAAATTAAATTTTTAAGCTGTTTTTTTTACTTTTTTTAAGTTTGCATTTAAAATAATAATTTGAGGGTTATAAAATTTATATCACAAGAAAGATCATAAAAATTCCTTTACAATGAATCTTTTTCGAATCTTTACCTCCATTTCCTGATTTTTGGTGAATTTTTAAAGATTAATTTTTAGAATTTAATTTATTAAATGCTGATCACGTGACTTCTTTTTCTGGTACTTTAAATAAATTTATCGTCACGTGCATAAAAACTAAATAGACAAAAAATAATTTTTTTTCTTGCTAATGCGGCAGACGATTGGACATTATCCAAAAAAATATTAAAATACAGTAAAAGAAATGTTCTAGAAACTGTACTATATTAACTGTACTATATTCTTTAGTATTCTTTATATTAGATTTAATTTGAATATCTTCTTCTACATTATTTTGTCTATAAAAATATCCCTTACGATTTTTTTATAAATAAATATATGTATATTTTACATCAAGTATATACATTGATCGTCGTATTTATTATATATATATATTGGCATCATGAAGCTACAGATGGCATTAATTGCATACATTGACCGATGTTTTTACTTTGAATGTACTCCGTAGCGAAGCGCGGGTTTTCAGCTAGTCTATATATATAAAACAGTTCCGTAACTGACTCACTGACTGACATACAACGCACAGACCAAACCGCTGGACCTAAAGGGCTGAAATTTTGCATGGCGATTCTTCTTATAGTGTAGGGGTGCACTAAGAGAGATTTTTGAAAAATTCTTCTTAGATTTTTTTAAATTAAATTTTTAAGCTGTTTTAGTAAATTTTTTAAGTTTGCATATAAAATAATAATTTGAGGGTTATAAAATTTATATCACGAGAAAGATCATAAAAATTCCTTTAAAATGAAATCTTTTTTGAATCTTTACCTTGATTTTCTGATTTTTGGTGAATTTTTAAAGATTAATTTTTAGAATTTAATTTATTAAATGCTGATCACGTGATTTCTTTTTCTGGTACTTTAAATAAATTTATCGTCACGTGCACAACAACTAAATAGACAAAAAAATATTTTTTTCTTGCTAATACGGCAGACGATTGGACATTATTTTGTCTATAAAAATATCCCTTACGATTTTTTTATAAATATATATATATTTTTTTCTACATCAATTGTATATATATTGATCGTCGTATTTATTATAAATATATATATATATATATATATATATATATATATATGTAACATACTGGACAACCCAAGGAAAGAGTGGGCGTCCAGCACATCACAGGCAATGAAGAGTAGTCGTGGCTCGAATAAACGACGCGGCAAGTTACGGCATTAAATTTTATTAGACGGCGAATACGTCTTCTCAAGGCAGTTACAAAATCAAAAAAGCCTTACATGTACCGTTCAGGCGGTTTATATAAACATTGTCATGTGATCATCATCGCGATTAGGGATTTGCTGTTGTCGATAAGTCACATGTGGTTTTATATAATCTGCGCAGAGCTTATCTAAAATATTGGGGACGCCGCGCCTATTTGAAACAGGAAGCCATTTAATATTTTCTCTCGAGGTTATTAGAGTTTAGAATCAAAAGCGAAATTTAGTTCGTACGCCCAAGGGAATTTAGAATAATGTTAGATTTTAAAATGGTATGGGGTTTTTAATGTTATAGAATATCCCCCCCGTCCGTTAACATTAAATTATGGCAATTGATAGAGAATATTAAGGTATTATTGGTATTAGGAGTATTTTATTATTGTGTGTTTAATACTTTCATATGTTGTGTATAAAATTGATAGACCAAACTTTCACACTAAACGAGATTCTGAAATTGTCCATGCTTGCAGATTGAGATATTATAATGCACCAGAGAACTTAAAACTACACCACGAATAATGACAAACATTAGATCCAGTTTTCTTTCTTTTCTATGTGATGCTTAACATCATTATATTTTTTTTAATTGATATAATTAATTATGTGTTGTCCTACTAAAGATATATTTAAAAAAAAAAAAAAAAAAAAAAAACTGTCTAACTTAAACTTTCTTCTTAAGAATACTATTATATGTGAAATTTTTTTTTGGATCTCAATTTAAACACCGACTATGACAACTCTACTTCTTTAACCTTTCAGTAAATTTCCTATTTCTTGAAAAACACTTTCCTATCACCCAACTCTACAAGCGCGTTGGATGTCGTCCCAACTGTTTAAGATCTTTTTTAATTTTTTTTACTATTTGTTTTTAATTCAACAACTCAGTCACTTAAAGTGCTGAAGACTATATGCTTGAGTAATGACTAAAACAGGGCTGGGATGGCCACTCCTTTTGTCCTCCCATTTCTATATATTATACTCCCACAGGTATGACAACTGCACATTTTCCTTTTTCTCCATCTTTGTACTATGCAAGATGCTGTTTTTTAATGCAGTCATATTCTGTCGGAGATTTACGGTTAGTCCACTGTACGGCTAAAAGACTCTTCCTCCTTATTAGTCAAAGAACAATATGGAGAAAGAAAACCCACTTGTTACACAAACATAAACACAACCCTCACTGCTTAGAGGTAGAATTAAAGAATTTGAGACTAAGAGTTGGGGAACATACATACAACAAGGTACCTTCAAAACAAGGAAATGGATCCACATAAACTTATAATAAATGTACAAAAAAGGATAGTAGATAAATAATTTGAAAATAAAGTGAAAAGTATTGAGAATAAATAAAGTTAGAATAAATATGAATAAGTATAATTAAAGAGTATTGAATAGAATTTTGGAATGAATAAATATTGTCGAAATAAAATGAATATAAGAAATGATGAAATGAGAATAATAAGAAATATAAAAGATATTAAAAAGAGATTTTTGTTGATAATAAGTAATATTGAAATAAAAGAGATAATGGATATTAAGAAAAAATAATGAGATAAATAAAGATACGAAAACTATATAATGAGTGATATGTTTTGTAATTTTTATGTACAATTGATATATTTGAAGTGTGATTTTATTAAATCTTGTGATTTTTATTGAAAGTGTGATTTTTATTATAAACTGTGATTCTTATTATATAACTGAAGAACTATTTTTCTTGATATGTAAACAAACCAAAATAATGTTATGTTTTATGTATTCTACATTGGTGAAGCAAAAATAAGAAACAGCAACACAAAGACTGTGATTTTTTAATTTGTGTATTTTCCTCAACATACTAATGACTGTGACAGGACTAAAAATGTTGCAATTCATTACAAGATAAGTAAATAAAGATTTTTTTTTGGACTCACTCCATAGTAGTGAACGCTGAGGAGGAACGTACAATAACTTCAAATTATTATTGTCATGTTCTATTCCATTTACTTAACATGTTTGTTTGTTGATTTTGATATTTTCATTGTTATATTCTATTATTTGTGTGAGTCGACTCAAAATTAAAATTGATGTAAAGTGAAAATTTGATAACTTAGTTTTTTTTTTTTGGTTAAATTTAATTGAAATTTTTTTTCTGCTGAGATTCTGTTGTGTGGGGAGGGCCCGCCCTGCACAGCAATTTTCAGTTGATGATAAATTTATTTTTAAGTTTAATTTTTTTTCAAAGCAACAATACAGGAAGAAATTTACATAATTTACAATTTTCTATAATTGATCATTAATTTCTATAATTTTTTTTGTTTTTATTGTGTTCATAAATTAGTAAATCATTAGTGTATTTTTGTGTATTCGATATTGAAATGTGCAATGTCTTGCCATGTGATCATCTTAAAACATATTATACAGATTAACTTAAAACATATGTTCCTTTTAAAACTTTTCCAAATTTGTGGTCGACGCCCATTTTCCTCACATGGCCGGGTGAGTCTGTCCTCCAATGCAGGCATTGTTGGTCAGCCTCTTCTCGGACGGGGGGGATATTCTATAACATTAAAAACCCCATACCATTTTAAAATCTAACATTATTCTAAATTCCCTTGGGCGTACGAACTAAATTTCGCTTTTGATTCTAAACTCTAATAACCTCGAGAGAAAATATTAAATGGCTTCCTGTTTCAAATAGGCGCGGCGTCCCCAATATTTTAGATAAGCTCTGCGCAGATTATATAAAACCACATGTGACTTATCGACAACAGCAAATCCCTAATCGCGATGATGATCACATGACAATGTTTATATAAACCGCCTGAACGGTACATGTAAGGCTTTTTTGATTTTGTAACTGCCTTGAGAAGACGTATTCGCCGTCTAATAAAGATGTAATTAAATTAACGTTGTGGTGTTTTTTGTGTCCGAGGGTGAGATGAAAAGCGGGAAAGGAAATTAAACATGCGATGCACGGCCGGGCGACAAGTCATCCATCTTTACCTCAAAAAGAAATACCACTCGGGCCTTCCTTCGTCGGCCCGCGCCCGTGCTATTACATATATATATATATATAGTCGAACCTCCATATATCAAAGTAGCAAATTGCGCGAAAAAAATTCGATATATAGAAATTTCGATATATAGAATTGAGCTTAGTCTTATCATAATTCTCCTAAAAAAAAAAAAAAAAAATTAAAGCTTATTTTCGTATACGAAACTCCATTTCTAATTTATATGCGAATCCCATTAAATGAAAGTTAATAACTGAAAATTAATTAATATGAAAGATTTATTGATTACTACATATCTTTAAAAAAAAACAATAATGCAGACAGTGGTTACAATGATCACAGTTACATTCTTTAAAAAAAAACTACGAATATCTTGCTGAACAGTTAGTTTTGTGGAAAGTTCAAAGAAATGTTCGTATTTATTAAGTCCACTAAAAACTTCATCAGGGACATTTTCCGTGAATTGAAGTCCACGAGGTATTGTTTCAGATGCCAAAAATTGGGAGATTTTATTCTAGAGTGGAATAAAATCTCCCAATTTGTCTTGAAAAAAATTTCGATATATAGAGATTTTTTCGATATATAGAAACAATTTTTCTATGTAATGAACATAAAGATTTTCTAAGAGTTCGATATATAGAAAATTTCGATATAGGGAAGTTCAATATATGGAGGTTCGACTGTATATATATATATATATATATATATATATATATATATATATTGGCATTAATTGCATACATTGACCGTTGTATTTAATTTGAATGTACCCCGTAGCGAAGTGCGGGTTTTCAGCTAGTGAGTACATATACAAACATTTTCTAACAAAAATATTTTCCTTATTTGTATAGAGGAACTTCTTTGAAAACAAAGAATGATTACTATCCTTTCTCCCACCGAAAGATACACTTTCATTCGGATTGTCTCCAAATATTCTTCACGTACCGATTAACCACACTGTCATTCGGATTGCCAACGAGTATTCCCTGGACAGATTTCTTTTACGGCACAACATCTTAAGGGTAAGTTCGATTATACACTCCTACGTTCGCTGTAGACGTGGGGCACAAGTTTTGGAGCTCAACTGGGTATATGGGGGTCGCAAGCCACTCCGTTTACAGTAATGGCTCAAAAGAGAGATGGAGACCTGGTGACGTTATAATAGGCCCTAGATCAGGAATAGTCCCGGCAGGACCTTTTAACCGATAAACGGCATTAAAGAAATTGTGAAAGAACATATTGTTATACTGTTGATGAAATGCTTCACTCTTCCATGTTCGGCATCACTTGATTGAAAAACCCTGAGTACAAGGAAAGATATAGTCTATATATATAAAACAGTTCCGTAACTGACTCACTGACATACAACGCACAGACGATACCGCTGGACCTAAAGGGCTGAAATTTTGCATGGCAATTCTTCTTATGGTGTAGGGGTGCACTCAGAGAGATTTTTGAAAAATTCTTCTTAGATTTTTTAAATTAAATTTTTAAGTTGTTTTTTTAAGTTTGCATTTAAAATAATAATTTGAGGGTTATAAAATTTATATCACGAGAAAGATCATAAAAATTCCTTCAAAATGGAATCTTTTCCGAACCTTTACCTCGATTTTCTGATTTTTGGTGAATTTTTAAAGATTAATTTTTAGAACTTAATCTATTAAATGCCGATCACGTGATTTCTTTTTCTGGTACTTTAAATAAATTTATCGTCACGTGCATAACAACTAAATAGACAAAAAAGAATAGTCTTTTTCTTTCTAATGCGGCAGACGATTGGATATTATCCAAAAAAAAATAAATATCCCTTACGATTTTTTTGCAAATATATATATATATATATATATATATATATATATATATATATATATATATATATATTTACATCAACTGTATACATTGATCGTCGAATTTATTATAAATATATATATTTATTTTTTTAGCACTAATTGCATACAATAACCGTTGTATTTAATTTGAACGTACTCCGTAGCGAAGCGCGGGTTTTCAGCTAGTCTTAGATAAAAATCTATCTCACCTCCTTCGTGATTCGTCACCTGAAGTCGGCGTTGATTTGATAGCCTTTGCTGCATCGAATGCCCACCCGCAAGAATCTCATTAAATTTTTTCTACTTTTTGATTATTGAGAAAACTAATTTTATGATTTGTTTTGCAATCGAAGCATATTTCTGTGACTCAAACTTGATTTCATTTTGTAATGAAAACTGATTGTGTTTTATTTTCTGGTATAAATGTTTTATTTTCTAAAAATCAAATGCATTTTTATTAAATGTACAGATTTTTCAAAAAATTGCTTTTCAGAACTGCTCAAAGTTCTGCTGACGTTATCAGTAGCAAAAATATTTGATTTTACAAAGTTGCGTTTTGTAATTTTCGCGTTTTGTAATTTTCGCATTGTCGAAATTTGCTTTTCACTAAGCGAACATTTTTATGAAGAATGCAATTTTCTGAAAAATAAATAATACAATTTTTTCTGTTTTTATAATGGCGCCTTTCTTAAGGCCCCTGTATTTATTAATATGCATTTTAAATAATTTATACTTAAATATTTAAGATTATTTTAAAGTTAAAATCTCATATTTCAAGACGGCAGTTTCGCCTTCAGCACAGCAGACAGTAAAATTCATATCGAAATTATACTTGGTCCACCGTCATTTATATTTGTCTCAAGTGGCTTCCATATTGTTTTGAGTTGGCCACCCCTGCCCTAGAGTATGTTAAAGAATATTACTTTTAACGAGTTAATCTGGATCAATAATTTATGTATAACAGATAACAGACAAAATTTATGACTCATTTGAAACCAGTTTTCGCAAATAACTTCCGTTGTGCGTGTCATTTAGACACTTAATAAGCAGATTTCAATAAACATACTACTATGAATAATTCTGTTTATTTTTTTATCTTTTGAATCTCGTAATTTTCTTGCACTACTTATTGGTTTTACAATGTGTTGCTATATTTTTTTAGTTATGAAGTTTTATACAACTTCCCTTCATTACTTAAATATTTATCATAATTTTAAACTTATGACCGTATTTCCTTCACGTAATTTATGTCAACGTCACACTATGTATTATATATTAAGTGAATCTGTTCAAAATATTTTTTGTTATGTTTTCTTGTTTATTTGCTTTACATAATATGAATTATTCTTGCTGATTTGTTTAAAATGTTTGATTGTAATAATTTTCTTGCTCTGTTTATTTATCATAAGTTGTTATCTTTCACTCTTTAATCATGTTTTATACATGACCTTACACACAAATTGAAAAAATTCTCTGTTTGTGAAAACTTATGACTGTAGGTCATTAGTTTTACCTCTAATCTATGACATTGACTCAGTGTATTTTAAATCATAAATTAATATGTTCAGAATATTTATTTAATCTTCAGTTTCCTTTTTTTGATTAAAATGATACCTCACTCAAACAAAATGTGCTTTTGTTTGTCATATCTCTATACTACTTTCCCAATATTAATGTTGTGCTCGGTTCTTTAGTCTTCTAAATAACTAGTCATTTTTTTAACTTTGTAAACATTCATCTGTATATAATCTTTTTAAAATGTTTACTCCCATAATTTTCAAACTCTAGGTGATTTTAAATGGTTTACTTTAAGAGGCAAAACTAATTTTGTCTGCTTTAGTTCTGTAAGTATGTGGTTATAAGAAGCATGTTATTTCTTTTGATCATGTTTCTGATCTTTCTTTTACTTTCCTTAGAAACATTAGTTTAGTAAAATCGCTTTATACTTTTTTCACTTTTTCATGTACAGATACGTATACTTAAGTAAATGTTTCTGATATGTACATCATTTCCCATCCAATATATAAGACTTAAAGACCTATAATTAATTTAAGTTACAAATTAAAATAAAAAGATAAAAATTCTCATGTGTCTATAAGTGATATAATGGGATTTTGCAAACTGCTTTCTGATTTCGTTTCATAGATCACATATATTTTAAAACATCATCAAGTTGTGCCCCATTTCACCAATTAAATATCACCCTTAACACATTAGTTCTTGTGTTACAGAAAAGAGTTTGTATGCATGACTATATGTACACATGTGAAGGTATGTATAATAAATGAGTTGATCGGATCTTAGAACGGAAGTTAAGCAACAGAGAAAAAAAATGTCGCCATTGTTGATTAACAGAGCTCATATCATGATCAAATGACTATTTCTCCCTGTCATTTATTGTGCTTTTTAATATTCTTTAGTTGGATTTGGTCCAAACAATAATGAAACAAAAGTCCCCTTAGTCAAAATTTCATATTTTACAGACAGTTGCGTACAAAAGATGAAATGTGTGCGTTTATTTATGTACGTATATATATATATATATATATATATATATATATATATATATATATATATATATATATATATATATATATATATATATATATATACACACACAAAGATGTTTTATCTTCCTCTGTCGGTATCACGTTGCTAATAAGGAACAGTTTGAAGAACCACTGAAATTATTCTGAATTTTGAAACATTTAAGTAATTACAAAAGTATAGAATATTAATATATTTGCAAAGAAAAAATCTCCATTCAAATATTAAGCTTAGTAATCCTCGTAGTAATACTTTAGGTATTTGTGTTGCTCATAAAATGATCCGATTTCCCCGAATACATATGTACTCACAATAGACACTGCAGACGGAATCATTTGATGGCCTGTAGGCAAAATACTTCCGCTTAATCCTCAAGGCGCTTCATATAATCTTTGTCCAGACATATTTGGGGATTTCCCCGTTTCTTGAAGTTTTTTATTTATACTGGGAAGGCTAACTAGGTCAGGACCTACAGCTTAAGGTAGTTTAAGAGCCCCCCACGAGAGATCATCCAAGCATCGACCCGGACACAAATTAAACGCATTTGGAATGTAACAGATGAACTTTTTCCTTTAAATGTTTCGATTTAACTTGCATGCCGCATAATTTTATACTTCAAAAACGAAAAACTGAATTTTAAAGGTAGTCATTTATTCGTAAACATCATACGAACTTCTTAAAAGCTTCTTTAAATGTTTAGGTATTTATTTATACAGGCGTATTGTTTTAATATAAAACAGCAGAGAAATTTATATATTACTTTAAAAAATGATATCAACTTTATATTATATTTCGGAAAACAAAATATCGAAAAATTTCATTTTTATTCTATACCTTATTGTTCAGTTATTAATTTTATCAAATCATGTTTTATATCTCTTCATAGAAATTTGCTTGTGTTACCTCCTCAACGAAGAACCAAAACATCCTCTGTTTTTTTAACCACTTCTACTTGTTTTTTTACGCTATATATACAACAATAAAAGCTACACAAATAATATTTTAGGCTGTTGATTAAAATAACGACAGGGCATCTTATTTTAATAAATGATCAAAGTTAAATAATCTAAATTTAATCTGATTTAAAATGCTATCAGTTATTTGGGTTTTTTTTAAAAATCCCTGCGCTATTAATAAAAAATTTTAATCCTTCTGTTTATGAGTAAATAAAGATTTATAACGAATGGTATGAAAATATTTTTCTGACCCGAGTTCGTTTTCATTAACAGAGATCGTTTTACTAATGCATGTCTTTTTATATAAATGTTTATAAACAAACTTAAAATAAATAAAGAGATAATAAACCAATAACAATAAAACCTGAGATTATTTCTACCAGATACAAAAAGAGTCTCAAAATATTCTATTCCTACCACGCATTCATACAAACAGATATATATATATATATATATATATATATATATATATATATATATATATATATATATATATATATATATATATATATTATATATATATATATTTATATATATTTATATATATACATATATATATATATATATATATATATATATATTTATATATATATATATATATATATATATATATATATATTTATATATATATATATATATTATACATATATATATATATATATATATATATATATATATATTCTATATATATATATATATATATACATATATATATATATATATATATATTTATACATATATATATATATATATATATATATATATATATATATTTATATATATATATATATATATATATATATATATATATATATATATATATATTATATATATATTTATACATATATATATATATATATATATATATATATATATATATATATATATATATATATATATATATATTTATATATATATATATATATATATATATATATATATTTATATATATATATATATATATATATATATATATATATATATATATATGGGGGGAGGGAATAAGATCTGGTTTTTATTGGTTTTATTTACGCTAAGTAGGGAATTCATTTGTATATTATCACGGTTATTTATTAACGATGCAGCATCAAGGAACAATCCTTATCTAGGATCGTTAATTTTATCAGTTTTATTTCTTAGTCGAAACGTTGAACGCGTGCAGACTGAAGAAGTTATCTGACGCAGATAAAAATAGAATTTGAAGAACATATCGCTTTGAAAATTCTGATTAAGGAATCAGGCGTAAAGAAGCGCTCATTGTTAGTATTCTATGGGGGGGGGAAAAGTTCTCTTAGTGCATAAACCAACGATATCAGATGAAAAAACGGCGGCATCTTTTAAAGAAAAATATTAGAAAACTTCTGCTTAAAACAAACATGGAAATTCAAATTTTCTTGCCAGTACAGTGTGCTCTCGATTATCAGTGTGCGGAAATATTTATCCGAAATAATACCGACATAATTTATTAAAAACTACTTGCAAATTTTTACCGATATACATATATAAAAGACAAGATTTTTTAATTAACAGTTTTTTTGTTTATTGGGAAGGATTTTATTTCTAAAAGAAAATCTTCTAGAGTTGTTAGAGAGTGATTTACCAGGGTTGATGATCTACGGTTTGAACATATGACACCTGATATCATAAATGCTGGTACGATTCAACCTTAAAAAAGAAGTTAATGTTGAAGAGGGTGAAGAAGAGCCTGGTGCTCTGTTCAAATACAGCACACCGCTACCATGTGTCAACATTTCGCTAGATTATATGAGTTACTGGAATTATGGGTAGAATGATATCATAGCTGTTAAGAACATTTGTAGTGATACCAAAAAACATATAAAAGATTCGATAAAGCAAAAAGAAAAAATAATGGTTTACATTCATAAATTTAATTAATTAAATAGAAAAGCAACTGTTGCATAAAATTTTGAAAATACAATAAAATTTGATAGAAATCGGATTATCCGTGCTTTTCGATTACGCCACGCCTTCCTCTATTGACCCTGCTAATCGGGAGTTCAATGTATTTGAATCACAGGAAGTTCATTAAAAATTCTAGTCTTTTTCAACCTATTTTAGTCTTTAATAAAACATCTTTTTAAACTATCTAAATGAGAGGTTTTCGAAACAAAATAACCATAGTTAATTTAAGGCCTAATTTTCCTTTAGTCAAAATTACATTTTTTAAAATTTAACTAATATTACGAATGGAGAGAATGTCTGAGAAGTGAAAAAGTTATACGATTTTACAATACGTATTTTTCCTTAGTATTTGATTTTTAAAATATTAAAAATGACCTACTTTTTTGGAATAGAGGGAATTGGTCAGTATTCGAATGAAATTCCTTTTAATTTCAACTAAACATTGCGAAAACTGGTATCAAAAAGAAATATTGAAAGAATTTTCTCTTGGAAATAAATACAAATGTTGTGGCACTTATTAAAAAAAAATAAAATCAATAATGTATCGATAAATAAGTTTCCATCCATCGTTAAGTATAGCGAGGGACTACATACGTATATATGCATAAAACAAAACTCCTTTTGTAAATATTGGGCAACCGACCATATTCAAGATTACATTTGTCTATGGTCCGAATGTCTGAGAAGTGAAAAAGTTATATGATTTTACAATACGTAATTCTCCGAAACGTATAACAGCTTTTATAGAAAATAATAAAAACAGATAAAAATCAATACATTTCTGATATTAAAGTTTGTTAGATAATTGGCAACGTATAAAATACACACAGAACAAAGGATTTAATAGCCTTTGAGAATATATATATAAATATATATATATATATATATATATATATGTATGCAAAAATATTTAAGTAATATTTATCCTGTTACACTTACAAATTACATTTGTTCGATTTTTTTCAATCTCTGTTTGTTAGCTCATGGAAGTTCCCAAAATAATTTTCTTTCTCTCTCTTTGTATAGAGGGCGTGAAAGACACAAAAAATGTCGCTGCTAGAATCAAACAAATAGAGAATCATGATTTTAACTACCTGCTACTATAGAGGTAAAAAGAACATCAGGGCATATTCGCTGTCTGGAAAAAAAGTCGATAATTTTTTTTACTCACATTGAGGAAGTTCACTGACCAAACGGTTCGTCATTGTGTGCCAAGTTTTGTTAGATAAAAATCGGCGAAACAATCAAGAACTGTCCGTAACGTTCAAAAGAGGAACAGTAAAAGCGGATAAAACAATAGGAAATAGCCACGTGACATAACTCTATAACAGCTGATGAAGACTATTACAGTTCCGCTAATCTATAGTTCCGTTTTATTTTGTTTTATTTTTTTCCTTTTCATAATTCAACTTGGCATTTACACAGGCAGAAACCGAAGCACTGTTTTCCAGCACTGTTGAAAAGGAAAAATAATTGTTAGACTCTAATCAATCATTGTTTTGACAGGATTGTCGACTCTTTAATTGCTTCGTACGCAGTTCGATAGCTTGTAACAATCATACTAATGTAACATGCTCTGATGAAATCAAACACTGATAGATGAATCTTAATCTTTTTATAAGATTATAAGCTTTAAGGAGATAACGAAAAAGCTTTTGTTATATCCTGGTTTTGGCTTTGTTTTTCTCAAATGCAATTAGTTATCAGATAATTTCCCGTCGTTCAGTAACCGTCTAGTATTGCAAGAAAAGGATTAAACGAATTTTATTTTCTTCCATTTAAATTTTTGCTTCAGATTTGCCCCATTTACTTAAACATAGAAACGCTCTTAGGGTTTGTCTAAAAAATATCAACTTCATCAGTTCATGTTAAGTCATTGTTTCGACTAAATAGTGCGTCAAGCCTGTTTATTATTTTGGTACAAAATAATTCCGTCTGTTTATTGTTTAGAAAAACTCTAGACGCATAGCTAATGTTTCAAGGAGGTCACTCAGAAAGGTATGAAAAAAATCCTTTTTTATAACAGATATATTTTTATTTGGATACTCATCTAGGTCAAACTGAGAATAATTTGTTTTGTATGAAAAATTTTCAGTCATTTAATTTCAGTATTTTCCTTCAGAAATATTTATACGTTTTTTTCCACAATTCATCAGCAAATGACTGAGTCATTTTTAAGGGCTTTATACTTAAACTGGGTTATTTGCTATTCATATTATTCAAAGAAAATGACGCGGTTAGATTTTAAAGAATTGTACCTTAACTTTACATATAATTTTTTTTTTTTAAATACTGGAAATTTTTTCCATTACACAGTAAGAAAGCAGAATTACTCCAAGCAATTAAAATTAAATTATCGTAACAAGTTGCAAAGAATCACAGGATAATTAATTACCTTTTGCAGAATACAAATCTAAAGTTTTAAAATACGCTGGAATAACTGTAAAGGTTCACTGAATAACGTAACGATGCTGAATCTATAACAGAGCCAAATTGTCAGAATTCGAATTAACACTTACATATTTTTTTTATATTTTATTTCCGGGATTGTGTCCTTACAGTACTTCATACGGGTAATTAGATTATAAAACTAAGAGATGAAGCTAACAGTCTGCGTTTTTATTTTAAATTAACCCATTCTTTATTAATTGAGAAAACTGCAATTTATTTATATCTTTAAAAAAATGCATGTTGTCCTTCCTTGCATAAAAATAATTTTTTATATAATAAAACATTTTCAAACCCATAAATAACCAAAACCATTTTGTAATACAGGCATTTATAAAACTTGCTGGGTCACTCAAAGTTTTCTTACATGTTAGCCTAATATTTCTCTACATAAAAGGGTCGAAAATGCGTCATTTAACAAATTGGTTTCTTGACCAGTGAAAAATTTGTTTTCTTAACAAGAAAGTGTTTTTGGTACTATTTGGCACCTTGCTTACCTCAGATGTGAATTCCTCTCTTGCCGAAATTTATTTTCATTGAATGTTCACTAATTTTATAACTTAGCATCTAAAAAAATTATAATATTTTTAAAATTTTACTTATAATTAGTTCAACAATTTTTGGTTAGATTTCATATTGAAAAACCTATTTTTACTTGTCTCTTAAATTCTAACTTTATCTCTCATTTTTTAAAAAAATCGGAACTGTCTCATTATGAGATTCAATGACATTAACATTATCATAACACCTGTTAACACTGTCTGAATCAAAGGAAGTGTCCTGTGTATCCAAATTGAATTCGGCTTCATTTCCATGGTGTACGTCCTCCACAAACTTTTTTTTTCCCCTTTAAATATACTCTAAAACACGGAAGCCTTTAACTGCACTTAAAACATAACTTGTAAAGTTTCTTAGTTACGAAAAGTTATCCTAAAGATCCTATGCATCCACAACGCGTATTGATTCTATGTGATTTTACTATCAGAATAGTTCTCTACCTCGGCGGATAGCAACAAACATACGACCGCAAAACGTTTAAATAAATTTTATATAATTAGCTTGATAATGTGTCATCAAAAGTTTAAATGTTTATTATAAAGAACTTTATTAAGTCAGTCATCACGAAATGTACCATTTAAGGGCCTGTTCACATAGGAGTCCGTTGCGTTGCGTTAAGGAAAAGATGACGTTGAGACGAAAATAAACCAATCATAGGCGTTAAAAATTTCATTGCTAATCGTTTGGAGGCCTATGATTGGTTTATTTTAGTCTCAACGTCATCTTTTCCTTAACGCAACGCAACGGACTCCTATGTGAACAGGCCCTAAGAAAGCCATTTACCCTATCGCTATCATTTTTTTTTTCTAATGCGGATTACTTTGTCGCGAGACATTCACCTTTTGTTATTCACCGCTGGTTTACCGGCTACTTTATTTATGGGAGTACCATTAAGGTGAGCCAGTATTGCTCCCTATGAAGGAGTCGACACGGAAACGACCAGGCCTTATACGGGATTTGAACCCGAGCCCACTACGTAGCAGATCACGACGCTAACCACTATAAAATGTGGGCAGCTGTCGCTGTTAATAGGAGAGCTGAATTCAAACAAATGATATGCGTGAAAACTGTTAAAAAGTCTCATGCCTACGCAGTGTTACGTATAATTAGATGTTTGGAGTATTTAGAATGAATAAATATACTGAGTTGGATTACACGGAGTCTTTTTTAGTGTATGAGCTTTGATAATTATGAGGATTTTCTCAAAACACCTAAATACAATTTTTTCAAAGATTTTCTATACAGAATAGTCACATAAAACTCAACCTTTTTTTTTCAATTTTACTCTTTCCTGAATAAATTGTATTCATGGAAAGGGGAATTTCTGACAGAATGCTTTCAATAGTTTTATTTCATTTTTTAAGTGCGTTTTCCGGACCAGTTGTCATCAGTTTATATTAATTTTATGTAAATGTTTATATTAACTTTTTTTACCCCAAAGGACAGTTTTATTATCTACATAGTGCTTCATTAATTTAATCCTGGTTATGAACATGTAATCAATGTTAGATGAATTTAAAAATCTTTATCTACATAGCATTTTTCCGTTTCATAATTTATCTACTAATTACTGGTTATTGATTACATGATAGTAAATTTTATCAAAGCGATAGTCAACAATTTCGAGTTTAATGCCTGACAAAATCTTTACATCATAAATATTAAAATGAGTTTACTTTCCGATTTTACGCTTGATTTATTTCACTAGACAGTCTTAAAAATTAATAATTTATACAATTCGTTTATTGTATTAATTATAAAAAAGTAATAGTTTAAATCCTTCTCGGAAAAACAAAGTTATTGGTATTTAGAATAAGTATATTACAAGTTTATTAAGAAATAGATTGATTTTGTTCAAAATTAATCAGTATACAATTCGGAAAATTGTTAGCCGAATGAAGATATTAGATTTACTGTTTCAGAAGCAGTATTTTTTAATCAGATAGAAACATTAGTTTAATCCAGTCATATTCAATCTTTTTTTCTCTCGGGACACATGTTTGTTGCTAGGTTATACGGGCCGCAACACAGTACACTATACCTCATAGTATAATAATAAAAAAAATAAAACACAAAATCTAAATGTATTCAAACGTTTATTTAAAAATGATTGTGATATTTTTTTATGTTGAGAATAAATTTTTTACTATTTAAATCAAATGAGATTTATGCTTGCTATATGCTACTCTCAATACATCATGAAGGTAAGCATCAGTAAGCCGATTTCTATATATATTCTTCGCATATGTCATTTTAAATTGGATGATTTACAATGAAACGTTGATATGAACAACATGAGCAGCAGGGGGCACATTTTGTACAGTTTTGTATTTTACAGTCACTAATTTTCAAAATTGTGTTTACAAAAGCACCTGTCTGATAATGAGTGTGACTGTTTCGAGCCGCACATAAAACCTTGGTGGGCCGCAGTTTGAGTGCCACTGGTTTAATCACTAGCAAAATAGATTTTTACAATTGGAGCTGATTTTTATAAAATAATAACCTATGACGATCTACTGGAATATTATATACAGTGACTATTATGAAATCAAACTCGTAACGTTTAACGACATTTATGAGAAGAACACAGCTTACAGATGGGAATTAAAATGTCAAAAAAAATTAATTTTCGGACTAAAAGTATTACAAAATGCTGTTCGAACGCGAAATTTATATTCGATTATTTTGTTTGAATTTATATATATATATATATATATATATATATATATATATTATATATATATATATATATATATATATATATATATATCTATATATATATATATATGTATATATGTATATATGTATATATGTATATATAATATGTATATATGTATATATATATATATATATATAATATTATATTATATATATATATATAATATATATATATATATATATATATATATGTATGTATATATGTATATATTATATATATAGGTATATATGTTATATAGTATATATATATGTATAGTATATATATATATATATATATATATATATATATATATATGTAGTATATATGTATGTATATATATATAGATATATATATATGTATGTATATATATATATATATAATGTATTGTATGTATATATATATATATATATAGTTATGTATATATATATATATATATATATATAGATATGTATGTATGTATGTATGATTATCTATATATATATATATATATATATTATATATATATATATATATATGTATATATATATATATGTATGTATTGTTAGTATATATATATATTATATATGTATATATGTATGTATGTATGTATGTGATATAATTATTTTTCCACTCAATTATAATCTTTTATCAAAATACTCAAAGCTATAAATGCGTCAGAAAATGCTTAATTATAACAATTTACGGAACGCCCAAGTTAAATGTAGATAATTTACCGGAAATTACTAATGATATAAGATTTAAAAGAGGAAGTTCTGTTGAACTTAAAATATTCTCATTCGCAACTACACACGTAAAGAATCTGTTGGAGAAAACATAAAGGAAATCAGAAATGCAAATAAAACTAAAATTTATGAGAGAAACAACCTAAATTGCAACTTTATATTGCTTTCAATTTGAAATTTAAACAAAAGACTTTTCCTAATTTCAAATCATATTTTGATAAAAGTTCAGAAAACTATTTTTAATTTAAAGTTCATAAAAATGCATATTGGTAAAATAGAAGACGTTTGTAGACCAAAATTTGTGCGCAGTTTTACGCAGTGAAGCCAGTAAACGTTGATTTACATTTTAGTATTAACAAGCTAAGAATATTTGAATTATAACACTCGTCGAAGGAATTAATGTGCACATAATTAATATTAAATTTTAATTTTGAACTGATTCAAATCCGCAAGTACTGATGAACTTTCACTGTTCGAATTATCAGTTTCAAATATTTTTAAACTAAATTAAATTAAAATAAGGATTGAAAAAAAGTTCTGTATTTTTTTTAACTTACACAATAAATTAAAATTCTAACTATTAGTTTTAACCATAAAAACAGATTCAGTGAAATATATAGCAAAGCACGCAGTTATTTTTATTCCGAACGTAAATAAAAGAAATCACTTACCTCACTATCTGAAACGCAGCAAGACTGGCAAGCTAAGCATGCAAAGCAGGCAAAAGCGAGGACGGATTCTGCTGCAAACTGTTACAGTTACTGAGGGCAGTAATCAGACCTAGATTCGGAGGCTCATCGCGTATCGCTTGGTTGCCCTCTTCGGTACACGTCACACCTGTCTGCTGAAGCGTCGTTCCCCCAGTAGGTCTCTTTCTTTTTGCTTTTTTCCGTAGGTCCGGTCAGCGGACCTGGCTCGGTCGGGCCGCTTCCTGAAATCTTGGGGAAGAACAATGCCATGGCGATAAAGTCGTTTTATTGGGGCGTGTGAGGTTCCTCTTCGCATTACGACTCGCTGATTCTTGCGTTGTTTCGGTTTCTTTTTGCCGCCTGGTCTCGGTTTTCACGCCCAGCCACACGAGAATAATCATGTTAATGACGCATACATACGCGCGTTCTAGAAGAAAATTTTGCCGCTTTATATGGGGTGGGTCATCTAGTGACGATGGGGATTAATTTATTCAAATTCCTCTTCTAATTTTGATGAATACAACTAATCAAAGCAATCGTTTCTTTATCAATGGTTAGTATAGGCTTCAACAAGCCACCTGCTTCGTACAGTGGTTAGCGTGTCGATGGGGATGCCCAGCGACATAAGCCTAGTAAATTTGTCCGGGGTTTATTTATCTTGATGACGTACTTTAATTTATTCAAATTCCTCTTCTAATTTTGATGAATACAACTAATCAAAGCAATCGTTTCTTTATCAATGGTTAGTATAGGCTTCAACAAGCCACCTGCTTCGTACAGTGGTTTAGCGTGTCGATGGGGATGCCCAGCGACATAAGCCTAGTAAATTGGTCCGGGGTTTATTTATCTTGATGACGTACTTTAATTTATTCAAATTCCTCTTCTAATTTTGATGAATACAACTAATCAAAGCAATCGTTTCTTTATCAATGGTTAGTATAGGCTTCAACAAGCCACCTGCTTCGTACAGTTGTTTAGCGTGTCGATGGGGATGCCCAGCGACATAAGCCTAGTAAATTTGTCCGGGGTTTATTTATCTTGATGACTTACTTTAATTTATTCAAATTCCTCTTCTAATTTTGATGAATACAACTAATCAAAGCAATCGTTTCTTTATCAATGGTTAGTATAGGCTTCAACAAGCCACCTGCTTCGTACAGTGGTTTAGCGTGTCGATGGGGATGCCCAGCGACATAAGCCTAGTAAATTTGTCCGGGGTTTATTTATCTTGATGACGTACTTTAATTTATTCAAATTCCTCTTCTAATTTTGATGAATACAACTAATCAAAGCAATCGTTTCTTTATCAATGGTTAGTATAGGCTTCAACAAGCCACCTGCTTCGTACAGTGGTTAGCGTGTCGAGCTTCCACAAATTGGCCACAAGTTCGAATCCCGGGCAAGGCACAAACATTCCTGCACTGTCCTCCCATACAGAGTAGTGTTGGCTTACCTAAAAGGTTATCCCACAATATCGACAAGGAATTCGCGATGTAAATAGGTCAATGTTTTCACAACAAAGTACCTCCCGTATCGGGGAAAAGAAAAAAGATTTCAACAACTTTTTGTAGTCTATTATAGAAAAAAAATACAAAAATCCTAGAAAGAAAACTTTTTAACCGAAAAAGAAAAATTCCAAATCAGAATTTTGCAAGGTGCCCGCGTCTGGGAGTAAAGGCCATTACGCAGTACAAAGGGAGGTTACTGCCCGTTGTTGAAAAGATAGAAATTCTAAATTTTGATGAGACCTCTAATCGAGTGCTTTGACTCTGATGAGCATTTAAAATTCAATAAACACTAATTTAAAGAAGAATCTCGTAGAAAAAAAAAAGCAAAGTTGTCTTTTACGGTGCCAAATTTCTAACTGTATTTGTCATTCTCATGTATAGCATTTGTGTGAATGTCTGTGATATTCTCCTTATATACCTTTTTGACGAGGACCGAGAGCTGAATCCAAATTTTTATTGCACTTTAATGGATTTCAAATAATTGAACTTAAATGAAATGTAGAAGCACTTCAGCAGATAATCTGGAAAAGTTAACCTGGAGGTTAGAGGAAAGTAGAATTCTCCTAATGACGACAATTCAATCTTAAACTCACATACAAATTTTAAATCCCTACAAAACAACTAAGTGGTCTCGAGAATCGAACCAAGGACTTCCGCTTTCTTTTAAGAATCTAACATCATGTTTCACTATGTACCCGAATATCAGAATATAGTACTCTAGCCGTTTAACTGGACTATATTCTAAGAGCAATCCGTTACCTAATACACTTTGGTGTGTACGTAGGAATAGAAAACGATAGCGCACCGTCAGGTAAAATGCCCCGCCTGAGGTATGCCATCCGTGGACGATTTAAGTACAACTAACTCTGCTAAATCTTTCTTAAAATTCCAAGATTAGGCACGTGACAGATTAGCAAATGAGATTTATAGTAAACGCCTAGTGTCCTCGAACAGCCAGAGGACCGAAGCTAAGCAGGTGATTTTAATGGATGATTTCGTCCCAATTTCATCTTTGTCACTCAACTCTCTTCTACTCGAGGGAAAGCAGAATTGTGCCTTTTAGAGCGCAGTGTCTGACTCCATCAGGTCAAACTTCATGACTTTCTAACAGAAAGAGCGTCGAATTCCCCATGATGCCATGAAAAGTAAGGAATTCCTACTACACGCAGAAAATTCTATAACCTCAATATTTTATATCTCAGATTGCTATTAAGTTTAATTATTTACTTCTTTATCTTACAGCTTGCACTAGACGGCCTCGAGACTTACGTTTAATAGTGCAAACCACTCAGCCAATGCTTGTTCCCATTCTTGCGGGACTCTTATACCCCAGCACAATAAATTTAGACAGATTCTAATCTAAGGCAAGATTGCTACAACTGATCGTATATTGATTTGGCTCTCTATTTCTTCCTTATCTGCAGATTTCTGTTAGAAAACCCCTCTGCACAAGATGAGAAGCCATCTGTTTTAAAACGGCACTACCGGAGCAATCTTCATGTGCGAAAAGGAAACACAAGCTTTGAATAATTTTTTGGGGAAATCTACCATTTATTACAGTTGCTATTAATCAGTGATGGCACCAGGATTTTCCTGATTGGGAAAATAATTTGCCTGCAAATTATTCTCCACCACAGTTTAAAATAAAAGATATGGAGATAAAATAAACAGGGAATCGCTTTTGAAGATAGTCTAAAGTTCAGTCATTAAGTTAAAGATGTCCTTAATATTCAATCTCATCAATTATTATAAGATAAGGAAAAAATACAATATATCTTAAAAATCCAACGGAGTACTAAAAAAATCTACACTGGCAGTGTCTCTATTCTGAATTAACATAAATAACGCATTATTGAAAGAATGTAAATAAAATTCAAAATAAATAAAAAATATAGAAAATACAATACAAAAACCAACTTCATCAAACACGTGAAGCGTCAAGCAATAACAATAATGAAGTTAGGCTACGGTTAAACTCCATAATTTTGAATTAAAGCCATATTTTGATTTGGAAAACAAGATTTCACGGAAAAAGATCTTTTCAATGGTCCAAAATATCCGTACGATATAACTATGAAAATTCAATAAGAGGAAAAAAAGCTAACTGGCACTTGAATATTTCAATGATCCAAAATAGCCGTACAATACAACTATGAAAATTTAAATTCAACTGGTTGCGCAATGTAGTGATTGTCAAATGCAATTTAATACGAATATCTAAACACGCATGCACCTGTGTTTGTGTTCTTTATCAGGTGAACACAGTCAGAATATCAGAACAAGGAAAAACCTATTTTGGACAAAGAGTTTATGACGAATTAACATATGCTAAAATACTGAGTGCAATTTGGGATTTAGAGCAGCTAGTATGACTAAATACTCTAGAACAACTGGAATGGTCGATCAATCCTTACTTTTTTACTGTTATAGTTTTATGAGAACTTTTAAAGCGATATTCACAGATAAGCTTAGAACAGGTTTAAAGATGTGAACCGACTCGTGAATTAATTTTTCTCAAGATTCTTCTCCTAAGATTTGAAACTCTATGCATGCATTATCGAAAAGATTCTATTTCTGCTGCTTAGATATTTATGACTCTTTTTTTTCATTTTGAGTAAGTGGAAGGTACGTTTATGAAATAGACAAGAATTATTTTATTTCAAGAAATATAATAAGTTCTTATGTCGAATGAGACTACCTTCTTCCTGTAATAAGAGATCTATCATTATTTATTAACATGTTACGGTTACTATATTAATCTAAAATCAACCGAGTCATTAAATCACAATCTAGAATGTTAAAATTTATTGGTTGCAGGTAAATTTTGTCGTAGACTGATGTAATTTAACTGACTCTCCAGTTCCAAACTGAGGACCATTTTTAAGTGTAAATATACTGGTCACAAAATCTTAAATAGGACAGTATCTAGCTATAATATCATATTCTAGACTGAGGAAATATTTAATACTTCTTTGTTTTCATTATAAAATTGTCATTTCGTGATAAATTACCGTATTGATTCTAGCTAAAGTAAATTACAGATACACACAATATAATCATTCACAACAAAGCTGTAAAGGTAGGGTATGAATGTACAAACGTTTTCCTTTTTGATTCCAGCATTGCGACGGACATACGGAGATTGTCCTTCGTTAGATCGGAACTAAAATTGTCTGAATTAAAAAAGTTGCTTCCAATTATTTCGTCATCCGATGTTTCCTCACAATCAGTCAATATGAATATATATATATATATATATATATATATATATATATATATATATATATATATATGGGGGGAGCGCCCTCTGCCACCCGCTTCTGACACCAGCCGCTGACGATTGTGCCTTCCAGCCAGCGCCATTTGTGCACTCTCCGTGAAACACTCAGATGAGAATTGTACTTTCATACTGTTAAGACGGTTCTCCAGCTGACGGCTGTGGTGTGACTTTGTTTTCTGATAAAGACGTAGTACGAAGAAGTAATTTCTATGTTATGAAGATTTAACTGTGTCCTATGTATAGTTCTAATTGTTTGATGTTTAATGTACCGTTTCGTCAAATATAGTGCTCGTTGAATTCATTGGAGTCGTAAAATTATTTAGAAGTTGATGCCACCCCTAAAACCCCTAGAACACAACTATCTTACAGATATATATATATATATATATATATTATATATATATATATATATATATATATATGTCAGAGATTTTTAGAAAGTTAAACTTAAGGGGGCTAGGAGGGGTTTTTCTACAAAAAAATCTGAATTAAAACATTAAATGCCAGATTATTCACATTTAATAACGCCGCACGGGAGTGAAAACGGAGTTCAGCGGTGAGAATTATGTGCTCAGCGTCGGTGCTGCCGTCAGGAGCTATTTTAGAAATTCGTGCGCTAAAATTATTGCAAGCTAATGAAAAAGAGTCATGGGAACATTCCATGCAGAGTAAGCATTTTAGGCCAAGAAATAAATTCATAGACGATGTAGAGATTTAGACATGCCGCTTAAGGGTTGATTTATACAGGCACGTAAAGGGAACGTAACGGGAACGAGCCGAGCCCGGGCGCCGGCTGCATGTGTTTATACAGAGACGGGAGTAGAAAGTGACGGAACGTGTTTCATAATGTTGTGAAGATTTGTAACGTCAGGCGCGGTTTCATTTTTCAGTTAAAGATTTAGCCATTATCACACTTTTGTTAGAGGAGAGCCAGGGACGTGCTTAGGGGTGGATAACTGGGTAACCGCCCACGGCCGCCATTTTTATTTCTCATAGCAACACTTTTCTAAATGTTATTGGTTTTTAAAGAAATCCCTCATTTCTTCGCGGGTTCTATTAATTCAACTTATAAAAATATATATGTTTCGATTTTTTCTAAAGATCGCATGAAAGAATCAATTGAACAAACTACCCTTTGGTTCAAAAAATTTCTCGGTTTAAAAAAACAGATTTATCTTCAATTCCGTTATAGTAAACCCTGATTATCATCTCTTTTTTTCATATCAGTTTCTACTATCTGTGAGTCACTACATACAGTCATTTGAAGAATTATAAACCGTTTTGTCGGACTTTGTTCGTTTTCACGGAGTAGTTGCGAACTGAGAAAAACGTGAACATATCCTTGTGAACGAATACTAATACCATTTGGTCAAATGTTTGATCTATTCAAAGCAAACAATAGACAAGACATTTCTCCAGGGAGTGTAAGACAAATAAGTAAATGCACTCCAAACAGGGCCGCCCAGAGACTTTACGGGGCCTGGGGAAAACTTTTGTTGGGGGCCCCAAGAAATCTGATTAATCGAATAATTTTTTTTTTATTTTTTTTTTATTTTTTTTTGGGGGGGGGGCCTTTTTTCAGGAGATTATTTTGAATTTTGAAGTACGATGCAAGTTTCAGAATTTTCTTTCGGAGGAAATCTAATAAATAATTTTTTAAACATTTTTGGGGCCCCTCCGGCAGTTGGGGGCCTGGGGCAAAGTGCCCCAGTTGCCCCCCCCCCCTCTGGGCTCCAAACCTGTTGGGAAGAAAGGGGTTTGAAGGCTGAAGGAGTGAGGTAAACAAAAAAATGGCTTTTACTTGTTCTCTCTATCATTATAATGGATTTTATTTCCCACTTTTCCCACAAGAATTGAAAATATTACAAAGCAGGTACAATCAGAATGCTTTGAAAACGGATTGTACGCCTGTCCTCCTAGGCAGTTATTTCTAATGAAAATGATCTCTCATCATCTTTGGACTTTTCACTTTTAATAAACAATTTTGCTGCTCAGAAAGCAAGAAAAATTGCTTTATAACCAACAAATCCATACATGTAAGTATTTGTTTTTAACAATTTACACTTTCTAAATCGTGTAAATAATTTTTCCATTGTTTCATTATTCATACAAATTGATAAATTTTATATTTTAGTGAACCAATTGTAATTTCAAGTATAATTTTCTCCTATTGCCTTCCGAATTGTCATTTTGAACTTTGGATTCATGTATTTTGATGGGCCAAATCGTACAAAACCTCTCACCAGCTCTATGAGTTTTCATCATCCATATTAAATATCAAACATAAATAACAGTATGTAAATTATATCTTGAATAGCCACTTTTTACTTTCTGCCATGAACGAGAGACGGCCGAGCAGTGAACGACTTCCTGCTTCGAATCGTTGGTGCCGATTCTCGGCCGGGAATCTGCCGAGAATCGGACGTGTTACGGCGCAGTATAAACAGTTCCATTGAAAAACAGGGAGGAAATGATTACGACGACTCGTCGCGCGCTCGGCTCGTTCCCGTTACGTTCCCTTCACATGCCTGTATAAACCAACCCTAAGGTGTGGCCAAGAGATTGAACGGGACAAGGAATTTAGACTGGTAGAAATTTAAGTGTTACAAATTAAGTCGTGAAAGTTAATGCTACGAATGGAGCGGAGACCCTTTTGAATGATTAATAAACATTGTTAAATGACAAGAACTTGTTTTATTTACCCACACACCACCAAGATGACTGCAATTAAGAGGAAAAGAAGAATTGATGTGCCGACTACCGACTGCAACGTCAATTTAGACCAGTGAAAGGAGTTTTAAGGAAGGGCGTGAAGAAACGTTCGTGTTATATATATATACTAGCTGTACCCGTCCGCGTGGGGTGAGTTGGCTCGGTAATGTAATTACCAATTTTTAGTAGCCTTAACCCTTTGTTAATGGGCGTCGCTGTCATCCTTTTCCTCACCACGATACATTATTTTACCCATATAAATTTAATCCTTTCTGGCACATTTTGGCAAAATTTGAATAGGATTACTAATCGAATATCACTGCAATAGTAATCGATTTCCTGAAAGCGAATATATCAACATCCTCCACATGCTGAAATTCTTTGAATCTTCATAGATTTTTTCCACAAATACACCACAAATTATATGATATTAACTAAGTGCTGGCCAAAAAAAATTACGGCATTACTAAATGTGGATTTTTTAATCGATTATCACTGCAATAGTAACTGATTTCCTTTAATCACCCAATCATTCATAGAAGACAAAACGCCCCAACACATCACATGCATGACGTCGAAAAACTGGTTTTTTCTCCTATTTCACCCGCTACCTTCGGTCCGGAAATGAAGAACGAAATCTCCAAAATGAGATTTCTCGCAAGAGTTTCCGAATCATAAAATAAATTATTAAAAAATAACTACAATTTGTAAATTAATTTTGGTTCTGTCTTTCGAAACTGTGATGTCTAGGGTCTCTGAGATAAAAATTTCGTAAAAATGTAACGACATTTACGTATCGATTCGACAATTTGGAAAAAAGGGTCACGGACAAAATCGCGTTTTTTTCCGAAAAACGGGTGCGTACAGGCGATCGGAAAAAAATCACAATTAATCGATAAATTAACACAGAGAATTTTAATTGGGATTTCCGTATAGTGTCATCTTTCCCGTATAGGCTCGTCCGAAAAAAAAATTCTTGGACGGATACGTTAGGATTTACGGAGCTTTTACTCGTCCGGGAGCTCCAAATCGCGACTAAATATTTAATTACGGAAAATCTAATTAAAAAATCGAAAAAAGGGCTTCGAGGTGCATAATGTGACCTCGGGGGACATCTTCGTGTCGAATCTCAAGACTGTCCGACCTACCGTCTTTGCGCTGCGCCGCGAGCAGACAAAAACTCGGTCACACACACACAGACTTTGCCTTTTATATATAAAGATATATATATATATATATATATATATATATATATTATATATATATATCTATATATAATATATATATAATATATTATATATATATATATATAAATTATATTATTTATATATATATATAATATATTATAATATATATATATATATATATATCTATATATATATATATATATATATATATATATATATAACCTTTATAGAAGCTTTTTCTAGAAGTTATCTTTGTCAATTGAAATGTGTCCCTCTTCTGAAAGGGATAAATAGAAGCATGTTAACATGTTCATACTTAGAAAATGCACATATGATTTTTAGTTACAAAAATTATATTATTTTTGAAAGATCTTGTTTTATTTGTTTCCGTTGTTGTTTCTAATGTCCCGTGGCTGGAAGTTCCAGACCAGGTCCGTATAGGCTCCGGGCTTAAATGTGCGGCTCCGGTTCATACATAGCAGCACGAGGGCCGGAATCCGTCTTAGTTAGTTACCACCTCAATTTTGACCAAGCACCCCCTTTGGGCGACTTCTGGGGGAATCGTACCCTCTCCCACCTTGTCTTACCTCATAGAGGGACTTTACGGTCAACGGATTTAACGTGCCTATATCCGGCCTAGACACGGAGGTATTTAACGGCGCGTGCCGGGATTTTATCCGAGCACCGTCAGTACCGAAATCCAGTGAGCTACATACAGCAAGGCTGCGTCGAGACCATTGATTTCAGTTTAAGACATAGACGTTGGTCCGGTATACAGGGTTATTCCAAAATGAAGGTATAAACTTTAAGAGTTGATACAGGACACTATAACAATCTTTTATTGTATAGGAATGTATGGGCGTAAGTACCACGTTGAGGTACAAACACAAGTAAAAAAAAGTATAGGGGAAACCCTTGTACCTAGCGCCGGCTATTTTCAAATGACAGTATCTTTACTTATAACTAACTTACAATATTAAAAATAGTTTGTATACATTACGTGCTTTATTCTCTTTAAATAAAAATCACATCAAGTGTAGAAAAAAAACTTGTAAATGATATTGAAAATTTTAAAAAAATTACAAATGGCCCTAGGTACAATAACACTATTGTACCTAGGGCCAGTTATTTCCAAACACTGAAATTGTTGTTTACAATTTTAAAAAAAATTGTATGCATTATTTCTTTCATGCACAACTTCTAAAACTTTAATAAAGAAGAAATGTTAATTGTAGGAAAGGTCTTAAAGGAGGAAATGTTTATTATTTCATTACTTTCTAATGTATGTTTTTTCTCCATTGTTTTCTTGATGATCCCACATAAATTTTCTGTTTCAAACACAGATTTCGTAACCTTTGTTTATCAATTACTTTTTTCAATATTTGTGCTTGATTTTCATTTTTCTCGGGGGTATCAGTGAGAATTCTACACTTGCCAAGTTTTCGTCCACGTCTTTTCTACCAGAGGCCATGGCCCTAGGTACAAGACAAGATTATGGCCCTAGGTACAAGATGTTGTTTTGGGCAAAACGGCTTCCATAGCCAAAGACCTGCAGAAACCAAACCTTGTTTTTATATCATTTTTTCCTTTAATGATTACAAAAAATATATGCTATACATTAAAATTTAAGTTTACACTTAATTTCACAAAATAAGACTTCAAACTGAAGTGAAAAAATTTAGTTTTGATCATCAAATCAAGACTTTCTTTTCTATTTAACTAAAGCTTCTTCTTGCTTTCATTAAAAATGACTGTTATTATTTGAAACAATGTTGTCACTCACTCCAATGAGTAAAAATTCTGTAAAATAATAATTATTTAAATAAAGCATGGTGGCCCTAGGTACACGATGACCCTAGGTACAAGGGTTTCCCCTAATTCTTAACTACTTCGCTTTGTGACTAGTTCATAATATTAAAGTTCCTCACCTTTTCAGTGGTATACAGGCCTGTGTGTGTCGTTTCCTTACGATGCGTCAAAAATAACCTACTACAACAATCGGGCAATTTCCTTTATTCAACAACAACTACTAAATATTACAGCAACTAAGCAGCAACTAAGTAAACTCAGCTGACAGCATTCTTTTTATATGCAACATTTCTACAAAAGCGCCATCTACAGGCGACCGTTTTTGCCATCCGCGGAGGAAGAAAGCAATATTCAACAGCAGAAGAGAGACATAAAAAGAAAGAAAAATGTTTTACTGACAGCGGCGTTGACATGTGCTTGTGCAAGTGCGTCGTGACAGGTCGTGACAAGGTTCCTGACAGGTCATGACAAGGTTCGTGACACGTCGTGACAAGTGCTTGTGTTTTCAAAGCTTGTACTAGTAAGCGTTCTTCGTTTAATACTCTCCAAACAGTGTGTTCACTCACACCTACGCGATGTGCAACAGCTCTTGCACTTGAGTCGGGTCTGTCATCCACAAGGTTCAAGATGCTTTCTTCCAGGCTTGGACTGCGGATTGCTGTCGGTAGATCCGCTGCGTGCCTGGTGACGTAGATAGAACCTCTTTCACAAAGTTGGCGGTGTGACCGCTCAAAAATTCTGTGGTCCGGCATTCGTCTTTGAGGAAAACGCTCCTGATACATTCGTAGCGCAGTTCTGCCATTTGCGCGGCCGTACATGAAATGCATGTCTGCGTTTTCGGCATACGTAAAGTCTCCCATCGTGGACGACAACACAATTGAGAATGGCGTGTTCCCGCAGATGTATGTTTATGGGCGGCAAGCCACCACCTGCTCTCTACCGGCAACGGAACAAACCAATCACTCCATTTTCCATGTCTCTTTCCTGTGTTTGTGCCTCAACGCATCACTTGCGCCCATACATTCCTATACAATAAATGATTGTTACAGTGTTGTACTAATCCTTGAAGTTTGTACCATGATTAGGAATCACCCTGTATTCCGTTTATTGTTGGCGAGTCACGTTCCTTACTGTCATTCTCTAAATGAGCCTCCACCCAACACAGTAATGTTATATTTTACTCAAAATGAGCCTAGAAGCTCACAAAATATAGTTTTTTGTTTTAAAAATCATTAAGGAAAATGATTTTCATTATTCCTTGCTGGTGTTTTGTCAGATTATTTTACTTCCTTTTTTCTTATTTTGAAAAACCTGTATTGTTTCTCGTTATTTGTTCTTGAAGAAAGCAAAAACTATGCAAAATTAAAAACTTTGTCTTAAGAGAAACTGCTTAAAGAATAAAGTGTGAGTCACATAAAGTTTAATGCATTTGGTTCCCCAACGAAATATGTTTGCTTGATTTTGTTATATAGAAAGAAGCTTAATAGTTTTTTTTGAAACGTTACACTTAATAGTTACTAGGCAATTTCTAACGGGAGGAATAATTATAAGTGGTGCGAGAAAACCATTAGAAAAAGAGTTCTAAGCGAAAGAAAAACAGTACGACTGGCTATTAACTTTTTTCAAAACAACTTTCTATTATGATATGGATGAGTAAGTTAGTCGTTTAGAATGCATCAAGGACAATATTTGAATTTCGTGTTTCTACTAGGAAACCTTATTACTTTCAGTGAATGCACTCTGTTTAAATGCTACTTATTTCACTTTTCATTTTGTGTATTGCGTAATGTTAGAAAAACGTAAAGTTATAATCTGCGGAATTACTTTATCACTTTTATCTACTGTGTAACAATTATAACTTGCCTCTGATATGCACGGAATGTTCAATTTTGGGCATGGAAAAGAATATTTTAATCCATAAGAGCAAATCGCAGAAATCTCAGAAAGTAAAGTTAAAATAATTTTAGCATCTAATTTTTTATATGTTTTAAAATTTTCCTATCACGTGAGTTTAAATATATTTTAAATCCTGCTGCATGCCTATGTATGTGCTGAAATTCTAATTAGCAATGCATATTGAGAAATTATCCCTGTGAAATAAATGACTCAGTCTGCGAAATTTTACTACATGAAAACTTAAACAAGATGAATAGAATCCTATCTGGAACTTTATTCTCCTGTTGCTTAAAAAGAGATATTCGTCTTTTATTAACAATGCAGTTTGGTTATTGCAACAGAAATGCTTCTCTTTATATCTAAATAAGGGATTTTTTATGTATTGTTGTATAGGACAAACATCAGATAATCTCATTCAATTAGGACTGGATCTTCAGAAAGGGTTACATTTAGCAAGTTTCAATTCAGTAAGCATGAAATCAAGCCATATGTAACAAAAAAGAATGTAAAGAACAGAAGTTTTTGTCGCTCTTAAAAGCCGTCTGTTAAGATTTGAACTCGTGACTTTTAATCGCGAGGCAGTACTAAGCGATGTACTAACAACGATGTACCAACTAGACGATAAAATTTTATTCATTTTAAGGCCAACGACACTGGAAATTAGCTTTATGCATTTTTCTATTTATTATTACTATTTCCCACGATGTTGTATTTCTACTCAACATGATTATTTGACATATGCTGCCTAACATTTTATAACTGTTCTTACCAATGGTCGAGTACCACTATAAGTACTGTCTGCCATACGAAGAATTTCAAACCCCGTCTCTTAACCCCGATACTGGAATTCTACCAACTGAACTATCCTGGTGATGTAAGTAAATTTCGTTGAGTGAAAACTTTTCATCGAAACTGTATTGTTCAAAGCGAACAGTTTGTGTATGCAAACCCCCTTTCACCTCCCCTCCAAATTAAAATTTCTGGACATAAAGTGAATGTTTCTCTAGAAAAATATGAAAAATTATATATATATATGACACGGAGCTTGTTTTGCTCCCGTGTTTAAATATTAATAATGCAGTCCACATCTTCTTTAAATACTTGGACGAGTGGTAGGCCTTTTAAAGAAATAATCCAGCTCGTATTATCTCCGTCATTATTAAACTTCGTAAGTTGACCACTCTCCAGGTTGATATCCGCGCTTCGCCATTTTATAATCTACTCGGCCACGACTGCCGCGAGCATCCGCTCTCAATGAGATTCCCACTCAATCTGCCGCCAAAAACTTAATTTTCTCCGAGCTCCTGCTGCACGGCGCATGTACAGACCTCATCCTTGGGCATCTGGACCCTCATTAGTGCTGATCGTGCATTCTTAACTTCGCGCCCAAAACCTGCACACTTCTAAAAATAAATCCTCTCGTCTAGAATTATTCGCTTTCCGCTCAAAGTCGCTTTTAAAAGATGATTTTCCCCACAGCAAAATACGCGCGCTTTGTAAATGGATTGTTAGATTCTTATTATTTTAAGCCCCCTTTCCCCGTACTTATCACCTATATTTTGACAGTTCAGTTATGTTTTGATATATATATATATATTATTATATATTATATATATTAAACGCTGCTGGCCATTAAAATTGCAACACCCGGGAGGAAAGCAAATAAAAAAACTTTACTTATTGTACGTATACAGCATAGTAGGAGGGAAACATGATTAAATTTGTAGGCAATTTAGGGGTATACAGGGTCCGAAAATTGTACACATAGCTGCCGCCTCTAGCAGCTAAAACGACTGTAACCCGGTTAGGCATCGAGTCGTACTGGGCTTGGATGACTGATACGGGCAAGACGTTCCAAGCTGCTTCAAGTCTATGGCACACTTCATCAATCGTAGTAGCTGGAGAGCGGTGGCGGCCTAGTCTCTCAGCAACCCATAAACAGATGTTTGCAATGAGTGAGAGATCGGGAAGAACGTGCTGGCCAGGACAACAGTCGCACACTCTCTGTGTCGAGGTAGGTCAGAACACGATGGGAAACATGCGGTCTTGCGTTATCTTGTTGAAAGATGATGTCTCCGAGGCTTCGAAGATAAGGCACAGCTACCTGCCTGAAGATTTCAGAAATGTAGCGCTGGCTGTTCAGATTACCAACGACGTGAACAAAAGGTATTCGTGTCGTGTACTCACTGGCTGTCCATACCACTACACCAGTTGCAGGGACCGTATGACGATATCGAATGGAAGCAGGCCACGTGCGTTCTCCTCGGTGCCTCCAGACACGGATACTTCCATCATGATACAGCACGTAGAACCGGGACTCGTCTGAAAAGACAACGTGGCGCCACTCCTGTATCCAGTTTTGTCGTTGAGTGCACCACTGTCGCCGCACTTCTCTATGCTGCAGAGTCAAGGGAAGCAATAATGGTCGCCGTGCAGACAGTCCGTGCTGCTCCAGACGTCATCTCACTGTCCTTGCGGATACTTGTCGTGCTGCAAACAAGCCCATTTCTTGACTCAAGGTCCGTGATCTGGCTGTACCATCCAGCAAGTCTGACCTGATAACATGTCTGTCCTCTCATGCGTTAGTGGCGGGAGGCCGTTGAGATTCCGCATGACATTCAATATGACGCTCCTGAAACCATGGATTCCATATTCGCATGACAGTCTTTGGATTCGGACCAATGCGAGTAGCAATATCGCGGAACAATAAACCGCACTCTCGATAGGCCACGATCCTGCCGCTATCGAATTCCGACACTTGCTGGTAGCCATTTCTCCTTCCTATACGAGGCCTAACACGATCTTCTCACAAACAAAACAACATTCAAATGCGATGTCTGGAAGGAGAAACCCACTGTGCAACTTTCCTTTTATACAGACTTTGAGATGCCATTTCTCCCTCTTGCGTCGTTCGATTACGCTTAAGTGCTAATCATTTGCATATCCGTTTGACGTTTGTATCATCCCTCCTTCATGGTGTTGCACTTTTAATGGTCAGCAGTGTGTGTGTGTATATATATATATAATATATATATATATATAATATATAAAACAGTTCCGTAACTGACTCACTGACATACAACGCACAGATCAAACCGCTGGACCTAAAGGGCTGAAATTTTGCAGGGTGATTCTTCTTATAGTGTAGGGGTGCACTAAGAAAGATTTTGAAAAATTCTTCATAGATTTTTTAAAATTAAATTTTTAAGCTGTTTTTGTAGCATTCTTTAAAGTTTCCCTTTAAAATAATAATCTGAGGGTTATAAAATTTATATCATAAGAAAGATCATAAATATTCCTTCAAAATGGAATTTTTTTCGAATCTTTACCTCCATTTTTTGATTTTTGGTGAATTTTTAAAGATTAATTTTTAGAATTTAATTTATTAAATGCCGATCACGTGATTTCTTTTTCTGGTGCTTTAAATTTATCGTCACGTGCATAACAGCTAAATAAACAAAAAAAATTATGTTTTTTCTTGCTAATGCGGCAGACGATTGGACATTATCCAAAAAAATACTGAAATACAATAAAAGATTTTATGTTCTTGAAACTGTACTATATTCTTTTGTAGGCATTAATTGCATACATTGACCGTTGTATTTAATTTGAATGTACTCCGTAGGGAAGTGCGGGTTTTCAGCTAGTATATATAATATATATATATATATATTATATATAATATATATATATATATTATATATGATTACAGTGTATTTGAAAACTCTCAGTACAAATTTTAATGGGAGATAGGTAGGGATACGTAATTTTCGTATTTACGAAATAGATGCGAATAAATGCGAAATTTGCCGATATGAACGAATAAATGCGAGAATTATTCTTTACTACTTTTCGGGGAAAATTCGGTGATGAACGGCTTTTTAAGCGAAATTATGTAATAATAGTAATAATTTATTAACATAATTGCTTAACTAAGACCATCCGAGGTCTATAACAGAGAAATTTCACTCTTCTTCAGATTTGCTCCGAATTTTAGCCTGACAGTTTGTCCGTACGGGAGTCGAACCTAAAAATCTAACTGTAAAAATCAATCATCAAGTTTTGTGGAGCAATTTAGTAGGTTGAAGAACGTCTCTTGAGCTCCAAAGTCAAAGGGTTTTCATCTACTTACAGTAGTCAACCAAGACACTCCTGTTGATGTTATACAGATTTTAACTGCAACGAAATGCTGCTACCTTAACTTTGCAAAGGCAGCTATGCAAAGCCTCTATAGCCTCGTTAACAGAGTAGATACCGAGATATTTTAGTAGGTACAACATGGCAATTTATGACAGAAGGCAAATACTTAAGTAACATAATGTGGAGACTTTTAACTAAGAATTTTGATACTTACCTATCTAAGTAAGTAAAATTATAATTTCTTTTAATAAACTTGAATTTTTTATTTATTTATTTTTTTATTTTTATTTATTTTTTTGTGCGAATAAATGCGAAATTTTAGATATTGTATTTTTTACTTGTTGCAAAATTTCGATATTTTTTATGCTAAATTTACGTATCCCTAGAGATAGGGAACACCAAAAGAAACAGTTTTCGTTTATAAATGTATGGGCGTAGACGTCTTACTTTGGGGCTAGAGGATGTTGTTAAGCTACGGCAGTTGCTACTGAAAATCTTTTGCGTCTTCAATTTTAGGAGGCATTTTCGAAATAAAGATTTTATTTTGCATTGCGTTCAAAATAATACCCTAACGGGCGATTGTGAAGTGTTGCAGGAACTGCAGAACCATGTTCCCGTGTCTGCTCGCCGTCGAATGTAGTAATTCCAACACAAAGGGACGGCGGTACACTTCAGCACTGATGTGCAACATTATTTGTATTTGAAAACCACTTTTGGGGATCGATGGATAGGTCCGGGAGGATTCGTTGTTTGGCCAACACGATCGCTCGATCTTAAGTTTTTCGTACACGAGTCTATGGTCGCAAAAAATAATTTCTAACGTCCTAAAAAGTGCTTGTAATTTAAACTGATTCACTTTAATTATGTAAAAAGCAAGATCACTTTTATTCAAATAATGGAAAGTACTAAACCAGAAACGCTATTCTAAAAATCCTTTGAAGAAGAAATACGTATCTTGCCAATGCAGAAAGGCAATCATGCAACGTAAGTTCTTTCACATTTAAAATTAATTTCAATCTTTTCTGGTTTGGTTTGGAGCGCTACGGTCAATTTAAACCTTTTCTGAGTCTGGAACTGAATCTAAAAATATCATTCTCATTGTGTGTACTTCTTGTTTGGCTTTCCTAAGTTTATCTTCCTCATTTACAATGAAATATAGAAAATAAAATAAAGTAAAACTATTTTCAAATTTTTGTTTGAGTGACGATGTAAAATTTCAGGAAGAATTTTTAAATAGTTATCTTCATTAAAAGGTTTTTATTTGCTTTTGAGAACACATTCATTAACAAAGTAGTTGTGACATGTTTACTATTATTTTTGATTCTGAAAGCCTTAAAAATGTACCAAAAATGAATTATAGTTTATAATTAGCCTACATTCTTCGAGTAAAATGTTCTATTTCCGTTATATCTAAAAGCTTCCTGATACGAGTTAACACATGTTTCGTGCAAAAATGCTTTGTTTTCAGACGTTTAAAACACAAAACTGATAACATGTGTCTTAGAGGAAAACTTATGTTGGTGAATTTCCGGAGAAAGATGAAATAAAATTGGAGCAAAGATGCAATTTTTTTCCAATAATCACTGAACTGAGACAGTTTTACGCTAGATTGCATATCGGGTGGACAGTTAACAAATATTGTTTGACCTTTATTGTGAAGGGCATTTTATTAACTATTTGTATAATGGGCGAAAAATAATTTGAAAGTGATTTCTGACATGGAAATCACTAATTTGACAATATACTACTCAAAACTGATAGTGAATGAAACGCTAAATTTCAAGTTGAACCAGGGATATACGAGTATGATTCCTTAAAACTTAACAATTACATTTTTATTTATTATTAAATGAAACGGGAACGTTTAACATTTTAAATGCCTGTAAAGAAATATCATTTAAAAACAC
The DNA here is from genome assembly GCA_907164885.2 of Dolomedes plantarius. NCBI lineage: Eukaryota > Metazoa > Arthropoda > Arachnida > Araneae > Dolomedidae > Dolomedes > Dolomedes plantarius. The sequence continues at coordinate 102,933,562 of OU015501.1, forward strand.
TCTTTATGAATGAAGTTATAACAAATTTATAAGGAATTTTTTGAAAGGACATATTGCTTGGTTTATACTTCATATTGCCATGCATAGCTTTACTTTTCAGAGAATTTAATCTCCTGTCGCAAATGTTACAAAATATTTAATGAAGCCTCATATTCCTTTCACAGGGCACTCTAAAGAATCCGTCGCACGAAATTATAAGCAAATTAGGAACCAGTACGCAACACTCTAGCAGTAATGGGAACCGTTATTTCAACGAGAGAAGCATTATTTTTTCCGCAATCATAGCAAGACACGGCAAATCGTTGACAAAGATGCGCCTAATTTAACGTCTTGGAGCTCACCAAACAGACAATAGAGAGCCATAGCTGATTAGAAACTGTTTTTTTTTTCTAAAATGGTATTTATCTAAGAAAGGAGGTCCAGATGTAAGCAGAGACAACCCGTCAACAAAGCATACTGGCCTCAATTAAAGTAACAGTTAAGAAAAAAATATACTCCCAGTATTTCAGGTTTGTGTGTGTATGTGTGTGTATATATATATATATATATATATATATCTTATATATCTATATATATATATATATAAAAGAGCTCGTCTGTTTGTCCGCTATAGAATCATAGACTGTTTCACCCACCGGGACCAAATTCGGCACAGTTAATGTTTAGGACCCGAGAAACTTAAATCAGGAAAAACAAAATTTGGGGCTCTATTTTTTTTAAAATTAAATTTTTAATGATTTTTGTGCCTCTAAGAGGTGCGCGACCACCTGTGGAGCCCCTTCACCACAACCAGCTGCGTTAAGAGAGATGGTTTGGGGGGGACGGGGGGGTCAAATTCCAATGCGCGGGAGGAAGAGGGTTGGGAATGACCTTTGGGCCCTGGCTCCCAAATAAACACAACTGGCCAATGAACATGAAAGCGGGGTGCAGCCAGTATTTTTTGATGGAAGCATGAAAAATTTTATATCTATATATCTACCCGTGCAACGCCGGGCAATAATGCTAGTATATATATATATATATATATACATATGTTACCGGCAGTGTATGAAACGCCGGTATTCTATAGAATACCTAGGCATTTTATAGAATGCCTCGTGTTTTTAGGCAAAGTATGAAATATGAAAATTATTATATACTTTCCCAAGGGATTGTATGCAATACCTAGGCATTCTATAGAATGATAAATGCTATTTAGACAAAGTATGAAAAAAAGGTCATGATAAGGCTATTATTTAAAAGACGTTCATTCCTCAAAAATACAAATGTTATTTTGAAAAAAGACTGAGAGTTCCATTAAAAAACTTTTATTCAATAAACGTAAAAAAAAAATTAAAGTTGTGCAAAATAAAATTTATGCCTTTCTTATTAAGAAAGCAAAATAAAATATGAACCTACTTGTTGCACCAAGAAAGGAAATAATTTTATTTTGAATCGCACTTAATTTTATTTCTTATAAAAATCAAAACAGTGTCATTAAAGGAACTTTACTGAAAATACACACATTAAAAAAATTTTTTTTTAATGTAATTTTTTTCATAAAAATAAAAAATTTAAATTAACCTACTTGTTGCAAAAAGGTAGACTTGAATGACATTTTGAATTACACTTCATGACTTTTTTGACGCGAAGACATTTCATATTTTAGCACTTTGTTTCACACATACACTTGATGAATCCTTGGCCGCTTCCAGTGGAAATTGCAACTGACCGGAGAAGAATTTCGTGGTTAGGAATATCTTCAATTCTAAGCAAGTTCTGAGGGCATAAAGTGAATTGTGATCTCGCATATAGTTGTTTTAAAATTCCCTCAGAAGTTCCAAGTCGGTAGAAATCGTCCTCTGTCACACTCATTACAAACGCCAAAATATTGCGCGAATCACCTCGGTCCTTGTCGACGTCAGGAATAGGAACTCGCCCAGTACTTCGCTAAGAAGCTGTGGGAAACTTTATTTTCCGAATTCATTTTAATTTTTTGGCTTGTATTTCCAGATTGATTTTTTAATTAATTTTACCTTCAATAATACCTTCAATATTACCTTCAATTTTACCTTAATTTTACCTTCTATTGCTTGGTGGCACAATCCCGCCTAGCTTAGCTAACAGAGATCCAGGGAAACTAGCACATTCCCGATGGCTTACTTGTGCAAACAGGATTCTTCGTTTATATGTAGGAACAACGAAACCATCGGTCAACCTGAAAGAACTTGTCGATTTTATTATGAAAGTGTACGTACCAACCTTGTTTGACATCAAGACTAAACCTTCTTGAAAATATGGGCCTATCCGCGTTTTTTATATGGTTAGAAGGTCTTCGTATATGCAAGACAAGCTGAAGAGAATTGTATTAAAAACTATTCAACGAAATTTGTTCTTTGCGCACCTTAAAAATTTGTTGCTAGCTATGTTACAAGACAAGGAGTTACATATAAGAGAACTAGCTCTTCGAAGAATATTAAAAGCAAGAGAACAGACCAAAGGCAGAAAAGTACGCGTGTTTCAGCTTCCTGAACTTCAGATCAGAGCATCACATTATTACGATTTGATAAATTGGTGGAAAGAAAATGTTACCGAACCACCAATGACGATGAAATACAGTGATACGGAAATAAAGACTAGGATTTCTTCAAGAGACAATTTCCTGTATTTTAAGAAGTTTCCTTGTCACACAAGCAGTAGAACGGTGTGTAAAGCTAGTAACGGAGGCTGCATTATCTGTTTGTGTTCAGAGGCAAGAGACGGTTATATAAAAACGAAGATAAAAGCTAGGCAAGACTTGCCACTTTTTGAGACAAAATCTCAATATTTTCACGAAAAAAAAAGTCCAAAAAACTTCTGAAAATAATACTTAAACATTATTAAGGAGGAGTCTATTGCTTAAATGCTTTTTAATATAATATTTAATTTGCGTAACAAATAAAAACAAATAAAATGTATAATTGAGTTTTATTACCACCTTTTTAAATGTCGCCTTTTTATACTACTTTTCAAAACTTCAATTCTAGTGCGCCACCTGAAGATATTTTCAAAACAGGTTGAAATTTTGCACTTTTGCATCTTGGGCCATGGATCAATGATTGATGATACAGAAAAGAAAAAAATTTAAAAAAATTGTTTTTTGCTCCACCCTACTGTATATTACTGTCACCTTCTTTAACAGGATAAAGAAGGCGTCACAGGTGACAGGATAAATGAGTTTACTTTGTTTTCCACATATATCACATCATAGCGATTCAGTAACCAATAGTCCCGTTACTGAATATATAGAGAAGGACCCGTGGTTCCTTCTTAGTAGTCATTTTGGCTCTCTTTACATCATTTATTAACTTCTGGTACGTAGTTTCGGTTAAGAACAAGCTGTTTTTTGCAGCATTAACTCGAAGTTTAGACAATTCAAAATCGAATCGAAATCTTCTTCGAATCGTCGTTACATGTCTATTGACTGTGACTCCTTCTCCAACACTATATCTTGCTCTTCTAGTTTCATGCGGCACAGTATAAAACTAATTTTTTGTTGAACAAACTTAAGTAAAATCGCTCATTTTGACACTCTCGAACAAAGCGCAAAATACAAATGGCAAATTCTGAGCCTGAGCGGAGGATTACAACTCATGTGCCTTGCCACGAGTTATTCCAAATGGAATCGGAGATGAATACATCTCCGATTTAAAAAACTTTGCCGGTTTGTCATTTGGTATTCTATAGAATGCCTAGGAAATGTTTGAAATATTAATCATTTCATACATTGCCGGCCAGTTTTCGGCTTTTTATAAAATGCCTAGGTATTCTATAGAATGCCGGATTTCAAACTTTGCCGGTAGCGCAACCCCTCCCATACACACACACACACACACATATAATATATATATATATATATATATATATATATATATAATATATATATATATATATATATATATATATTAAAATGTCTAAATAAAGCTCAAAAATTCAATTCTTAGCATCGGTATTTTAAGACTGTTCAAATGAAAGAATCTTTCAGTTAGCTATTTTGGTTTTACTACGAACGTTTTTTTTTCAATATATGGTAAAAGCAATAAAAAACTTTTCTTCGTACTTGGAAGTCCTCAATTTCGTACAGTTTTTTACCTAAGTGGCAATATGAGCAAGCACTTTTTTCATATTGCTTTGTGGTCTACTCTGGTTTCCTTTCATTCTCCTTATATTAATTCTCTCCTGCATTGCTATTGGCCACTTCTGAAAAACGCATATCAAAGTGATGTCCGAAGACCTCTATAAATGGAAGGTAAGAAAAAGTTTAGTTAGTGACTAGTATTCAGATGGCAGCATTACTTGATAGCAGCTGCATACGCGCAACGAGGTTGGTTCGCTTATTCAACTCCGTGAGAGTTTGGTTAAATAAGATTTCATTTAGTGTAGTCGAGAAAAGTCAAAGTACAGTAAAACCTCGTTCATCTGGATCTCCGGATAATCCGGATCAGATTGTAGACCTTTTTTATTTTAGTGTTCACATAAGATAATAATTTATAACTATGATAGCAAGAACGTAACTATAAGTACGCCAAATATTCGCTTTTAGTTTGATGCACTGTACAGTTCCTGCATAGATTGTACAGTAAATTCATGGTAATAAAATGCTTTTTGTTGAGTTGAGAAAGCTTTTCTAGAATGTCACAGGGCGTTGACGTGGATTGACTCAGAAACAGTTATTTTTATATTTTTAATGTCTTATAAACAATACTATGTAATTTTTGTTACAAAACATAGTTTTTTTCGTAATAAACGGTAAGTCTGCTTAGCTAAGGATTTCGTTTTGCTTAAAACTCATATTATCCGGATATCGATTGTCTATGACCCAGTTAGTCTGGATAAACGAGGTTTTACTGTATAATTTTTTTTTGTGTGTGGATTAAAATAGTTTATCAATGATGTCTTCTATCAACCGGGAAATTTTCAGCTGTTATTTGCTTATTGTATACACTTGTGAAGAAAACTTTATTTTAGTTAAAGCCAAAGCACTCATTATTTCTACCATGAAACTCAAAGGGATGTGAATCACTTCCGAGAGGCAGTCGGACAGAAATAATCGTCCCGCGTCGTAATATCTACAAGAAAAGGTTGTTGAATATAAAAATTGCTCAAAAGTTTCTGACTTATAAAATAAAGAATGATGCTGCCAAATATTTTGCATTCAAATTGTTTGTTTGACGCATTTAACAATAATTTATTAATAAGTTGAACTCTATCTCTAATATAGAACAGAAATTCATTTTATGCAAGAATACTGATACCTAAGCTCTAAAACAGTAATCACTTACAGAAATTCAGTACAGCAAATTGTTTTTTAAATATTCCATAATCAGTCAGATGTTCAAAAGTAGAGAGAAAAAATTTATGATGCAATATTTTCTAATATACTTTCACGGTACTTTGAAACTAATAG
>OU015501.1:102941486-103056486 GCA_907164885.2 Dolomedes plantarius
TCAGTCAGTTACGGAACTGTTTTATATATAGATATACAGTATGCCCACTAAAGTCCCTTCACACCCTCTTAACTTCGGAACGGCTGATGCTATATTCATAAAAGTGGTGTCTAGGTATAGTAAAGTAGCAATGCGCTACTGAACAAAACCACCTATCGCGCCACCTGGTGGAAAACTGCGGAGTTAGCATTCCTATCTCGAAAACGGAACGAGATAGGGAAAAAAGGTGATTTACAAAGTTATAGAAAATCATCGATTTAGTACGAAAAGAAGCCTTGTGGACATTAATGCGAAGAATAGAATGGTTAAAAAGCGCATTTGTTTTTTCGTGATTTCCTACACTGTGACGTTACGAAACTTGAACGGAAGGAGAAATGATTATCTTACGGGCAAAACACGACACCGCAATGACGGTAAGAAGTTTGAACATCTCAAATAAAGTATATTGTTATAACTAGTTGTTTTTTTCTTTCTCAGATCGTTTTGGCACGTCACAATGTAGGAAATCACGGAATATAAATGCGCGTTTTAACGGTTCTATTCTTTGCATTAATGTCCACAAGGTATCTTTTCGTACTAAATCGATGATTTTCTACAACTTTGTTAATCACTTTTTTTCCCTAGCTCTTTCCGTTTTCGAGATAGGAATGATAACTCCGCAGTTTTCCACCAGGTGGCGTGGTAGGTGATTTCATTCAGTAGCGCATGGCTACTTTACTATACCTAGACACCACTTTTATGAATATAGCAGCAGTCGTTCCGAAGTTAAGAGGGTGGGAAGGGACTTTAGTGGGCATACTGTATAATTTAAATATCCAATATATATACATATGTATAAAAATTAAAAAGAAAAATAAATTATTCGATTAAATAAGTAAAAGTTATAAAATTACGGAGAGTCTTCGGATGCCATGGAAAAAATTCGAAGTCTTTGATTCCATGTTATGTTAATACGTGTGTGCTAGCGTTTGTAAGGCTAGAAAAATAAACTTCTCCAATGGATAAGAAATGTCATGTTTTAATATATATATATATATATAATATATATATATATATATATGTGTGTGTGTGTGTGTGTTGTGGTGTGTGTGTTGTGTGTGTGGGTGTGTGTTTGTGTTTGTTTGTTTGTGTGTAATAATACACAAATAAAAGAACTCAGTCGTAGGGTAGAATAATATAGAGAGCCCAGCCCCAGTTCTTCCAAAGATTTTTATTCAGACATATCCATTGCATAAAGACGGACTTGAGCGACAAACAGGTAGGCAGTCGACAATCATAGTCCGAGTGAAATACCCAAAAGATGGTGAAAGGCACACAATCATGGCCACAACTTAGCAGAGAGCGAGCGCATCATAGCAAGAAATGCAAAACGGAAGAAGTGCGTACAGGATTATTCTTCTGGTGAGAAATTGGAAACGTGGCTTTATATAAAAGCTATTTTAGTGCTATTTTAGTTAAGACTACAAAAAATTCCCTCCAGGCGTATCTAAAATGAATGTTTCCCGTTTTGATCACTAGGGGTCAGAATTTTAATTAGTTAGAGTAGTAACCACTTGTTTGAGGCTCACGTGCTCTACGCCAACTGTGCTTCTAAGTGTTTACAACTTTAGTTTCATAGAATCCAGACTGGGTCAAGAGTGGGTTTCGGCGGTTCGATAAGGGACATTGGCAGTAAACAAGGCTTATTTATTAGTATTTAAAGTAATGGGGACGCGAGCGTTTAACGGTTTCTTGACTATACATGGTAATGATATTGAATTTCGTCACTGATTGCGGCATTGAGATATGTCTAGTGCCTGAGAAAGAATTTGGCATTTTGGCTTAAGGCTGCTGTGTACTAACCCTATTATGGATTCCCTCACCTCAATGTTAACGTATGGAGAAAATTTGCCAACGGATTGCCGACTGGATCGGAAGATTATTTAAAAATTTGCACTCCGTAAGAGAGAAAGAAATTGGGCATTTTTCGTTTTTCTTTCTTTTTTTTAATAGCAACTAATATTTTTAAATTAAATTATTCGGGGAAAAATCTGGTATAGTGTGTTTTTAAACGCTCATAATTCCTTTGGTGGACCAAATTTATAAAATGAATCCTATGCAAGTTGCAAAAAAGTTCAGGCTATTTGAAAATGCCATTTTATTCGATTATCAGCATTTATATAACTGTAAATAGTAGCATTGGGGAAATTCTCGCCAGTGGAGGGGGAATGTTGATAACTATGATGGGACCGCCCATCTCAGCGAAGGTAATCGCTCCCGCTTGGAACTCCGCGCGGTCAACCCCTTTTAATAAGGGTCAAAGGAATAGTTTCCTTTTCACATATTTTCAAGCCCCTTCTGAAGAACGACTTTCTAATGGGAGTCAGTCTGCTTCATATTTGACACACTCTTGATATGCTATGATACACGAACGATATGTTTCGTATAAGTTCTCATGTCGTAAATGCCACACGTTTTTTGATTTCATATTCAAAGGTATTCCACTGTTTCATTCCTATGTTTAAGTTTTATTTGGAGCAGGACGGGCCGATAATTATAGCGCCCGAAAAACGTTTGAAAAAAAGGCACCTTTGCAAATTTTTTGGTAAGACTCTAAATAATGAATGTATGGAACAGATGTAGTATACGCAACGGGCCATCGCCAATTTGGCGCCAAAATCCCGTTCGGAGACCTGTTAGGCTTAAACTGCGAAATGTAAAACAATAAATTGGAAAACAAACTTACTGGTTGGCTTATGAAACTCGTAGGTGCACACGGGATCTTCGCTTCGATCAGATACCCTTGCTTCACTCCGCTACGCTCCGTTACGCATCCGTCCAAAAACATTACAGAAAATCCCAGCCCGCTGGCTTTGCTACATACTGCTGGCTGTTGTACAGTAAAAAAAAAAGCTTTCACTGGCTGTAGCGGTCAATAAAACAAAGCTTATCGCAAAAAAAATTTTAAAACTACCATCCGATCTTAAAATCCTCCCTGCCAGAATATAAATACCGCCAACAACCATCAGATTTGGCGAAAAATCGCCCCTTGGCGTTCTGTTGCGTATACTACATCTGTACCGAATGGATCACCATTAGAAGTGGTCTATTAATAGAATAACAGGTATTTGGGAAAAATATTAAATAAAAGCAAGTTTTATTTATTTAAAAACATTATTTTTTTTAATTACATAACTTTAAAAAAGTAGAAAAGTAAATAATCGAATGTAACGAGCATACCTATTCCAAATGTTTTTGTTGTTGCAAATGCCCCCTGGTTGGAGGTTCCATTCACCAGGTCCTAATAGGTTCTTGGGCAGAAAGGGGCGGCTCCTGTTTTGAATTAGTGCCACAAGGGTCGGAGTCCGATTCGGATAAATGACCGATCCCGTAATTTGAACCGAGTCAAGTGACGAGACCGGAATACTTGACCCTGCACCTCAAGAGGTAAATTTGACAACTTGGAAAGACATTGCAGCCAGCCCTATTTTACGTGCCTCGGCCACCATTAGTGAACACGGCGGTGGACTTGCAGCGACCGAGCATCGAACTTGGGACTTTCAGATCTGTCCGCGGCTCTTGCCAACCTGAGCCACCGCACGCACATTCTAAATCTAACATAATAAAAAGAAATCAAACTACAAATTTTCGTAGCAAGAGTAAAAATTGTGAAAGATTTTTAAAAAATGGTGCGCATATCATCGTATATACAAAACAATATCTCGAATCCAATTAAAATTTATGAACTTCAAATCATAAACTGACAAAGTAAAACAAAGAAACAAAACATAACATTTGAGAATGATTTTTAATATGAATGAAAACTTTATAAACACATTTTAATTGAATATAACGCGCATACCCATTCCAAATGTAAACATAATTAATAGAAATCAAACTAAGATTCTAATTTCTCTTTCATTAAATAATAGTATACACACCTATCACCTAAAATTATCCACTGTACAAGCACTAAAAGGATTCACAATTTATTTATTTACATGAAAAAAAAGTATTTAAAATTCAAAAATTCTTTTAAGCTTTACTTTTACAAACTTCAAGTTTTTCCCCTCGAAATGTTTTTTTATATTTTCTTTTGTTGCGCAGCCAAAATATAACAAAATTGCGTATTGCATTGGCCGCAGATATCTCTGGATCTATGAGTTCTGGAAGCAGGCAATCGAAGTAAAATAATTTATCTTTGGCTCTATATAATTTTTCCAAAAATCATCATCTTTTCAATTTTTCCATTTTTGCACTCCATTTAGTCCCCGGACAAATAGGCAATAGTTTCCATTTTTTGATGTGCAGCTGCCCATGGATTGATAATAATAGGTGGTTTTTTATTAAAGGGGACAGTGTATTATTTGGGCCATTACCATCCACGTATAAAGACAGAGATTAGAAAATATACACGGTGAAACTTCTATATGTCGTAGGGAACCTATTAAACTAAACGATAAATGCCGGAAAACTATAAAGACGCTAATTGATATTCTAAAAATATTACTCACATATATAAATGCATCATACCTACTGCGTAATTGAAAATAAAACTTCAAAGTTGTACCGAAATCTAAAAATAATATATCCAGGTTTTTTTTTTTTTTAATTGACACCACTCAGAGCCATCTGTAGCGCGATCTATCTGCAGGAATTCCACCAAATTTGATAGAAGGACTAAGGACGACATGGGAAAGTGTTTCCTTAAAAATATATATATATATTTCCAAAAGTCGCCGGTAGGGGAAGATATGGCGCTTTTGTTATGGACGCACCGAGAATTTGCATGAAAGGCAAGTAAAACATGAAAATACAAATTCACGACTATGTGGTCGACAGCAGCGCCAGTATTTCGGGCCATAAAGATAAGGGATGAATACCGACAAAGTTGTAAGCAGACAAATGAATAACAAGGAAATTTAACTGCAACACCACTTTATGCAGCAAATTCACCTCTCCCTCCTTCAATGTGACCACAGTCCTGGTGGACGATACATTGCATCCTGAACACTACGTTCTCAACGGCCAAGCGTAACATGTCACCAGGAATGTTCATGAAAGTCCGGGATATGTTGTCCTTTAGGGCCGCCAAGTTCGAGACTCCACCAAGATGCACCTTAGACTTTAAATAACCCCACAAAAGATGTCACATGGGTTAGGGTCCGGGGAGCGAGGTGGCTATGCAAGTGGAAAAAAGCGACTGATGATCTTTTCTTCTCTAAAGCAAAGGCGCAATAGATTCCGCACCGATAGCAAAAAACACTGGCGCTGCTGTCGACTACGTAGTCATGAATTTGCGTTTTGACGTTTTACTTGCTTTTTTATGCAAATTCTCGGGTGCGCCGGCAGCAACAGTTTCATATCGTCCCCTATCGGCGACTTTTGGAACTTTTTTTTTTTTCCATGGAAAACTTTTTCCCATGTCGCACTTAGTCCCTCTATCAATTTTGGTGGAATTCCTGCAGATAGATCGCGCTACAGATGGCTCTGAGTAGTGTCAGTTTAAAAAAAAATCACCCTGTATATATATATACTAGCTGAGTGGCAACCCGATGTGTTGCTTTTTCGATTTAAAATGAAATGGATTCTTAAAGATTAAAAACTGTTTAATCACTTTAAAATATATTAGAATTTTCAAAAAACGAAATAATTATTTAAATTTCTCTTTTTCAAATTTCGGTTTTGGCTTTTGAAATAATTCTTTCAAATTTCCGTTTTCAAATTTTTCTTTTTAAACAAAAAGAAGTTCATTCAATCAGAAAAAATCTGAAGGTTTTAACTTCTCATTTCCTAAAACAAACTTTAAAAATATTTCTGGATTTCAATTATTAAATGACTCGTTCTCAACTAATTGTTTTCCTTTTGGCAACATGGCCGAATGTATATATTAAATCTCGTGGGGGAAAAAGTGCTTAAAAAATATAGAAAGACAGTTCTGGTGAATTCAAAATTGATGGCAGAAGAATCCTCATCACTTCCTCATTAATTAGAAACAAATTTCACGAACTTGCTGGAATTATTAGTGAGTAAAATAATAAGTCGAAAATTACGAACTCGGCATTCAAGTTACATTAATATACAATGGCGATCAGCGCGAGAAGTTTCAAAAGTGAGTTTTATAAGTACGCTTTTTGGAATGATAACATTTTTTTTATTAAATGTATTTGGTATATTTTGGAAGCTGAACATCTAGAAAATGCCGATAAATCGTAAAATTAACATTAATAGGTGCAGAAAAACCGAAATATTTGTCCATCAAAATTGTTGATTTCGTGAAATTCGGTAAACTGCTTTGGGGAAAAAGCTTCGTTTGCAGTGAAAAATATTTTTTAATTTATTAAAACGTGCATATCCTTAAAGATGAAGAGTTGTAGAACACATGGAAATAAAAAAATTGTCGATTGGTGGGCAGAAAACTTTAATTTTGCATGCATAAAAATGGTGGAAATTTGCGAAATGGAATGGAGCTGGCCCACCCGGAATGACAGGTTGTTTCTATTGTCCGCTTCTTTTGAGTTTGCAGTTTTAATTTAAAAATTAAAAAAGTTTAAAGCTTTGAAAGTTGAGAATAGTATCAGTGCACGCGTCTCGTCCATCCGCGTCCATTGGTACCAGTCGCGCTATCCTGCTATGTTCGATTCGCGAGATTAGCCCGTCTCCGTGTCTGCTTACTAACAAACATACGTTTGTTTACCTTCAGCTATTAATTGTAAGATATATATATATATATATATATATATATATATATATATAATATATATATATATATATATATATATATATACACTGAAGTGCCACTGAATTATGGATAGTAAGCCTATGCAAATTGTGTAGCGCTAGCGCTGCGCATCATGTATGCGCAAGTAAGGGCGCTATGGTAACTGCATATATAGTGCGTACTATGGTTGTTCTGAATTAGTTGTTGGAATTTCCAGTATGGGTAAACAGCCTGATTTAGACGCCTTCGATCACGGACAAATCGTTGGTGCGCGACGCATGGGCCATTCAATTTCCGAAATCGTCAGATAGCTAGGATTTTTCAAGGTCGACAGTGTCAAGAGTATACCAAGAATACATGGATGGTGGAAAAAAAAACTAGCGATCGGGCAAACTGCAAAGGACAATTAGCCTTGACAGTGCGTGGTTAGAGACGGCTCAGGCGTATTGTACGTAGCTAGCGAAGCCAAACATTAGCTCAAATTACCACCCAGTTTAATGACGGTGCCAGTCGTACAGTCAGTAAACGAACTGTGCAACGCTCGCTTCACCGTATGGGTTTCGGGAGCCGTCCACCTACGAGAGTGCCATTGCTCTATACTCGCCATCCGGCTGCACGTCTTGCCTGGGCAAGAGAGCACAGAGACTGAAGTGTAGAGGACTGGAACGAGTAGCATGGAGTGATGAGTCTCAATTCCGACTACTTAACGCCGACGGGAGGCTGAGAATATGGCGTCAGGCTCATGAAGCCATGGATCCTGCATGCCTGGCTGGAACTGTACAAGGTCATGGTGGCTCAATCATGGTCTGGGGTGTTTTTTCGTGGCACAGTTTGGGATCTTTGGTGCGTGTACCAACCTCCCTCAATGCAATTCGGTACGTAGAGTTGCTGGGTGATCACCTCCATCCGTTTATGCTGTTCTGTTATCCGCACGGTAATAGAGTTTTCCAGCAAGACAACTGTACCTCTCACAAGTCTCGGTTGGCTACTGGCTGGTTGGATGAGCATTCCTCTGACTTCTCTGTCATGAATTGGCCACCTAGAAGCCCAGACTTAAATCCTATTGAGCATCGTTGGGATGTTTTGGAACAAGGCGTGAAAGGCCATCACACAGCACCAAAGAACCTTACTGAATTATGGACAGCTTTAGCCACTATTTGGCAAGCCATTCCCGTGAACGTTTCCAGAAACTTGTTGAATCTACGCCTCGTCGTGTGGCAGCCGTTATCAAGGCCAGAGGAGGCCCAACTCGTTACTAGGTAGGTATCCTTAATTCAGTGGCACTTCAGTGTATATATATATATATATATATATATATATATAATATATAATATATATATAAAGAGTCTACAAAGTAGGAACTGGAAATTCACAGATGTGTTACCGCATATATTTTTTTTTCTGTGTCAGAAAAGTTTAACAGAGGGTTTTGAACGTTGTAGTTGTAGTTGTTCCGTGAAAGCGAAAGTTATAAAATGGCTAAAGTTGTAAATGGCTATTTTGCTGTCTCACAAATTTCTTATTACATCCCCAAAATCATTGGCAACAAGACGGTGCAATCGCCTCATTGGGGTATGATTGTACGAGACTTTTTAAATGAGGAATTTCCAAACAGGTTGACTGGACTAGATGGTCCCGTCCATGGCCTCCTCGATCTGCGGACATTACACCTCTTGACTTTCTTCTTTGGGGATTTGTTAAAGACAAATTTTATTCAACAAAAGTGGACAGTCTTAAAGAACTCAAAAAACGCATTATTGCTGCAATTTCATGTGTTACGGAATCCATTTTGGAACGCACATGGGCTGAAATGGATTACCGACTGGATATTTTCCGTGCCACAAAAGGAGCACATATTGAAATGTATTGACTATACTAAAAAACTCTAATATATAAGGTAACACGTACGTTAATTCTAGTTCCTACCATGAGTACTTTTTTTTTGTATAAATTTTTAAAATGTGTCATGGTTTTTTGAGACACCCTGTATATAAAAGCCAAATACCACTTACTCACTGATCACTGTATCTCTGGAATCATAAATCTATAGTCTTAGGAAGTTGAAATTTTGCATGGTGGTTGATCTAAGGCCTTATGTGCTAACTAAGAAAGCTAAAAATCCAATCATTAATTGAGTTAAATGGGCATAAGTCCTCAAAATTAAAAAATGAATCTAAATTAAAACCCTTATTTAATGGTCATTAAATTATAGGGGGGGGAGACTCCTCTCAGGAATGATAGCACTTTAGTGGTAATTCAAATTAAATGAACCAAATTACATAATTGGTGGTAGTAATGTATTCCGTAGTAAACCAAGGGTGTTTAGCTATAGGTATATACAGGAAGAAAAGAAAACGGTAAGAAAAGACATATAGGGCAGAGATAAGAAAACTTTCTTTCATCTTAAAGTATAAGAAAAATTAAAAACGAATCCATAGCGCCCTTTACACGTACGCTCTTTCCCGAGTGAAACCACAATCCCGCGTGATTGAGTGCACGTGTGAAGGTGTCGGAGAGGAAAAGAAAGCTGCTTTGGAGCGTACAGGATTGCGCGCGTGAAAACTCGCAGACGCAATCACGCGGGCTTACGTTTTCTCCTCATGTCAGTCACACTCGCAATCCCGTGCGAAAAGGTTCTTTTGTAGTCTATTTCGTCTGTGACGTCCTCCACGTATTCAGCAGGGTACAGTGGAATGTTCGAAGAATGACAACGTTCTTGATATAAAAAAAAAAAAAAACATTCACTCGAACAGCATGAAAGCTTTTCACAGAAATCAATAATTTACTTAACATAATGTCGGTTTCAACCACTTCTTACAAAACAGTTAAAGAAAAACAATAACAACGAACCCAACAAATGATCAAATGAACAAATGAATGATCACGCATAGAACTTCGTTACACTCTTTTAACAAATGTGTTTTTCACACCGCGCGAGTTTCACGCGGTCAATCGCGCGCGAATCCCTTTACACGGACGTTCTTTACTCTTTCTTTAAAATTCGTGCTCGAAAGAACGATTGATCGAAAAACTCGCAACACGAGGAGAAAACGCAAGCATGCGCGATTGCGTCTGCAAGTTTTCCCGCGCGCAATCCCGTGCGCTCAGCACTCGCGAACAGAGCGTACGTGTAAAAGGGTGCTATTGGAGTTTTGAATGTATACAAAAATTTCCTAAATGCATGATACACTGTTGTCTGGTGCCTGAACTACTTCAATTAGTTTGAAACTAGTTGTCATTATTAATGTTTCTTGTACATTTTCAGAAGCAGTGTGTAATAGGAAAAAAAATGTAAGTCATTAGGTATGTCGAAAGTAACTTGGTTTAACTGAAAAATGTTAAATTACCCTGCAACTAGTCATACAACACCCTAAGAAACAGATAATGCCGACTGAAAACGCCCCTTTCCTATCTGATCCAAAAATATTGCCAAGAAATATATTTTTTAAACTCTTTTCTGTAACATAAAATTGAGAAAAGAAAAGTGATGTTTTTTATCATAAAATTTATTTTTTAAATCAGCATTTCATAGAGTAATGAATACTACATACTCATTGAAATTACTTTCCGTTGGAACAAAAAAGCCTGCTAAGTTCAATAAAATTTTTATTTTTAAATTTATCGTTGACTTTTTGAAAGGGGCCAACTTCTTCAGGCCAGTTGCGGCTAGGCCTAGTAAAAACTTCAGGAAGCACTTTTCGTCAGGTGCTGACCAGTAACCACTACTGGTTATCCTCGAAATACCATTCAAAAGATGCTTAGCTTGGAAGAGGGAGTCCAAATGCAATTTCTTTTCTTAGTACACAGCGACAGGCAGCAGCTCCGGGGACCACTACAGCGCCACCTTTCGTTGACCGATGTGACTATTCTGGCAATAAATTTTTTTGTTTATAAAAAAAATTCTACATCATACTGTGCATTTCTGTGAAAATGGCATCGTGCTACTGTCTATACTTTTTGAATAATTGAATTTTTACTTTTTTTGTGACTTTTGTATCGCACTGTGTGTATGTATATATATATATATATATATATATATATATATATATATATATATATATAAAATAAAACATTACATTTCTTATCCTAGGAAGGAATTTTAAATTTATTAGTATTTGTGCTTTTTCATTACATGATAGCATCCTATCAAGTTTCGTTTATTACAAGTATTTTTGGCATATAACACTGTCTGAGAGCCTCTAATTTAGGAGACAGTAGTAGTAGTTCCTCAGTATGCTTGAACAATCATACTATTCAGCTCACATAGAAAACAACTCTCATGTTTTACTCACGAGATGATACTAAAATTATTTTCCTGAAAATCTGTTTTAATAACTATGTGTTTCAATTCAAGGCATTTTCACTCTTTACACACATATTTTATTTTATTCTTTCTTTACATTATTGCAACAATAATGTAAAGAAATGTCCCCTAGTCAGAAAGCCGAACCAAGTAACCAGATATTCTGTTAACTGAAGCTCCCAAACTAAATTTTAACATTTTTAAAAAACCCTCCACATAATGAATATAACACGGTAGATGAAGAAGGTTGAACTCAAGACTCTTTACACACATATTTTATTTTATTCTTCTCCTGAAAAGATAAGAGGGGTTTATCTTGCGAGATAACATTTGAGTGCTCGCACTCTTTATTGTCGACTACAATTAGTGAATATTAATATTTTTAAAATGTCACGTACGTAAATAACAGAATGGTTTTCTTATTCTTGTTCTACAGAGCCGTGCAAACGTTCACAAAACTGCAGAATACCTCTATTTTAGAACTGTCGAGTGAAAAAACTTCTCGAAAAAACGTAAATACATTTTCGTCCCTGTAGTATAAGCATTTTAGATGGCACTTGGTGCTGTATCTTTATATAATGAAAACTGACTTTCGTGCAAATTATAATCATTAAATAAAATTTTATAAGATAACTCTTGAACATACTAAATAATTAAGGATAAGTAACAACAACAAATAATTAAAGAAAAGGAAATATTTTTAAAAATTATTTACTGATACCTAAAATTTTCTCGAAACAAAATGGAAATAATATTATTTCTAATCACAGGAAATATTTACTAACTAGATCATGTGTTTCGTTTGTAGAACACTTTTTAAAATATTAAATAATAAATTGGATAATTTATGTAATCTTTAATTCTTCAAGATTCTTTATACGAATTTGCGCAAATAATATTTCAGTTATTTTGTTTTCAAAAACAAAAGAAAAATAATTCATCGTTTACGTAGGAATCATAATTCCTCCTTATGATAAATTGAAAATAAATTTTTAGGAATCATATTATTCCGAAGCAGTATCTTGTATGTAATGTTCATCTTCTCAGCATGTAATTTAAAAATATTATCAGCCTAAACGCATGCTTCAAGAAGTCAACACTTTGATACAACGAAAGCACTAAAAATTTTGAGCTTCTATGATATGTAGATCAACTTTATAGCACGCTTCTAAATGAGACAAAATCTGTATATATCTGAAGGAATTCAAAATATCGTCTAATGTAAATTGCCCCTTTTATTTCTTCTACAAGAGCAGGGCCCGACTTAGCCTAATTGGGGCCCGGGGCAAAAACTTCTTTGTGGGCCCCCCACTGCTTCACTACTTTAGTAATGAAGAACCGAACTTTATGGAGGTATTTAAATTTTTCACCTCATTATAGATATATAACAAGAAAATTGACTAGAACCTAAAATAGCTATAAAGTCCCTCCTCCAATGGTGAGACGAAATTTCATTCTGTCCATTTTATTGATTTTCTGATAATTCTATGTCCATCATTAATAGGGATATAGCACATCTGAAGAGCCAAAATTTGACAAAAATGCTATTTAAATTTATCCGTTATATTTCCGTGATTTTTCGTTCCCAACAATTTGCAATTGATCCTGGTTTGTTATACCAACTTCAATAAATATTATTTCTTTTCTTTTTTTATCGTGAATCAGGCCTATTAGCTGATTGTTTTCTAGATGTTGCAACTGCTGTATCCATTCTTACTTCAACGTCTATATTTACATTAATTTCTTGTATTGAGTGATTTCTTAAACGCTCACTTCTTTTTAAACCATATTTATTGCAAACTCTCAAAATAATAACAATAAATAAAGAAAAAAAACATACATAATTAGAAATTCAATGCAACAGAGAGAGATTATAAATAGTACGGATTTTACACTGTACTGATATTTTGTTTAAAAAAAGTTCATTAAAGAAGGAAACGTAAAATAAACTTTCTATTTGATTTGGGGGGCCCCTTCTGATGTGGGGGCCCGGGGCAACTGCCCCGTATGCCCCTGCCTTAGTCAGGCTCTGTACAAGAGACACTACATGAAAAGAAACTTGGTATACTTATACATATACAAGAGACTATACCAATGCATATTCATAAGAACCCCCTACACATGCTAAAACACCATGCATGAATTCATTTAAATATAGCAAAAATTGCTTCATCATCTAAATGGCTCCAATCGTATAAATTCCGGTATCTCAATGATGACGATATTAAAAAAACATGCTGCGTATTAAATTGAAAATAAAAGAGGTTATATACAAGTATTTTAACTATAAATAGCAACAAATCCAGGAACGTCTTGAGGAGAAAAATGTTTTATAATTTATTTCTAACCTAACTGAATCAGAAAAAAAAAATCAACTGAACCAAACTACCCTAATCTCAGTTCAGGTGAAACGGGCATATGGAAGATTAGTTTCGATCTACCAGTTAAGGATAATTGGAAGAAATAACCTTTTATGAGGCATGTGCGTGGACATTGGTGTAATAAAATTAAATTCAGCTGAATATATATATGCAGTATTCAGCTAAAAAAACATTCCAGATGCAGCCGGCTTTACTTCTTTGCGTTAGGATTGGATACCATTCTTGATTCAACTATTCACAAGATTTTGTTTGCGTGATACTCATTATGGTTGAAAGGCAAAAAGTTAAAAGAAAATGTGTTCTCCATCAAATTAAATTATTTCATCTTTGATAGTGTGAAAATTTCCTTTTTTTTTTTTTTACTCTGTCGAAAGTCTCAAAATTTTTTATGCCTCTTTTACTTTACAATTTTAGGAATACAGTGGAATCTCGATCGATCGTTCCCCGAACGATCGTTTTCCCGTATGTATCGTTTATTTCACCCAGTCCCGAATGAATTCCATAGAAAATAAGCAAAAAAGACCGCATGGATCGGTCCTCGAACCATCGTTTTCCCGTAATATTCGTTCAGAATATCGCAGCTTTACATTAATTTATCGGATCGATCGTTTTTTCATAATAACTGAACCTGAAATATAAATGTCTGGATTGAGCTAGAATGACGCTCTAATTAAGCAATGAGCAGAACATTTGAGATGCACGGTCTCATATTTTTGTTCTCTCTTGTTTAGCCTGGTTTCGCTTTATTGTACCACTCCTATTATTTGTTCGTCGTTGGTGTTCCTTAATTCTTTAGCCCCTGGAGTACCCTATTTTCGGCAACTCATTCCAAATACACCGGCTATTCAACATTTCTGTTCTTATCAGCAATGGCTCACAGTCAGCTTTTTGTTGGCCTTGGGATGGAGGCGCCCTGGTGTTGGTCTAATGTATGAGAAGTTTCTGATTGCTGTAGTTCTACACTCGCCTATGAATGTTTCACCCGGAAACAGAACTTCCTGGTGGTCTTATGTCGGACCCCATCCAGTGCAATGGAATGGTTCTAGTAGTTACAAACGATTCACGGCTGCCGCTTCTTTATACTCTCACACAATAACCGATACCGAAAAGAATGCAATTTGCAACACAAAAAAAAATATTGTTTACTTGTGGAGAGAAAACCGCCAGAAAACAAACGACGATTAAGTACTTTTATTTGAATCAAAATTCCTGTGTATCTACGTGTATTTCTTTTTTTATTATTATTATCTTGGATTTCAGTACAACTTTGTAATTTTATCTTCAGTTACACTACGGGTATGTATGCATTTATGTATGTGAGTAAATATATTTTAGGGATATCAAACTTTAAGGTATGTTAATACTTTTTTGTATGTTCCCGCATCTATCGTTTTCCCGCATCCATCGTTTAGTTCAGTCGGTCCCTTCGAAAACGATAGATCAAGATTCCACTGTACTTTCGAGTTCCTGCAAAAAAAAAAAAAACTATACGAAGAGGGTTTATTTATGTATCAAAACAATAATATCAAATCGATACTAAATTAAGAAGCATTTCTAGAAGTATAATGATGCATAGAACATCAGGCAATGAGAATAGCATTAAGGGAGAAAAATTCTGAAAGATATATTCTTCTGGATAATATATATATCACAATATTGCTAGCTTCATCCGAAACGGTTACTTAATAGCTTGTCTATCCTTTAACTTTTCTGACTACACAATAGTATGGCTCATTACAGTATATAAATATGTCATGAGCCAAAGGCTACAGCTAAATCATTTTTCTACCCGTTTTAGACTCATATGATGCTTGAATTCTGTCTGGTAACGGACAAAATTTTGTCAATGATTTTATGTGTTTTTAATTTGAGTACTTATGAAAAACTAATTCTTAATTATCTGCAAAATTCAGTTTCTAATGATTTTATTTCACAAGGTTATTTTTGTCTTATTTTGTGTTAGTCTGAAAGAATTAATTTTGACCTTGTCGGCTTTACTGAAGTTGATGTAGAAAATTAGAACAACAGTTTTAAACTCTAACTTTCATTCAAATGCGAATTTAAGAGTTTAAGGTAGTGTTATACACATAACATCTCACTAGTATCGACAAAATTTTCCATTTAAAGTAATCTTTCCCAGAGGCAAACCACTTGATTACAAATTTCTCCCTGCTTTGCTCTATTTCTTGCTATGCTATTAAAAATTGAACTTAAGTCCTGAAAACCTACAAACCAGTATTCCCATAAAAACATTTCCTTTCATAAAGCTTCATTACCGTAGACTTTTAAGAAAAATCCATCAAACAGTATGAAATGTATATAAAATCAAGTTACTAAATTATCATTTATCCATCAAATTATGTCTGCTTTATTACAATTGTGTGTATCTAGATAAAAAGATGATAATAGTTCACAATTCCTAAATCCTAATATCACTAATTCTAGAATATTTCTGGGGCGCGGTGGCCCAGTTGGCAAGAGCAGCGGGTCAGTGATCTGAACGTCCCTGGTTCGATGCTCGTCGCTGCATATCCACCGCCGTGTTCACTAATGGCGGCCGGGGCACGTAAAATAGGGCATGGCTACAATGTCGTCCAAGCTCTCAAATTTACCTCTGGAGGTGCTGGGTCAAGTGTTCCGGCCTCGTCTCTTGACTCGGTTCAAAATTACGGGACCGGTCATTTAGCCAAGTCGGACTCCGACTCTTTTAGTGCTAATTCGAAACAGGAGCCACACCTTCATCGCCCATAGCCTTCGGGACTTGATCTGATGTTGATGTCGGTCAAGTGGCATAAGCAACAACATCAGAATATTTTTAGAAATTTATAGAAAATTCTGTTTCGAATTATGTTTTCTTAACCACCATTGCAAAACATCCTATTATTATATCTATATGTAAAGGTAACTATTTTTTAAATTTACATTATTGTTATTTAGCTGAATCAGTGACAGATGGATATTTTTATCTGCATTCTAGTACAAGCATATATTTGCTGAGTCATTGGATGCTGAATCATTAGAAATAATTCGGGAAACTTCAGTAGAACCAACAATAAAAATTCTCTCATAAATATAGTAAGAAATTTTATTTTGTGTATTTAAATTCAAACATATTGCAAAAATATTTAAAGTTTAATGCTTTTCATATTTAAGTACATATGCCAAAAAAAATAGTTTTAAATTTTAAGGCATAATCGTTTTCTGTCATGTTCGGAACTCGAAATTTACACCTCGAGAAGGACACTCAACCAATTAATCTACCAAGGCGATATAAGGATATCTTCTTTTCAATAATTTTCTTCGATCTCTTCCTTTAGATCAGGGGTTTCCAACTTACAAGTGTCCAAGGGCCGCAATCGAAAATAGCTGTCTAGTGGCGGGCCGCAATTTAACCAGGACCATACCCAGGACTTTTTTTCTTGAGGGAGGGGGATTTGGAGGATTTGTGTATAGTATGTACTATTATTTTTTTAAAAATTCGAGGATGAACCTCCAACAACGACCTTGATTATAACTGGCCAACTTTCGTTGAATTACACAAAAAAAAGTCAAATAAAAAGTGGGGGGGGTATGAAATAGAACATGAGTGGACACCCTACTTTTCATGGAATTCGAGGAAAAATCAATCTTTTTTGTAAATTAACAGCATTTGAAAACAATAAAGATTTTTGCAAAAACATTTTTTGTTAACTAAGAATATCTAAATTGATGCTACAAATTATTTTTCTAGAAGTCTTCGCGGGCCGCAAAAAAAGGCACCCCGGGCCGCATGCGGCCCGCGGGCCGCCAGTTGGAAACCCCTGCTTTAGATCAAAGAGACAGGATGTTGGCCTAAAGAAAGAGACATCACTTACACTTTTTTCTTCCAACCTTTTATATATATTTTAATGTTGCCGTCAATTTACCGCATATTTACCATCATGCGGTTCACCCTTCATTTCCACCTTTGAGGCGGCAGGACAACGATTTTCTGCCTAGGGCGATGCTCGAACCTCGGACTTTCACCTATCATGCCGGACCCTCTGCTAACTCGGTGATGTAAAGATGTCTTAATTTTGATTACTCTGTTAACCAAGACGATGAACGTTACCTAACTTTTTAATGTCTATCTCAACACACAAATGGACTTATTGGAATAAATATTGTACATTGTTAAAAAAAAGAACAAGAAATTTACCTGCAATAATGGCTAGACTGTAGACTCACATCATTCTTTATACAGCCTTCCCACTCAAATTTTTAACTAAATATTAAAAACTTTTATGGCCACTTAAACTTTGTAAACTGTATACAGTTAACAATATTTGAAAGATTGCGCTTAATAAGTTATTAGAAAAAAAACATTTCATAAAATTCATAGTTACAATAACTATGCTCTATAATACACTGCTGGCCACCCAAATTGCAACACCAAGAAAGACAAGAGATATCACAACAAAATTTATTTTGTAGATAACATGTTGACCAAGTATCAAATGATTAAATTTATAGACTTCTGTGAAGTGTGGTTCCTGCCAAAATCAGTAGCCAGAGTAGCCGCCATTGTTGGAGATCACCGCTGCCACACGCCTCGGCATTGATTCAAAGAGACTTTGGGTGAGTTCTTGGGGTACAGCAGACCAAGCAGCTTCCACACGTTGCCAAAGTTGATCTGCTGTGGCAGATGGGGATGGAATCTGGGTCAATCGTAGAGCAACCATGGACCACATGTTTTCTATCGGCGAAAGATCCGGAGAGCGAGGCGGCCAGGGAAGCAATTCAATCTGGCGATTGACGAAGAACCGTTGGACAATGCGTGCCACGTGTGGTCGCGCATTATCCTGTTGAAATATGGCTGTGGGCAAGCCCTGAAGGTAAGAAAGGACAACTGGCTCCAACACCTCGGAGATGTAGCGCTGGCTGTTTAAAGCACCGGCAATGCGTACTAGAGGTGTGCGAGAGTGATATCCAATACCGCCCCATACCATAATACCCGGTGCAGGACCAGTGTGGCGGTGCATAACGCAGCTGTTCAGCATCCTCTCTTCACGGTGTCTCCAGACTCGAATGCGACCATCGTGGTGTTGCAGACAGAAGCGTGACTCGTCAGTAAAGACAATTTCATTCCATTCTGCCGTCCACATCCTTCTGTCACCGCACCATTGGTGGCGGAGACGTCTGTGGTTCTGCGTCAAGGGTAGACAAAGCAATGAACGTCTTGCGGACAGACCACTCTGCTGTAAACGGCGTCGAATGGTACGCGCAGACACTGGATGATGCGTTACAGACTGCATGTGCTGTGCTATGGTTCGTGATGTGACTGAGCGATCCGTCACTGCCATGCGCACAATTTGCCTGTCATCACGTGAAGTGGTGCGCTGAGGTGGATGCGATCGAACACGCCGGTCGGTCGTACCCTCCTGCATCCAACGATCACATATCCGCATTACAATTGTTTGGTTTCGTCCAACACGACTAACGATTTCCCTGAAAGATAATCCACCATCGCGGTAGGCCACTATCCTTCCTCTGTCGAACTCGGATACTTGATCAAAAGATGATCGCTGTTTTCGACGAGGCATAATTGATCGTTTTTTTGAAAAAACCACAAGAAAAACACAATTGCCGAACTTGAAATCGTCGAAATCTCCAAGCCTTAAATAGCGCTTTGAAGTGGCGCCACCGGCGCGCGTGATGTGCGTCTGCGCTGAAATTCTAATTATTTGCATATCTCACCTCCGCTAATGCATGATGTAAATTTCACGTTATTTGCATGTTTCCTGCAGGGTGTTGCATTTACAGTGGCCAGCAGTGTATTTAGAATTTGCATTTAACGGGTAACCTAATATTATTGGTATGAAAATAGGAAAATAAAATATTTGAGATACACTACAGGCTTTTGCATCAGCTCTGACACTGAAGTGCATTGAAAATATCTAATACAATGTTAAATTTTTCAATTAACCTAATCTGAATGAACACTTGCCAGCTTGAAATGTTATGTAAATGATACCTATCTCATGCATAAAACTATTGACTAAGATAAAATGTGTATTAATTTGGGACATTAAAATTTTGTATTCTCTACTGGAAAACGAACATTACTTCAAGCAAAAGATATATGCTTACATTTTTATGATCAATTAAAAAATGAAGTAAAGGTAAAATAAAAAAATCAACTGTATTTTCGCATTCATAACTAACACACTAACTAACACACACACACACACACACACACACACACACACACATATATATATATATATATATATATATATATATATATATATATATATATATATATACACACACACACACACACACACACATATATATATATATATATATATATATATATATATATATATATATATATATATATATATATATATATATATATATATATATATGTGTGTGTGTGTGTGTGTGTGTGTGTGTGTGTGTGTGTGTATATATATATATATATATATATATATATATGTGTGTGTGTGTGTGTGTGTGTGTGTGTGTGTGTATTAGCTGTTTACCCGGTGTTGCCCGAGTATTTATTTATCCCAATTTTTCATTAGACAAGAAAAGGAATGAATTCTACCTATAGTGTAAATTCTAAGTAATTGTATTTACAGGTATATGTACAGTAAATAAATTATAAAGTAAACTTGCAAATTCAGTATAATATTGAATGAACTCAAAACTTGATTATAAACAACATTTTTAGTTTACCCTTTCATCTCAGCGACCCCGAAAACTATTGATTCGACACTACTCTCAGTCATTTTGGACATTTAATTTTTCACTCCTTCTTCCCCCCTCTCCCCAATGCTGATGGGGGGCGGAGGGGAGTCTCGCTGAACTTGCACTTAAACGGCATCGGGAGTGCCACTATTTATCTCAGCGACCCTAAAACCATGGGTTCGACACTACTCTCAGTCATTTTGGACATTTTATTTTTCTCAAAATTGCCATTTTTTGACTTGTGTCACTTTTCTTGCCGGGTTGCTATATATATATATATATATATATATATATATATATATATATATATATATATATATATATATATATATATATATATATTATATATATATATATATATATATATATATATATATATAGTGGAATCTCGATCGATCGTTTTCGGATCCATCGTTTTTCCGTATGTGTCGTTCATTTTATCCAGTCCCAACGATCATATTGCTTTGTTATGTTTCCGCATCTATCGTTTTCCCGCATTTATCGTTCATTTTAATCGGTCCCTTGAGAAACGATAGATCGAGATTCCACTGTATATATATATATATATATATATATATATATATATATATATATATATATATATATATATATATATATAATGTTTGTATGTGTGCGTATGTGTGTGCGTTTGTTTAAATAACTAGAAATTTAGTCCCCAAAATAATTTTCAATTTCATTATGAAAGAATATACGTGATGAGAGTCCAACGTAGTAGTTATTCAAGTTTCACATTGTCGAGATGACCGAATTTAAACGGGGCGGAACCCCAACGATCAGAGATACAGGTTTCTACACCTTAACGAGACAGACACTAACAGCAGAATGCTCTCAAAATATCATATTTAAAGAGTGCAGACAGAAAGTTCCGAGTGATGATCTAGTGAAGCGCGTAGTGAAAAGGAATGTTATGCTATTTGAAAGGAATAATTTTCAGACAGGGAAAATATAGAAGATAAAAGGGTAAAACCACTTTTTCGACCGGGCATATAATATATGTAATAAAATTCTAAACAGAACAACTAGTCATATCTATTACAAAAAAAAAGTTGTGTTTAGCAAGGCTTAATATTTAAATTATAATTATTTATATGTACAAAATATAGTATTAATCCATGAAATTATTTTTTTTCTAACTAACATAAACGTACAAATTATTGAGATGATGGAAATAGAAAGAAAAGTCTGGATGCAGAATCATATTTCAGTTGAATCGGTAATTCTAAACGTTGAAGTACAGAACTGTTGCTGGAGTTTATTGTATAACTAAGACAGACATGCAAATGCGTTGCGTGAAATTAGCAAACAAATGGCAAATTTTACGTCAGCCGGTGTCATAATCAGGTGCTAAATATTGTAAGTTAGAGATAAGAGCTTTAAACACCAAGTTGATCCTTGAAAGGTAATGATATGGTAATGGTCTTTTAGGGGCAACAGGTTAATTTTCCTTCATTTAATTTAGATAGTTCCCAAAAAACCTTTCTTATACGTTCAAAATAATTAAATGGATGGTTCCTTTTTTTCATTACTGTGAAGTGAAATGCTATTATTTAATTGACAACTTAGTAAATTTTTCAATCGATGACTTGTGCAAATAATAATATGTGCTAACAGTTTTAGAGGAAAAATTCTCAATGATTAAGACAATAAAATTAGCAAGACCATCGATTTTCAACAATATTACCTTCTTCCCACGTAATAGAATCCCAGAAAAACCATTGTCACTCTAACGTATTATCGGAAAACCTGCAAGTACGCACTCCACACGATACGAAGTGTTTG
Organism: Dolomedes plantarius; assembly: GCA_907164885.2. Classification (NCBI taxonomy): domain Eukaryota; kingdom Metazoa; phylum Arthropoda; class Arachnida; order Araneae; family Dolomedidae; genus Dolomedes; species Dolomedes plantarius. The sequence goes on from OU015501.1 coordinate 102,963,385, forward strand.
TTCAGAAAATTTTCCTTACCAGTAAGGCATAATGTCGCGAATTTCTTGCAACTACACTGAACCACCGATTATCTGTGTATCACTAAAGAAAAATGTTAAAAACAAAACATAAAGTGTCTGTAATAATATCAAAAAATAAACAAAAGTGTTTTTTCTTTGTTTTCAGTTTATAAACAAAAGAATATGACTTTTTCAGAAGAAAACTTGAGAATGGAGGTAAGTTTTATGATTTTTTTTTTTCAAACCTTCGGACATTTCACTTTTTTTTTTTTTTGGTATAGGGTTAATTTAGGATTATCCGTGTTTTTCGGTTTTGTGTGTCCGCTGTGTCATAGGATGGATAATCAGGAGTTCTGTACGCTTGAGACATGTTGTATGTGTATCAAGTGTACAGAACTTGTATTTCTGTTAAAGATGAACTACGATAGGTTCTAACGTCAAGGATGACAAGGCGATCAAGATTCCGGTGAGTCTAAAATAGCCGCTTATTCTGAGGAAAAAAAGAAAACAATATTTAAAACTTTAAAGAAAAACTATCCTAATATGAGTCCTTATATAGCCCATAACTTATGTATGTTCTTTATCCTCACTCGATACCTGATACGGCTTCGGCATGTTCAATAAAATCACTTATATAAACACTCCATTTTCTAGATGAATGCCATGAACTATGATTGTAACGTAGGATTAATTCTCTTCGAGTCAATAACTGGTGGAAAGTTAGACGTTACCATAGCATTACTCTAAAGAATGTGTTCATAAATATAAGAACGACGGTTTGCTTAAAACACTAATATGATAAATAAGAAAAATAATTCTTATTTAGGAGCGTACTACTTAAACAATTAAAACATAAAATATATTTACGCGTAAAATACATTTTACTAGCAATTACACTTATTCATCGATTAAATAATAATGACAGTTAATACACTTTGAATTATGTTCATGATTCACAATATTCTTCAAAGCTGGCTTTTGACGTTTATTTGCGACTCTTTTACATTCTTATATTCATTAGAAATTTCAAAAGACAACCATTTTTCATTTAGATACTAGAAAAAGAAATCAAAAGGTGGCCATTTATGATTATCCGTTAGTTGTGCCTGTAACTGACGAGTTTTGTGATACATGTTTTAAATAGGGGCCCGCGGTAGCCTTGTGGTAGCGCGTTGGACTTTGGACTTGAGGTGCTCAGTTCGAATCTGGACAAACGCCATTAAGTACCTCTGTGTTTAGGCCGGATATGGGCACGTTCAATCCATAGACCGGAAACTCCTTCCACAAGGTCAGTGGGTGAGAGAAGGTGCGAGCCCTCCAGATGTCGCTTCTGGGGGTGCGCGATTGGAATTAAAGTGGAACCAAAGGAGTGATGTTGACTCACCTGTACAGGGCTCCCAGATAAAAAGTAGTCAACAATTTCCATGGTTCTATGCGAATGTCTCAGCCAAAGTATCGCATGAACACCCCCCCCCCCCCAAAAAAAAAAATAAATAAATAAATAAATAAATAAATAAATAAATATATTTATCAAGAATCTCTTGACGTTGTACCTGCATGCAAAGATTTCAAGCCTTGAATTGTCTTATCTGAAGAATCAGTCAACAGATGCAAGTTTTTAATACAGTTGAACCCCATTATAACGAACTTCAAGGGACCAAAGGTTTTGTTTGCTTTATCCAGTGGTTCGCCATATCCGAACCGTTAAGAAAAATGCTAGAGTTCACAAAATGTATAAGTCATTAGTTGCAATGTGTATTCAATAATGATGTATTAAAAGAATGATAAAATCTATTAAAAAATTATCATTAATGAATTAAATCGACTAAAATCGATTACATTAAACTGACACAATACTAATTAAATTGCGTACAATAGAAAAATGGCGGGACCAAAATTTTCGTTCGTTATATACTGCGTTCGACTGTAGTCGTTAGTACATAAGATAGCTCTAAAAATATCAACAAATGATTTAATAACTGACTACTTTTTACCACGCTATTATAGTTTATTCTCTGTTTGTTCGCAACCATTTTCCGAAACTGGAAGAAGTTTAATTACGGAAGAAAGTTCTTCCAAAAACCTTTTACAATTCTTAAGCTTTTAAGTTTCAGAAAACGAATCCTTTTCATGAACTGTGACAAACAATTTGTTTGCTAACGGCCATTCGAGACAACTGTCACTAAGCTGCCGAAAATTTAAGCAAGGAAGTTTAAAGCTGGTCGTAAAACTATTCGATATTTGTATTTTATACTGATGGCAACGCTGGCTTCTGATATGATAGTTGAGTTTTTCTAAGCTCTCGGATGGATAAGTAATTTTTAATGTAATAATGTTTAAAATAACATAATAGTTGTTCAATTTTAAAGAGGAAGATATTGTGAACAAGAGGATATAATTTTTATTACATTTGGATAAGATTGTTATTATTTTAAAGTACTTTGCATTTTTTGTACGAGTGAGGCCTAATAGGTACGGCGGTACGAAAATCATAGCGGCAGTCTATGCAGACGCCTACGGCAAGAGCATTAGCCTAACTACGGACTCCCTTCGGTGAACGTGGAGGACATTTAGAGGCCGCATGGCGAATCGTCATATTATACTACAGAGCGCATTGAGCTGAGGGTGTATTCGAAGAATTTGAACTGTTTAGTAAACTTATATGTTATTTTGTTGTTTGTCTTTTATTGGTTATGGAATATACCTCTTATTCAGCCAAAAGAGGTCATTAATGTTGCCTTGCCTACGGTCTTGCATTAAATCTATTTCAGAGTATAAATTTGTATTGTACTGTGTATTTAGCGTTTAACTGCGCAGTTTAAGTTTGTATATTGTGCAATTTGACAATCTGTTTTTTTTTTTTTTTTTTTTTTTTTTTTAACAACTTGATTTTAATTGATAATGATTTGTTAAGTGTAAAAGAATGGAGTACGGAGGAGTACTATAATATGAAAAATAATATATGGTTAAATAATGTAAGAACGACTGTAAACATGTGATACACCGTGACTGTGTTAAAACAAAAATAATTACGGGTGACACAGTAAACGAAGGTTTGCTTAGTGGACCCATATGTAAAAATGTTATAAACTATAAATGAATACAAGAAAGTATGGTTGATACAACAGGCTACGTATTGTAAACAAATGAAACGCACGGTAGTGAAAGCAATGATTCGATAATAAATAAAATAATGAAGGTATACTTAACACATTGTACTGAACTGTAAGTACACATTGTAAGATGTTGTATGTGTAATATGTTGTGTAAGGGACAAGAAAGCGTAGGGTGTATTATGAAACGAATATGTTGTAAGTATAAAAAGAGGCATAATCTGTATATAAAGTTATTGTACATATTGTATAATGTTAATTGCATATTGTGTGTGCCGCTGTAGGTGGTATAGAGTTGTTATGATCAGTGGCGCCGGAAGAGTCAAATATAGAGGGGGGCAAAGTAAAATAGATTAAAACTTTTACACCTTTATTATTAAAAATACATATATACGGTTATAAAAAAATAAACTTTTATGTTATATTATGCCCTATCACACGTCAACGTGTACGCGTTTCAAATGCATCGGATTCAAGATTCCCTTTCGCGAAAAAACATCGTGTAGGGTTGCTTTTGAATCGCAAAAGCAAACGTCTGGAATTGGCGTTAAAAACGCGCTTGCGTACCTGAAATTGGCGATTAATCGCTCCTGCGTATATGGAATGACGTTTATCGCGCTTGCGTTAAAAAGTGGGAGGTTGCAATTTAGTATTCAGTTTTGTTAGGCTTTATGATTTTAAATGAAAATTTTAATATTTTACGAGCGCTAGCTAGGTAGAAATAAAAAAATGAAATTTTTTTCATTTTTTTATTGAAATTTTTTTCATTTTTTTTCATTTTTTTGCCGGAAAGGGGGGGCAAGTGCCCTCCCTTGCCCCCCCCTTTCCGGCGCCACTGGTTATTATATAGATTATGGTATTGTATAAGTTGTATATGTAGAAATAGTATATGTTGTATGTTAGCGCAAGTTCTATTTTGTATAAACCTTTGCTTCGTTTGCTTTCCGGTGTTGCCAAAGATATTGGAAAATTTGTATTGATTGGAGCTTAAATGATTGTTTACCGGCTTGGAGGTGGGGGCGTAAAGGCCTCTCCCCGGAGCCTGCGGCACCCGGCTGGACTGGATTGCCGTCGGGATGATTAGGTTGCATTATTGAAGGGCCGTATAACCTTCGGGTGTGGACGGCGGTGATATTTCTTGTATTTTATGATATACTTTTGTTTTTTTATTGCTGTCTAAACCATAGAATTATTTAAGGTCTCAAGACCCTTTTAATACGTCGCTCTTACTTGGAAACGACTAGCTTCAAATATACCTATTTCTAAAAACAAAACATCCAAAATAGAACATTATATTCATAAAATTCTATTAAAATTCTAGCCAAAAAATTTCTTTGGTAGCTGAACGCTGGATGAATTTTTTTTTTATTTTCAGAATTCAAACTCTAGATCGACCATGAAGCTTTCACATGGCTTCGGGAGGGTCATACTGGACGCCATGCAGGATCTCAACAGCTTCCTGCCGCTTAAGCCCGAGAGGACAGCCATGGTCGGCCTTGCGGGATCGTATAGTCACATCACGGACCTTCAGTCAGGAAATGGACTTGTTTGCAGCACAAGTATCCGCACGGACAGTGCGACGACATCTGGAGCAGCACGGATTGTCCGCACGGTGGCCATTATTGCGGCTTCCTTTGACACTGCAGCATAGAGACGCGCTACGGCAGTGGTGTACCCAACGATAAAACTGGATACAAGAGTGGCATCACGTCGTCTTATCAGACGAGTCCCAGTTCTGCATGCAGCATCATGATGGACGCATCCATTTCTGGATGCTCCGAGGAGAACGCACGTGGCCTGCTTGCATTCGATATCATCATACAGGCCCTGAACCTGATGTGATGGTATGATCAGCTATTGGGTACACGACACGAATACCTCTTGTTCGCATCGGCGGTAATCTGAACATCCAGTGTTACATTTCCCAGATCTTAAGGCCGGTGGCTGTGCCCTATCTTCGAGGCCTCGCAGACGTCATCTTTCAACACGATAACGCAAGACCGCATGTTGCCCGTCGTGTTCTGAGCAACCGCGACAGAGAGGGTTTTCGACTGTTGTCCTGGCCAGCACATTCTCCAGATCTCTCACCCATTGAAAACATCTGGTCATGGGTTGTTGCTTAGAGACTGGGCCACCATGGCTCTCCAGCCATTACGATTGATGAAGTGTGGCATAGACTTGAAGCTGCATGGAATGACTTGCCCGTATCTGTCATCCAAACCCAGTTCGACACGATGTCTGACTGGGTTAAAGACGTTTTAGCTGCCACAGGCAGCAGCTGTGTATACTAAATTCGTACCCTGTATACCCCCTAATTTCTTACAAATTTAATCATGTTTTCTTCTAACTATGCTGTATATGTACAATAAGTAAAGTTTTGTTATTTGCTTTCCTTCCTGGTGTTGCTTTTTTTTATGGCCGACAGTGTATTTCTAAACCCTGCCGAGAGTTACAGCAAGGTTGGTAGAATCAATACCTTGTTATTTTAATCAAGAACTCAATATCACCTGCATATGTGAGAATTTTAGCTCATATTTGTAAGAAATACCCCTCCGTGGGGATTATAGGAGTGGGAGGAGAGTACAAATCTCCCAGATGTTGGATCCCTGGGGGGTGCTCGGTCTAAATTGGGCGGGCACCTGGGGTTATGTTGGCTGACCTGAATGATACTCCCATTTAAGAAGATGCCAACAAATCCTCGCGGTGTATCAGCGAATCGGACAAAAACCCCACATAGGTAAAAAATGTAAGAAATATGCTATTTTGAGTATATTAATCATCTGATAACTCCATTGTTGGACTTTGTCTGAAGGCGGGAAAATTCGTAGATGAAGAATATTAAAAAGTTCTCATACCTTTGGTTTGTTTTCATAGGTTGAGGGATCTCATGTGATACTGGATTAACGGGAATGAAAGATAACTAATCTTGTAGACTTAAGAAAAGAAAAAACTTTATTAAACAAAAGGTAACATTACTGGCAATTGAGTAAATAAAAAAAGAAGCATTCGTTGAATGCAGACGACATGTTAGCCGCGTACAAGCACTCGCTAACCGTCTCTTAGGCAAAATGTTTTGGTTCATTTATCGTAGCGCAGTAGCGCTACCTGGTGTGTCAAGTTTCAGAGCAAAATCTGATTTCCTTGCTCTTTCCCAACATCCATGATGCTTTCTAACGCTCTTTTCTTCTAGCTTCCTCGAATAGAAGGGGGGGGGGGGGGAGGGGATTTGCTCAAATTATCCTTTGATTTTAAAATTTGATTAGCTGTAATTTATTTTAGCCAGCCCTGGATACTTTGGGAAACGTTTCATTGTTATTAGACACAAACCTTACATTTTTCGACTAAACTGGGTTGTTTGGTTGGCTTTGGAGCGCTACGGTCACTTTTTGCTACATGAGGACTAATTTGATTGAGACCAATAGTTTAAAGCCGATTTCACATAGTTACAAACATCCATTCAATATTGGCACTCAAACCCAAGTACTGGGGTACAACTCCAGTGCACGAGTCATTCGTCCAGTGACCTCGAATAATTTGGAAATTTCCTGGTTGATATTTGCCTTCCTCCATCAACAAGGATTCTTTAGTCTGAACCTAAGCAGTGAATATCGCTCATAGAAGCTCATCTAAAAAATTATCTTTTCTGATACACATCGCTCCGTCTAAAGAAACTATGGTTAAAAAATTACAGAAGATAATAATGTTGAACCCATTTTCAGCAACTAAATAACAGAATTACTGACAAAATTAATAATTCTGAAAATTTGCTTTATATCTACTGCAGTTTACTATGTTTAAAATTCTATTCAGATTATCTGACCAGACTAGAGCAAAGTATCGGTGGTGTTAATTGGGCTAAAAAAAATATATGGTTCTAGAGAAAACATTCAAATCCGAAGTTTTACGAGCAAATTGAAGAAGTTTAAATTTCTCGGCTGACCTACGATACCAGAGTCTGAGTGTTCGAGTCCTCTGGTAAACTTGTAGCGTTTTCGGGACAAGATTAAAATTGTAGAACTCTATCTCGATTTTGATCTCGTCACCCCTCGGGTTCTAAATGATCACCGTGGCACTATATAAATACGCATACAAATTGTTCAGCTCCATTTTCCCCCAAGTGAATTAAGAAATTTTAGCTTTTATAAGTCAGGAGAAACCAGACCCTACTTTCAGAAATTGTAACTGTTAATTGCCAGTTTTCTCCCCCTAGAACTTAAAATTTGTTTGGGTCCCTAGATTCCAAAAGTGAGATAATTTCATCAGGTTAAAATTACATCATCATGTTATATATTTGTAAAATCCACGAATGAGCATTGTTATAGATTACAAATTAACGTCTCTATAACGTAATAGTCGCATGACTTAAATCTATCTAAATATATAAGTAATTTCTGACTAGACCTTGTTCGGACTGAATGAGAAAATTTTCATTTTCATTTGATTAAAAAATAATCTTTTCATTTTTTCTCACCAATAGCATGGAAAATATTCATTTAGTTTGAAAATCTTCAAATTTTTCAATGTGTCAGCTTATTTTTTCCAAAGTTGATTTAAAATAGCATTAAGAGCAAAATTTCTGCTTCTTTTTCCTTTTAACTCAAAAATGTCAGATTAGTTTATTTTTAGGGAAGAATATGACGCGCTCGCGCATATTCGGTGTTTGCTACCGTGGTTCAGTTTTACAATCACTACAAACCACAGTATAACCGAAGGAAGGAATTTTATCATCTTTGTTTGGCAACATCGCTTTTGTACCGGAGCAAGCAGTAATATCTGATTCCGAATTTGCTACGAGACGTGGCCGGCATCAGTGAACATGGCAGCACCCGGTATGAAGGATAATAATCGAGTTTCGATTTTGCTTCACTTAGGAGGAAATAGTTTACTTAAATTTACAATTTTAACATTAGCGTGGTTCTTAGGATTCAGCTCAAGATTATTTGCTGTCATCCGCTTTGAAAGCATTATTCATGAATATGATCCACAGTAAGAAATGTGTTTAATTTACTGTAACATAAAATTATTGTTTATTTTGTCATTTGTAGGAAAAGTAAATATAGAATATGTATTATGTGTATACCTGTAAACTATATATTTATAGTTCTATGTCTCGATTCTGATTTTGTGGGAGGCCGGCGGTTGATTGTTTTGGTTTTGGTGTGTTGGCTCTTTAAAATAAGAAGACTTTTTAAAAGCCATTTTCTGTTATTCTACCGTCAAAATGACCCTATGCTGTAATGAAATTTTCTATTCTGCTGTTTGGTAATATTTAATCTCTATGTAAATGTAAAAATAATGTACTTATTCAATTTGAGAACAGAAATGAACGATTTGCGAGAAATCAAGCAAACAGTTCCTTTGATGTATTGAGTTTACGATATTAATTTTTCAACAAGTGTCTGACCTCTAATTTTGATCTTTCGGTCATAGATAATATTAGAAGAACCTGTGTCAGTTAAGTTTGTGCTTGTTAACATTTTTGATAGAAATGGTGATTTGACTTGTTCTGTAACCTGTTCCTGTTGTGATGGTCCACCGTTGTTTTATAAATGACAAATGCTCTTTGAATCTGTAATAACTGATTTTTATACTAATTAACCATTTATTCCTTGGAAATGATATATATTTCAACTAATATAATCTGATATCCTTTTACCTTACAAATTTGTTCTAAACTGCAGAATTTTACTTTAGGTATGTGATGAAAATTTAGAATTTGTGTGTGTTAGCCCCAAAAATATCATGTTAAATTACTTTAAATTACCTTTTGTAATCCAAGCACTTACATTATACAACTTATTTTTTCTCCATTTTTGTGCAAGATATTACATGATTTAAAGTTAGGCTTTATATACATAGGTTAAAGAGCTGTCATATTAAATCCTTTTGGTAGTCTAATATTTGTGATAGCAATAAACTAGCATTTTGAGCAATAAGATGTATAATTCTAATAATTTAGTTTTCTCTGGATAGTCACAGCAGTATTGATTTTTTATTTATATTATAGCAAGAAGTTTTAAATTCAGAGCTAAAATAATGTTTAATAATGCTATACTTAGACACTATCGACATTTTTTTATATCGTAACATAGTTAAAATTGACTGCTTTATATTTGGAAAGCATCTTTACAATAAGTAAGAAATCTGTAGAAACATTTTGGATGAGTTGTTATATCTCTTAACAGTCAATATGAAACAATTGTGTTGATGAAAACTTGTTAATTTCGACTTGATCCTGATACAAGAATATTAACAGTAGCATCTAAAAGATGTAGAGTGATGTGGGATAAGTGAGAACATGAGCTTAAAACCCTAAAAAATTCAACTTTTTAAAAAAAATTTCAAGTGTACTTTGTAGGAAAATTCTTGTTCTTCTGTAATGTTTAGTTTTTATTTATAGAAAAAAATTTCTGAAATGGGTAATTTTTATACCTACCAAACCCTTACATTTTAACTAAGGTACCCAAGTTCGAGTACTAGCCAAAAAAAAAACAACTAATTAACCATAACACATAGAGTTATTTTGAAAATACCCACGTATTCATTAAGAAATGAAGAATACAGATAAAATATTTAAAAAACCATTTTTTTTTTTTTGTAGTATTACTTCAGTACTGCAGGACTTTCACTTGCCCCTTAAAAATTTTATGTTGGGGCAAGTGAGAACAGCAGTTCTTACTTGCCTCATATACTGAAAAAACCTATCTTTGTGTTATAACAGCCAGATTAAGTTTTCCAAACTTATGTTTTCTAGTTGGAGAAACTCCATAACCAATGACCTTTTGCCATGTTTCTTCAGCTGATGATTGTTATTAATTCCTTAACATTCAAAAATAGTAAATTATGCAACTGAAACTAGTTTTCTGTTGTAGGTTTGAAGAAGTTATTTGTAATAAACTAACTTGTTTAGACTAACTGTTAGTGAATGTGAGTGAAGTGGACATTACAAACTGTATGTGAATATATTGAATTTCTAATTCTGTTGTCACTATTTCTGAGTTGCCTTTTGTACCAGATGATGATTTATTAGTGTTCCTGGAAGGCGCAGGGAACTAACTTTTTCCATCTATTTTTGGTCGTACAATATTCAGTAGGGCCTAGGGAAAGGAAAAAAAAAACCTTTTTTGAACTTTTAACATACATTTGTTATTTTAAAACAAATAATACAAATATAATTATTTTGTTAATATTCAGACATTGTCAGTGGCGTAGCTAGAGGGGGCAAGGGGGTCTATCATGCCCCGGGTGCAACTCTCAGAGGGGCCCCAAAAGGTCCTTTTCACAAATTCTATATATAATATTACTATATGTTTTTCGGGGAGGGGGCGCCGAAAAGGTATCATGCCCCTGGCACCAGTTATGCTCGCTACGTCACTGGACGTTGCTGACACTGCTAACTTGAACAACAAAAGAATATAAAAAATTAAATAAATAGCCTTTTGTTCAATATGAAATATCTGCTCTTTCCCTTGCCCTACTTATTTTGCTATAATCAACTATGATTTATTGGGACCAGCGTTCTCACTTGCCCCAAGTGGGGGGGGGGGGGGGTGGCAAGTGAGAACACAGAACACAAAAACTTTAATTATTTACAGCAGAAAAAGTTGCGAATAGATTTAATAAAACTAGAAATGTAGAACATAACCAAAAGGGTGTATGCCAATTTTCTTACAAATACAACTTGTTAAAAACTTATTTAGATTCAAAGAAGAACTATATGATTTTGTGTTCTCACTTACCTCACTTCACCTTATTACAATTTTGAAGCATTTAAAAAAACTATAAAATTTTTAATCGTCCTTTCTCAGCATTACACTTTTAAATTTTCTGCATCATATTGGAGACAGTGTTCATAGCCTCTTCAAATTTAAGACTTGTATTTGATGGATTCACATGTAATATAGTCTTTCTTTTTTTCCTGGTGAATAATAATTGACATAGAAACTTAAGAGAAAAAAAACTACATACTGTCTAACATAACTGATCATCAAAAAGAATTCCATCCGACTAAATAACTTCTTGTAAAATTTGAATTCACTTCACTGAATTTAACGAACAAATGTTGACCTCTTAACTGCCGAGACTTCTTTTTTTCATAAAAAGGTTAAATGATGTCGTTTTTTTTAAAATTTGCTGTATCATCTTTATATTCAAGTGTAATCGGAAATAATGTAGTTTTACTACTTATGTTTTGAACATTACAAAGCTAAAATATTCCTATATGCTGTCTTTTTTGCACCATCACAGAAAGGTAGAATAAATATTCTACCTACCTTCAATGGTATATAAGAATTATATTAAGGTGAGAAAATATTTTGAACCATATAAAGTAAATTGTCTTGTAGATTTCTTTTTTTTTCAGGTTTGAGGATGGAAAATGTTCTGAAAAATGTCTTCCTTTTTGTCTATTCACAAAATAAGCTAATATAATATGGGGAGCAAATCAAAAATTAAAGTTGTATAAAAAGTAATAGTATATATTTATCATTAAGCTATCTATTTTTATTATAATGAAAAATGAAATATGTCATTAATAACATTCTACTCACAAAAGTAACATGAGCCTGGTATGAGATATGAAAAATGATTCATAGATAAAAATAGAATGTTGGGTGATGGCTTTTCTGCCAAGACACTGAAATGAAGTCTTTTAATGAAAATTCAGGCAGTGGAATATAGTACTAGAAATTTAAAACATGCTCGAACAGCAAAATTTTACCAGACTATCCACCTGGGCTCAGTTCGGGCAAATCAGTTAAGTGGGTAACTTGTCAAACTGATATCAAAGTTTTATTACTGTATTTATTGTTTATATTGAATGTAGTAATGAATTTTAAAAATTACTAAATGCAGTATTTTGAGTTTTGAACATTGCTATTTTATTTTTTATTTTAGCTTTAACTACAGAGCTACACATTATATGGTAGAACATGGATTTTATAACTTTCTGAATTGGTTTGATGAGAGAGCTTGGTATCCTTTAGGTCGTATAGTTGGTGGAACAGTAAGTTATTTTATTTTTGAATTACCTTGTATTTAGTTTTGAATTTGTTCATAATATAGCTTATTTGTGTTAAAATTTTCTTTTTCTCTTGGTCTGGTATCTCTGAATTGATCAAGGTAGTAATATCATACAATGTAATTTTTTTAGTTAGGTTCTGTGAAGAAACTGGCTAATAGTTTTAGCTTATGAAACATTTTAATTATTATATTTTCTGGCTGACTGATAAGTCAGCTATTTAGCTTAACCCATTAAGTACTGCTATATAAACCTCATTGTCTACATAAATCTAACATATATTTTTAAGCACATTACTTGTCTCAATTGATGTGCAGTTTAAATTTTAAAAAAATCTGCATTTGTATAGAATTTGTGATGGGGCAAAATGGGAGACCCCCCATTAGGCATCAAGATGTAAGACTTGGCTCCTAATGGGGATAACGCTTGTTTCTTCCACGTATGAACATCCAAGCCGTATGTTACACTAAATTTCAGGAAGTAAACATTTAAAACCTCCTGAAATGAGTATTCTATATTGTTTATGGAAATAAATATAAAGTATCTGGACATTCCCCTAAAGAAGTGGATCTGGCAGGTGACGTAATTTGATTCGTAACCGAAAGCTATAAGTGTTGGTAGTGGTTTGTCAGGTCATATTTATGCGTTTGTGAGACAATGAGTAAGTCAAAGGAGCTTAGTGACTTTGATCGTGGCATTATAGTGGGATACCACCTTTGCGGGAAATCAGTTTGTTAAATTTCGGACATTCTACAGAAGCCAAAATGGGAGTGATGTAATTGTGAAGAGGAAACGTCGAGGCAGTGAAACTGCAGAAAAACAAAGTGGCAGTTCGAAAAAAGTTAGTGAACGCAGCCATAGAACTCTGAAAAGGGTAGTGAAACAAAATCGCAAATCCTCATTGATTGAAATCACTCAGGAGTTCCAATGTTCATCAGGTGTTAGTGCTAGCAGCAGGACTGTTCATCAAGAGTTTAAAAAAACCTAGGATTCCATGGTTGTTGAGCCACTCACAAGCTGAACATCACTCCTTAGAATGCAAAGCATCGATTGCAGTGGTGCAAAGCTCACCGTCATTGGACTGTGAACATGTGGAAAATGTTCTTTGAAGTTATGAATCTCACTTTACAATCTAGCAGTCTGATGGACACGTCTGGGTTTGGCAGATGCCCAGTGAGCACTTCTTACGTGACTGTATTGTGCCGACTGTTAAGTTTGGTAGTGGCAGCATCATGATGTGGGGGTGTTTTTCATGGTTTGACCTGGGTTCTTTAGTTCCTGTGGTTGGAAACATGAACTCTGAGATGTATGTTGACATTCTGGAGAATGCTGCTCTCCCAACTCTATGGCAATATTTTGGGGAAGGCCCATTTCTCTTCCAGCAGGATAACTGCTCCATTCACACATCAAGACATGGTTTGATGAAATGGGTGATCAAAAACTGGACTGGCGTTCTCAAAGCCCTGATCTAAATCTCATTGAACACCTTTGGGACAAATTAGAATGCAGATTACGTAGCCAGCCAAATCGACCATCCTCAGTGACAGCACTCACTTCAGCTGTGATAGATGCCTGGAAATCAATTCCTATGGACACCTATCAAAAACTGGTTGAAAGTCTCCCGAGACGTGTGCAAGCTGTCATTGATGCAAAAGGAGTACCAACATCATATTAATATATGCCTCAGGACTTTCTGAGTCCGTACCACTTGGCGTCCAGATACTTTTGGCCAGATAGTGTACATTTTTTAAATATCATTGTAATTTTTAATCATGTATAAAAATTTCCTGAGGCAGAACGTGATCTACTTAATAGGACGATTCCAATAAATTCCTGTATGTTCATTTCAGATAATGAAAATGCTTTGCTATTCTTTTGCAGAGTATATGTTAAAGTTTCTTAGGTAACATGTTTTATGATCTTAAGAGTCAAAGTACATTTGGAAAAGTTCATACGGAGATTTCATTGCCTTTGCAGCCTGGGTCTTTTCAAGTGTTGACATTTCTTCGGATTCAATAGCCAACATTTAGTTTGCTTTTTTTCAATTTAATAATTTCTTTTGGGCTTTCTTTTCCTTCAATTTGTCTCCTTCCATACTTGTAACATCATCTGAAATATCATTTGTAATGGGTCTTTCCCTCTTCTTATGTTTTATTTTCTTCTTTTCAAGAATTCTACCTTCCTACTGTTTGAATTTTAGTTCAACTTGTCCAGAAACATCCACTGGAATCATTTCACCTAAATCATTATCTGTAATATTTTCTTCATCAGTTACTTGACTAGGATCAGGGGGCAAACAGATAATGCTATTATCATCTGAATATTCATCAGAGTCCAAATATTGCATATCTAAAGTCATAATCTAAAGCTTTTTGAATTGTCAAAAACGTTTTCGCCATTTTTTAAGGTGAAAAAAATAATTTTAAACAAACCTCTCTGCATGAAAATGTGTCTGAGTACCACCTGATCCCTTATTCTTCACAGAAATAGATATAAAGATAATGAATTAGTAGTAACAAATGCACATTCCATACGTTAGATAGGAAGTGAAATCTTAGCTAGTCAGAAAGGCACCAAGTCTCCCATTTTGGGACCTTTCAAAATAAGTGCTTAGAAATCAGTGTTAAAATATTTCATTTTATTTTGCACTTGAAATGCAAGATTCACAGTGTTATTGCTATTAATTTTTTGTAAAAAGCAAGTCACTCACATATATAGATTTTTTCTGAATTTTTATACTAATATAAGTCGAATTTTTCAATTTTGCACGTATTCAAACAATTGTAAAATAAAATAAAGTAATTTTAAAGTTGTCCTGAAAAATATTCACAGTATACTTAGTACCTTTAAGATGCAAATGAAAGAAAACTATTTGTATACAGTCGATTCTGGTTAATCAGACCATATTGGGACGTGATCAGTTTGGTCCTAATAACCAGCTGGTCCAATTAAACAAACATGCCTTACGATACAAGGCAAGATTCTGTCCAATTCTGGCTGGTTGACTGTATATCTTAATATCACACTGAGAAAAAAATTATAATTGAATTTTCCCAAAACGGGAGACGTGGTGCTTAATGGGTTAAGCATGTTAAATCCTGCATATTGGGCTTGCTCTCTGCCATATGCAGTATGGATGCAAAATATACTAGTTAGGTCACATCTGGTATATATGAGAGCAAAAGGGAAGAGCCTCAACAGCGATGTATTAGCAGCCCTCTACTTATGTATACAGGGTGTCCCAGTTAAATGTTTCAGAACTTTTACGAGAGCTAGGGTACATCCTGACGACTGGAAATCATATAGCAATGTGGAGTCGGAAATACTTTCCTGAAGCGGTAGATGGCGTTGCGGGAAAGTTCCGAGCATTAGTGCAGGGAATCGTGATTTCACACAAGGACTCAGAGTTAGTAGGATGGTTAATTATACGAATTTTTATTTTTGGGGGCATATGAAAACACAGGTTTACGACACCCCTGTTGACAATGGTCAGGAGCTGGTTGCAAGAATCTCAGTAGCTCCCGGAGAAATTCGAGGTGAGCCTGGATTATTCCAGAATGTTCGAAATTCCATGCGCCGGAGATGTGAAATCTGCATTGCAGTCGGTGGAAAAAGCTTCGAATACAGGTAGCCCTCCTACAGCACGACATCTTACAACACGGTTTCGTTCTAACACGATAAAAAAGTTACGAAAATCTTTGTACAACACTGTACTTCTGATTAACATGATTTTTGTTTAACACATTTAAAAACTAAATTACCTTAAAATAAT
Source organism: Dolomedes plantarius (assembly GCA_907164885.2). Taxonomy (NCBI): domain Eukaryota; kingdom Metazoa; phylum Arthropoda; class Arachnida; order Araneae; family Dolomedidae; genus Dolomedes; species Dolomedes plantarius. The sequence continues at coordinate 102,979,289 of OU015501.1, forward strand.
GACAGGAAGGAATAATGAACTATAGTGGCTTTACATGAAAATGTATAAACAAATTATAATTTATTCATTTATAACTCTATAAAATTACAAGAAGACCTAGGCTTAGCTGAAAATCTTGAATCCTTTTTCCTGAATGCAGACCCTTCCGCTGAAAGAAGTCGAACATTCAAAAGCGAGCTGCAAAATTGTCTATCTCCATACCGTGAATCTACAATGAACTTGTAAGAACCAGCAAATAAACCAAAATTACAAATTTTTTAAAGTGGATAGAAGGTGCTAAAAATCTAAATGAAGAAAAAGGTTCTGAAAGCGAAGGGGATATCGTTCAATCGAAAAAACGTTCTCGTTTGATTGTACTGAGCTGCAATGAGGAAGAAATTTATTAAATTAGCGTCACATTAAATGAAAATAATATTTTCTCTTTCTTTTCATTTTGTGCTATACATACATTTATATTTTTAATAAAAATTAAGTCGCTTATATGGAATTTTTAAAAAAATGTTTGTTTTTCATAAGTTTTCAGAACATAACCCCCCCTTTTTTTAACTGTCTCTGGGTCTCGTATAACACGGTTTCACACAACACAGCATTTTCTAGGAACCTATCTACCATGTTATAGGAGGGTTACCTGTACTTATTTTAACCTGTGTACCTTTTGGTTTTGTACATTTATTATTAAAACGATTATCCACTTACGGTCTCTTTCTTTATGGTTTTCTGTGTACATCACCGCTTCAGGAAAGCATTTCTGACCCTACATTGCTATATGATTTCGAGTTGTCAGGATGCACCCTGCCCCTCGTAGAAGTTCTGAAACATTTAACTGGGACACCCTGTATAATTATCAGAACTTGTATTTAAAAAAAATTTATCTTTATTAAGGCTGCTGTGTAATAACTCTACTGAACTTGCTCAAATCAATGTTAACCTATGGAGAAAATGTGTCTTACTATTTACAGTTACATAAATACTGATAATCCAATAAAAATGATATTTTCAGATAGCCTGAACCTTTCTGCACCTTGCAACAGGATTCATTTTATAAATTTTGTCTACCAAAGGAATTTAGGAGTTTTTAAAACACACTATATCAGATTTTTTCAACAAATAATTTAAATTTTAAAATATCTGCATTTTTTTATTATAATAAAATAAAAAATCCTCCAAGGTGTAAAATTTCTTTCTCTATTTTACAGAGTACAATTTAAAAAAAAAAAAAAAAAACTTCCATTCCAAGTTGGCAATCCTCAGACACATTTCTGTATAGGTTAATATTGAGATGATCAAACCCAATAGGGTTAGTACACAGCAGCCTTAATATCAATAGTTACAAAACAAATCTTATAAACCCATGAGCTATTTATGTTATTGAAATAAAATAACTCAGTTTTCATGTTAATATACTAGAGTTTGCCCTTACTATTTTGACTAACTAAATATTTTATCTATTCTTATATAAATATCAGTGTTAAAATATGTTTTATATTTGTTTATTTCTTCGAGAAATTGATAGATTGTCAATGTAAAACTGAGTTACAAATGTACGATATTTACATAAGATAATTCATATGTACAAAAAGGTCTCATTCAGCTGTTTTGAACCAGTTTAATGCTCATTTTCAGCTCTTCATCTCAATGTAGCTTGTGAATTTTTGACATTAACTCTAGAACTACTAATAATTAAGATATGCATTTTTAAATACTAGTCATTTGGGCTAGCCTAGCAGCTACTTATGTTAATTAATCTCCAGTTAGGGTAGTATGTGTATGATATTTATATTAGGGCTGTCTAGTATGTGACTTAATTTAAATAGAATCTGAGGAAGAACTCCATCAAAAACGTGTCTTCTATTTGTCACTTACAACACAATGTAAAGCTTACAGCTTTGCATCATGTTGCTAGTGTTCATACTTGACCTAAATGAAGGAGGGTTTCTTACCAAATAAAGCTCCTAAATTATTCAAGAAGAGCAGGGTATGTAGTGACACTTAGTTGAAAAATAAAAATCTACTATTTACAATTACCACATGGCTAGATTGTTTATTACACACATTAGATTGCTATACTTATAAAAAAAATTCTTAAAATATGACCTTTTTTAATTTTTAAAACAAAAATCTCATATAAAGAAAAGGATAATAAATGACTGATGTTTTAGGAATAATTAGACTAAAATCAGTTTTGCTACAACCTGAAAACAAAGCTGAGGGAATTGTGGGAAAAAACTCTGCAGTTTCAAATTTTGTAAAAAGGAAATTTATCTCTGGTATTTTATCAGTTTCATTTTCACATAGTTGTAGTCTTTCTGAGGGGAAGTGTATTATTTATATATTTTTATCGGAAAAAATTGGCTTGTATATCCTGTTGTTATGTTAAAGAACTGAACTCATAGCTTAATCCGCTATGTTGAATTTTGTTTAGTTTGTTACTCATATGGCAACTTAACTTTCTGATTGACAAGTACACACAGAAGTTCTCATACTGTTGATAATATATGTGAAAATTAATTTTCAGCACTGATGTAGAGATAAAATCAGCACAATAAATTAATAAATTATATTTGAATTAAAAGAAAATATATTGAAGGAGTATAACATATTTAAGGAATGTAATTGTACCTAAACTATATTCAAAGTTGATCATCTAGTATTAAATCATCAACTGAAGTCAAACTAGTTTTATAAAACTTTAAGGGTTTTTTGAAATTTTTCATATAACAGTAGAAAGATAATCTTGGATAATTCTATATTAAGGCATACTTCCAAGAAAAAATTAATTTATAAAATAACTGAAAATAAATTGAAAGAAAATGATTTCATTACTGTTCTCTGACACTTAGAATGTAATATATCAAATGATTCATAAACTAATTTAAGAAAGTAATTTATTTATTTGTTATTTTTTTAACTGAAAGGGCTGTTGAGCATATGAGTATGAATTAACCATGTTACTTTTGCTTACTCCCTTCCCATTTTTTTAAAAAATTAGTCGAATTATCATAATGACAGTGAATGTGATAGAACTTTTCATATATGATTTCAGTTTATCTAAAAATTATTTGTCCTGTCTCATTTTTCTTACCTTTGAAGTTTTGGCTGTCAGCTTATTTAACAGTGTCAATATACATGTGAAATGTGTGGTCTGTGTTTATGCTATTCTATTTTGTTTTTCTTTTAATTTCAGGTCTATCCTGGACTGATGATTACATCAGGAATGATTCATTATGTTTTAAATCTGTTAAATATTACTGTCCATATTCGAGATGTTTGTGTATTTTTAGCACCCGTAATTAGGTATGTATGTATATAAATATATTACTATATGTATTTCTCTATTTTGCTGTTTTAAAAAATAGTAGAATTATATTATTTTCCATAATAAACACTTTTAAAGGTGTAATTAGTTTATGAATAAGCTCTCACTTGAAGTTAAATAATAAATGATCGTTTTATTTGATTTTATGAATATTTTCAGTCAGGTAAAACATATTGAATGTGTGCAAAATTATTCAGTATTTGTTTAACTGCTGGTTACCACCCTTGGTGCTAACTGGTGATAATTTGACCTATCTGGCAGAATCTTTTTTGAAATAGTTTTGTTAGTTTAATGTGGTGAATTTAAAAGTTTCAAATTTAACTCGGAGGACTCCTTGCACTTGTATTTTGCCTGATTTACTCCAATTAAGTGTTAAAAAATGTGTTAGTCTCATAACCAGTACATTTCATACAATGACTTGCTCTCAATAGATTATTTTTTTATATGTTACAAGGACTATATTACTTGTAACATATATGTATATATTATATATTACTTGTAACATATATGTTACAAGATTATATATGTTACAAGGACTTTATATTTTACATCTTACTATTCCCTCTGTTTTTGCAATAAAAATTGAACAAAATTGCCGCATATGTCTTTGGCAGCCTTTGACAACTTATTAAAATCATACCAACTGTATTTGGCATTCCCTTAAAACTGCACTGCCATGGTAGTGATCTGAGCATCTACCTTGCTATTTTTTGTATTTATATATCTAAGTACATTCATAAACAGTAATGTTAACCCTGAACTTAATGAGTCCAGGGTGTTTGCGAAAATTGGCTGATTTTGGCTTCAGCTACTACAGGATCATATCAGGACTGAACAATGATGGAAAAACTGATATTGACATTTTAGGATGTGGTGAGATTATACATCTAGTTGGTTTTATTGGCTCTTTGAACAATGAATTTTGGCTTGTCCTAATATGTATAATATCCATACATAGTGTGTAATAACATAGTGTATAATATCCATACATAGTGTTAAGCAAAATTGTCGAGCAAATTTTTAGATTTTATTTGAAGCTGCTATGGATTACAGGGCTGAGCTTAATGGATTTCTTGAGAGAGATGATAGTCTGGACTAAAGGTCTGCATGAATGGAGAATATAAATTTCTGCTTAATCTTAGCCTTATTTTTTGTTATTTTCACCCCGCGAGCTTTTATGCTGGCTAGTAAAAGGCCTGGCATGCAATGCTCTCACAAAGTAAAAACTGATTTTAATAGTTATTTTTCAGTGTTCCATTTAGAAGGTACATAATATGTTGATAATTATATTACTGAACTCAAAGTATTGAAATTATTTGTAAAGTCTAGAGAATTTTGCTTAAACTATAGCTTCATAATAAAACGAGAAAATTCTTAATTTGTGAACACTCTAACAGTAAATATATTGGTGAAAATCTTTTTAAGTCAATTGATGAGCATTTTGCATTCATAAGATCACTGTCATTTTAGACATCCAAATTCTGCTCTTTGTAGTATATAGTGTCTCAAATTGTTGAAGTAAAGGCTTCTTTTATGAAAATATCTGTTGATCAATTAGAGACATTTTACAATTCTGATGCAAACCTTTCTGGACATTTTACAAATCTGGACATTTTACAAATCTGGTGACTCAATACAATTCTGGTGCAATTCAGTCTTTTATGCTCAAAATTTGAAAGGACTTGCTCTCAATAGATTTTCTTTTTTGCTGTGTGCAGCAGTTCTTGTCCCCTGCTGCTAATATTTATGCTCACAGTTCAACCATAAAACTTGCTTTTTGAGGAGCATAGGGTGAATACCAGATAATCACTCAAATTAGATATTTAATTCATATACACTAACAAAATTAAATAAAAATAGAACTGAAAGGTAAGCAGAAGTTAGATGGCTACCTTTTACTTCTAAAAATTCTTTATTTGTCAGTTGGTACAATTATCACACTCTCTAAAATTTTACTCTTAGCATTTGTATGATATGAGTTCTGTATTTCTCATTGTTTAGAGTTAGGATTTGATACCTTTTTTTTAAAAGTTTTGTATGAAGATAAGATTGTCTGGTTTTTTTTCTGTATTATAACAATTTTAATTCTTGTTTTCAGTGGCCTAACAGCATTATCAACTTATTTCTTAACCAAAGAGCTATGGAGTGAGGGAGCTGGTCTTTTTGCTGCGTGCTTTATTGCTATTGGTAATACACTTTATGTATTTATCTTTCATAACTGAAAATTTATAAAGTATATGCCAAAAAAATTGTTATTTGTAATATAAGTTAATTGAGCTTGGCATTCATTGCATGTGTTTTGTGCTAATTTATTGTATCAGTATTTTGTTATTAGATCTTCATTTAATCTGCTACTGTAAAAGTATGTTTATTAGAATCTCTGAGCTTGTAATACATAATTTGATTTTAGTGCCTGGTTACATTAGCCGATCTGTTGCTGGCAGTTATGATAATGAAGGAATAGCCATATTTGCACTCATGCTTACTTACTTCTTATGGGTATGTACTGAAAAATGTTTTTTTTTTAAGTTGCTAACAAAAATTTAGTTTTCTTTCATTTTTTTGTCATGCTGTTTAGTAATATCTTTAGTTAACCTGAGCTGTAAGGTAAAATAGAAATCCATATCTGGACTGCATTGTTATTTAAGTATTGTGTTTATTTAGAACACATTGTACTGGATCTAAAAAGTATATGCAAATATTGTGCCTGTTTTATGATATTTTTTTCTTTAATTCAATACTAACTTTTCACTAAGGCTTCTGTATTTAATATAAATAATTTCTTATATAACATAATTTAATTCTAACTTAAAATGATATTCATTTTTACGAAAAGTAATTGCATTTGTTGCTGTTGCAGTTATATTGCGTGCAAACTGTTTGAGAATTGAAGCAGATGCATTTATTCAGTATTTTATTTCTAATTTTGAGCTCCGTTCAAATACCTTCGTGTTTAGGCTAGATGGGAGCATGGGAAATCAGTGACCAGAGAGTTCTTTGATGAGGTGACTACCTCATCGAAGAACATGTGGTCAGAGGGATGGAGTCCTCCAGTTGTCGAATCAAAATTGAGGTGGTACAGTTGGCTCTCTGTTTAACGACTTTCAAGGGACCGTAAAAAATCGTCCTTAAGTAGAGATCGCCCTTAAATAGAATTTGTGAAGAAGTAACATTTCCAATAATGTCGGAGGGGCCGGGACTGGGAAATATCGTCTTTAAATAGAGATCATTGTTAAGTAGAGCGTCGTTAAACAGAGTGCCAACTGTATCAGTAGGTGGTGTTGATTGACCTATAGGGTGCCCTTCTTGAAAGCAATCAGTGATTTTCACAGATAAAGTGTGAATATTTTCAAACAAGTGCCTCTGTATTAAAAAAAAATTATAATTTTTGAAAAGAAAGTTCATATAATGTTTGTTTAGTATTTTAAAAATTGTACTGAATGTTTTTGCTCTATTTAATAGACTGTAACTAGTAGTGGTTTTCAGAATTGATTGATATATATATTTTTCTGAATATGTGAGGTAAAGTAAGTGTCTTTTGTGGCAAGAAAAAAGGTTTACATGCAATATGCAACCTAACATTAAAACAAGTAAGAAACACTTTACATTCATTATCTGTTACTTAGAACCATGAATTATTTTTGGTCTCAGCATTTTATGAATTATGTGGGGTATTTTAGAGGTTAATTTTGCTGAGAATGGAACAGATATTTATCACTTTAGAGGAGAAAGTACAATATTTTTAATATATCTGTTTATATAAAAAACAAGTTATAATAAGTAATTTATTTATATTTGCTGCTATGTCTTTTTCAAAGCATTTTCATGAAAGTTTTAAATTTTTATGTTAGATACTTTAAATTATTAGGATTTTGAAAAGAAATGAAAGTTAAAAAATAAATAAATAAACAAACTCTGTATTGCCAAAAATGCAAAATCTCAGAGAATTTTTTTGAATTTTTGCACATTTAGCATATTTGCAACTGCACCTAGTCATGTTTGAAAATAGTTTAAGTAAGAATGCTAAAAAATTAATAGTGTAATATATGACCATAGAAACACCCTCAGTAGACCAAACAAATTTATATTTTCCATTGAAGTGACAATATGTGTGTCTTTAAGAGCCAAAACCTGCTTTCTGAAAATTTCTATACTGTATGGAATAAAAAGAGGAAGATTCACCCTGCTTGACAATCATTCTTATTTCAAAGAATTTTGCTAAGTTTCAATATTTTACATTTATTTAATTAAAAATTATATTTAAAAGTTTTTATTCAAGTAACTCATACCAATGTTCATCACATTAAGTAATTGATAATACATCTGTTAAAATAATTTAAAAATTTTTCCTAATCACCTGTTTAATAAATTTTTCTAGTTTTACTGTTCACTATATTTACTATGTTATGCATTTGCAATTAACAAGAGAAAAAAATGAATAATTTTTACCTTGGATAATATATAATTAAGATGAAATAGTTGTCAATATGCTAATGCAATTTAAAATTACTGTAATTTGCTGAACTGGCTAAAAATTTATATGATTCACAGAATCTTAAAGTTGATTTATTTAAAAAGTAATTTACCCTTAATTTTAGAGGTAAGGCATCAGTTTGACTCCTACATTTTCAGATTCAGAACAGACTCTGACCAAAGTGAAAATAAAGGGCATAAACTAAGATCTTGTTAAAAATGTAATAGGGCAGGCAATGGCATAATTTATGTATGACGAGGTGAAGCTAGAATGGATTAAACCTTTAAGACTTGAGAAATATGGGTACAGTGGAACCTCAGTCGATCATTTTTAAAGGAACCTATTGCACTAAATAATAAATGTGGGAAAACTATAGATGTGGGAACATAACAAAGAAATATTATCATCAGGACTAGATGAAGTAAATGACACATACAGGAAAATGATTATTCAGAGAGACGATGATCCATTGAGGTTCCACTCTGTCTTTGGTAAGTAGAAATTATTCTTAGGAGGTGTTATTTAGAGGTAAAATAAAGGACTCATAAGACTAGTTAAATTAGCAAAATTTCATGGGCATGTTTAGTTTGACCTAAATAAGATTTAATTCACTGAATTTTTCTTTTCTTTCATTTCCTAATGTAGACACCTATGGACAAATTCCTAGGTATACAGAAGAAAGGGGAAAAGACAAAATTGCAAGGAGAGCAATATCAAAAATACATAAACAAAAAAAGTAACTAAGAAAAAATTATGCGATCAGAAGCCTCCTCATAACGTACGTCTATACAGAGAACACCCCGTTAAGGCAGAGCAGGACATGATGTCAGAATTAATTGCAAAGAGGGCATATAGGGCTAGAATAAAGTCCCGCGCTATGTATTTAAAATAGCCCCAAATTCCAATTCTGTGTATTTAAAATACACAGCCAGGCAGTCATGATTGTCAATCAAAGTGGATGAGTTATATTGTAAACACCCCACTTACGAAACTGGAACTAGAGATTGTACTGAAGAAAAGGGAAGTGTTTTAATTGGTTTAAATATAACTTTGAAAATTTTAAACAAGTTAGGTATTTTTTCTATTTAATATGCAGGGATGGGTTGAATGGGAGTATCACTAACTTATTGTAATTGTGAGGATTAAGGAAAGACAAGAGAATAAACTCAGTTGTTATACTGGATTTTTTTTGTTGCTTTATTTACAGTCAAAAGGTTAAAACTTCTACTAGCTGATCATTTCAGAGTATTTAGTTTTGCATCTAGTTTATCCATTCTTCTATGCAGTGTGTGTATATATACAGGTGGTTATCAAAATAATGGAAACACCTATCAATATTAATGGTGTTTATGAATGTTCTTCGTATTCCTTAAAAAACGACTCTGACCACCGGTATTTTTTTATATAATATAGTGTATGTATTATTTTATTGTCAGGTAGCAGTAATGAAGCTAAGGTGATTATGTTTTTTGGGGGAACAGCGTAAAATGTCAAACCTTGCAGACCTTGTGAAAAGGGCAAATTGTTTGAGCGCTTTTAAATTGGAGTATCTGTTACTGCAACCCCCACGCTAATCGGTGTTTTTTGAGCTATGGTATCAAAAGTCATGATAGCATACAGAATGCATGAAAAAACATCCTTTGCCAAGCAGAATAGTAGATGAAAGGAAGAGCTGAGTGAAGGAGACGGATGAGGTATTGAAGCGGATTGTGACATAAAGAAAGAAAACAACTGCAACTAAAGTGACCGAAGAGCTCAATCTGCATCTGCATGTTCCGATATCAAGATCAGCCGGAATCTTACACAAGTGTAAGATTCTGGCTGTCTCATCTCAACTGTCAATCATGGAGATAGATCTATCAGGGTTTGGGATGGCATCTCATGGTTTTCTTCAGGCCCTATTGTAACCCTAAAGGGGAGATTGAATGGGAAGGATTTCTATGAATTTTAGCTCACTAATCCATCCTATGGTGCAAACATTGTTTCTTGCAGGAGATGGCATTCTCCAGGATGATAATCCCCCTATAGATACAGCTAAATCAATCAAGTATTGGTTTGAAGAGCATGAAAAAGAAGTCAAATATCTTATCTTGCCCTATACAATCCCCCAACTATATATCATCCAACCACTGTGATCTGTATAAGCGGATAGAGCTAGGTATCATTATTTACCACAGCATCTCTACAAGAACTTTCATGATTTTTCCCTGAAGAATGGTATAATATATTCTTAACCACTATTCATGACTTGTATAATTCAATTCCAAGGTGAATCAGGTGGTATTACATGACAAAGGGGATTCTGTGCCGTATTAATAAAGGTTTTCATGATGTTTCTTAGTGTTTCCATTATTTTGATAACCACCTGTATATATCCATCCATCCATACATACATATATATATATTTATATACACATTTTACACACACACATATATATATATATATTTATATACACATTTATTTACACACACACATATATATATATATATCATGTATGTATGTGTGTTTTGTTTTAAAAATAAACTATTTTCTTATACTTCACGACCTTAAAATTTGTTTTACCATCTCATAATTCCTTTTTTTATATCAATTTATTTAATTAGTGGTATAGATTTATGAGCTTCTAAATATTGTAAAACCTTTTTACTGGGCAGCTAATGTAAATATGGTAATAAATCAAGAAATAATATCCTTGAGATACTATATTGCTTATAATCATTGATTGGTTGCAGGTTAATAATGCTTAATTTTAATTATCTGATAGTATTAAATTAAAATATTTTTCTATGCTAGTTACAGTCTCTAATGTTTTGTTGTCAAATGAGTACAACAAAATTGTTACCCTCATATGCCAAAATATTACTTTTAGAATTATATTTTTGTTTTTTCTTTAAGTTTTTCTTTCTTGTATATAATGTTCCTTTTTCTTTTTTATTTAAGGTTAAGGCTGTAAAAACAGGTGCCATCTTCTGGGCAGTTTTATCTGCCTTAGCTTATTTCTACATGGTATGTTGCTCTTATTTATTCCTTTTTTGAAAAAAAATGGTGATTTACTTAATTTTGTTAATTTAATGTTAAATAGAAAAGTAATTATTACTCTTTGTTTAGGTTTCAGCCTGGGGAGGTTATGTCTTCATTATTAATCTTATTCCTCTACATGTTTTCACATTAATGTTAATGGGAAGATTTTCGAACAAAATCTATGTTGGTAAGTAATTTTTACTAATACATTTCCGTGTATAATATTATTTCTGACTTTAATAAAAATTATTAAAAGTAATTTCAACTGCTTTAACACTGTTATTGAGAACGTGTTTAGGTTTTATGTGAGGAATATTGAACACAGATTACTTTCACAGCTTCTAGGGTATTAAAATGTCTCTCCAGTGTATATATATACAGGGTGATTCAAAACTCAACGTAGAAACTTTTATGGGAGGTAGAAAACTCAAAAACAAAATAGAATCACATAGGAATGTATGACTGGAAATGCAAACCTGATGCTGGAGGGTGCTGTTTATCAGCACTGTAGTTGGGATCATCTTTCTCTCGGGAAGGAATCTTTAGTCAACACAATGTTCATATGCGGAGGCATAACAACCCACGATGTATGCAACCACATGCTGCCAACAACGATTCTCAGTGAATGTATGGGTGAGTATTATTGCTGATTACTTAATCGGGCCATACCTCTTACCACCCCCACTGGATGGCCGGAAATATCGCATTTCTTTGGAGGAGGTTCTGTCGGAATTACTGGATATTGTTTCAATGTCTGTTTGGTGTGCAATGTGGTTCCAGCACGATGGGCCTCCAGCTCATTATTCCCATGTCGTACGTGATTACTTGAACAATATGTTTGTACCTCAATGGATTGGGTGCAGTAGACCCGTCCCATGGCCACCATGATCGCTTGATTTATCTAGACTGCATTTCTTCCTGTGGGGGACCCTCAAATCTATGGTCTAGGAGGCACCCCTGAACTCTGCAACCGACCTCATCACAATAATCTCCATTGCAGCTACAAACGTCCATGAAATGCGGGGAATTTCTGAAAGAGTTCAAATATTGATGTGTCTCCATTGTGAACTCCATGTGTCTCCATTGCATGCATAACTGTGGATGGTAAGAACTTTGAGTAGTTGTGGTGAAACTGAACATATGCACGTGCAGTTCTAGTGTAAAGTATCACTAAATAAAGAGTTTTTATACCCATTATTGGCTTTTCATTTCTGTATCTTCATTTATCCTCTAGCTGATCAGGTTTGCGTTTCCGGTCACACATTTCTATGTGATTCTGTTTTGCTTTTGAGTTTTCTACCTTACTTAAAAGTTTGTGCATTGAGTTTTAAATCACCCTGTTTATATACATATATTTATATGTAAGACAGAGCCTTACATTTAATTCCTGAGTAATAACGACTCTTTGATTCAACTATTTATTCTTTATTATCCATTAGAAAAACCTGCATAAATGACACCTCTATTAAAAATTTATCTGTTTTGCATAAGTACTTCTTATGATGATCTTAGGCTGCTATAATTTTACTGGCAAATCTGTTAGGCGGTGACTGATTTGTAACAGGGCATTGTAATGTAATGTTTGTCATGAGCATTACATTTCAAATGTACCCATTTTTCCCCCCACAAATGCTTGGCTTAAAATGTGCTCCACATCAATCAGTACAGTGTGACCTGTACTGACGTGTAATGTTACAATCTAAGGGATTCAGGAAAAAACTGACAAGCTAGTGAAGAACCATTGCTTTACTAGACCAGAGTTATGACTGCTCCCTCTAAAATTGATCAATTACCAGTTTATGCTTTTGTTGGTTCCTAGATAGTTGTTACAACAATATCCAAAATTCTCTCATTACTTTTTCTTCTTTCTCCTGACTTCCCTTTTTTGCGTTTCCCAATTATGTGTCATTGGTCTTAATTCTTTAAGCCTCTAGAGCATCCATTTTTCAGCTAATCTATCCAAATTCACTGTCAACTCTAAAACTACGAGAGTTTAACAGAGTAAGCAAATTGATGCTTGTGGAAGACTAGTACTTGGAGTGAAGTCAATTAAATAGTCAAAAATTATGGAGCATACCTTTTATTAGATGGCATAGCACATCAAAACATGCAAAATCATTAATATTTACATGATGAGTAATGAGCAGAAAGTTTCCACCACTGCTCATGGCTAACACAAATTATCCACAGTGTACTTTGCTGCTACGTATATTTATACTCTGCAAATATCTGTTAGAACAAACTGATTTGCATAAAATGGAGGCCACTCAGTACTGGACAAACTTTAATGTGAATACGATTATGATAAAATCATAGGTCAGTGATTAATTCCTGTAATTCAATCATGCCAGTTGCAAGTGGTTTGTTTACAGTTTAATTACGATCATGATGTATTATAACTGGAGATTGTTAAAACATCATGACTTTGAAGACTTAAATTTTTTTACTAGTTCTTTAAATAAGGATAAGTGAGTAAACATAACATAAGTAATTAACCTTACTTAGAATCATGATGTATATCAACATTCACCAACCACAGTCGATTCTGGTTAATTGGATCACATCAGGATGCATTCATTTTGGTCCTATTAAGCGGCTGGTCTGATTAAACAGTGGTCCAATTAACCAGAATCCAATGGTCCAATTAACCAGAATCGACTGTATTCAAAATTTCTTCTCTCATTTGCCATCACTAATGGCTCCTAATCTGCTGACCTTGGCAATTTATGCTCCCCTCTGGCCTCTCTTGTTGGCCAGGGGGTGGGGGTACACTCACCAGTGGGGATTTAACCTGGAATCTCCACTGTTATGTCTAGCCTGATCTGGCCCAATGCAATAGATTGCTTGACTTCTTCAGCTTCGCTTGTTGCTTGCTGTCAGGCATTAATTACTGAATGCTGGTGTTACTTTTATATTACATTACAATATTTTCTTATAAGTCATTCACCACTTTTCAAGTTCTCTGTATGGGAAAAATTTTCATTTCTTGAAAAAGTAAAAGAAAAAATCAAATAATCCGATTTGCTTCAGCATTAGTTGAGAATAAATATACATCAAAGTCTTTTCTGAAATTTTTGAAAAAGTTATTTTTTACTTCAAAGGCATTGTGAAATACATATTATAAATAGGTATGTTTCTATACAAGTGTTTATAAAAGCTTATTTTCTCTCATTATAGCTTACAATACGTTTTATGTTCTTGGACTCCTTCTTTCAATGCAAATTCCATTTGTCGGCTTTCAACCTGTTAGAACAAGTGAACATATGGCTTCTGCAGGTATTTGATAAACAAAAAAAAACAAACTATTTTTTGGTAATTTATAATGCTGTTCAAATGCATGGAATATTTATGGTTTTATTTTAAATTTAGGTGTTTTTATACTTGTAAATGCATATGCATTTCTGAAGTACATGCAATCTTTCATGTCAAAGTCAGAGATCAAAACATTGTTCATCTTTGGTGTGATTGGTATTGGAGGTCTTGTTTTCCTAGGAGTTGTTGTTCTAACTTATGCAGGTAATATAATTTATTTTATTTTTATTTCATCGAAATGTGTTAATTTTAGCATTTACAATATTTTTTTTTTATTTTTTTTTTTTTTTTACAATTTTTGTTAGTTTATTATTTTTTACCTGATTTTTGTTTTTTCTCACTATGTGTGCAGTTTTAAAAACTAATGTATATAATATTTGTAATATTATATATATTAGTTTAACCCCTTAATGCATTTGCCCGTGTCTGACACGGACGAATGTTACTAGCAAATTTGCACATGCCCATGTCTCACACTGGCACTCTTGTATCTCGCGTTATTTTATTTCTAATGCCCGTCTGAGATCTGTTCTAGTAAAAATAGATAGGCTAAATTATAATTAAACTTATTTACCATAGATGGCACCACTATGCAGCATTTTTCTTGTGTAAACGACGTGGTGCATTTTGATGATTAGCTATAAGTTTGTTAGGAATTCTTTGTTATAAAGCAGTTGTTTGGTGTGGACAAAGTAATAGATCCCTTTTTATTACGTTAAATATCATAAAAGTAAACAGTTAACCATAAATTAATTTTTACTAAGTGTTTTTGTAACTTGTTTAGAATTAGTTATCTGATAATGAGTGACTCTGACGATTTTGAATATGCCAATTTATCAGAAAGTTTCAGTGATGAAAGTGATGATCTCTTGAGTGATGGAAATGAATCTGAAGATAATGATGGCGAGATTTTGGCTGTAGCAAGAAATTTGTATCAAATTAGTACAAATCAACCAAATGTTGCACCACCGAGATTTTCATTTGTAGCAAACCCTGGCTGTTTAAAAAAAACTCATTTTTTACCAGTTTTTCGAACTGAAACTCGTGCTTTGAGGGGTTAAATAATATTTGTAATATTGAGTATTATGCTGTCCTTGAAAATATATTTTAATTACATGTCAACCTAGAATAATCTACTATGGGAGTGGTTTACAACTAGAACAAATCTATTGTGTTTGTTAAATATTAGATATGATCTCAGGATGGGGTAATTAATGAACTGCTGAGAATTTTTCTCACTGCAATTGTTTTTTAAGATTGAGAGTGTTACCATATGAAAAGGTATTAAGAAATTAATATAAATTTAATTATATGATAAATAACTAAGAAATATCTGTTCAAGTTTTGAAAATAAAATTACAAGAGGCTGAATATGTGCGGTTAAACTGGTGTAGAATGTTGAACTGTTGTTCATTTTATCTATAAGTTATATTCTGTGTGGATTTTATTTATTTATTTTCGTGTTTATTGTTGATTTCTATATTTTTTCTGCATGCTTGCCTTTGTATTATTTCATTCAGTTAAATTTCAGACAGTCATCCTGTTAACTTATATTCATACTGATTGAAATGGTCTTTATCTACAGGTTACATTGCCCCTTGGAGTGGTAGGTTTTACTCATTATGGGATACAGGTTATGCAAAAATTCACATTCCAATCATAGCATCAGTTTCTGAGCATCAGCCCACCACATGGTTTTCATTCTTTTTTGATTTGCATGTTCTTGTTACTACATTTCCAGTTGGATTATGGTACTGCATTCAAAATGTTAATGACGAACGTGTTTTTAGTAAGTATTTTTTTTCTGTTCATGATACTAATAGATATGAAATAACCTGTATGAAAGTGTGTTCATTCAATATTCCTAAACTTGAAAATAAATGCTATAAACTTTTAAATGATCAAATGTGTGATGGTTGTAAGAACTGACTAAAATTTTTTTTCTCAGTAATTGAGTTCATTGTCTATAAACTGAGCATGTAGTAGAATGAAAAACCCTTTTTATATGTACATATCTTATATTTCAATCTTTAATTTGATTATGTATAGCATTTCAGTTTTATGTGATGTTAAATTTAAGTCTGTGATCTTTATAAGATTATATCTTTTGTTGTACATTAACCTTTTGTTCATTCTGTTTCTAAGTTTTAAACTTATATACCAGTTCATTTATCTGTATGCATATGAAAACCTTAAGAAATAGTTCCTTAAAATTATGGGATTTTCACTTTATTTAATATTTTTATAGTTGAGGAGTGATCTTGTTTTTCTAATTCTCTCTCTCTCTCTCTCTCTCTCTCTCTCTCTATATATATATATATATATATATATATATATATATATATATATATATATATGTTAATAAGAGGATTTCTGACATTTTACACTATTTTTTCCCAATCTCATTTCATTTTTTCCCTTCAATTGTTCAGTTGGGAGACAATATGGAATGATGCAGTTGCTAATTTGAATACTATTTTGAATTTTTTAAATTTAATTTACACCATTTTCTGCTTTTCTTTTAATGCTCAACAAACTGCTGTCATAATTAATTTCAAGATGACAAAAATCTTGGAAGAGATAGTCTGAAAAAATCTAATAAATTCAACTGATTATTATCATTTTTTTTCTGTTTCTCCATGGCAAGTAACTTTCACAAGTTACTTGTCATGGAGAATAGATTTATGCATAAATAATCAATGCTGTAATTTCATTCTCTGATTTGAACAATTTTTAAAATTTTCATTGCTTAATAGTACTTATTTGTGCTTTATCATAATATATATATTTTTTTCCCTTCAGTTATCTTATATGCCATAACTGCTGTGTATTTTGCTGGAGTGATGGTTCGATTAATGTTAACTCTTACACCTGTCGTTTGTGTGTTAAGTGCCATAGCCTTTTCTCAAATTATGGAGACATATCTTCAAGATGATGAATGCCCTAAAACTTCTATGTCTCCTACTGATAGTGACTCTGAAGAGAGTGATGGAACAGATAAAAAGGGAAATAAAAATCTGTACGATAAGGTAGGGATAACTCTTGTTTTATATCTTTTGTTCATCTATGAACTGTAATTTAGTTACTAGAATTATTATAATTTCCCTCTCTTCCATTTTCTTTATGCTTACTGGACTCATCCTCTTTTTTCTGATTAGTATCGTTATATACTTATAGCAAAATTTGTTTAGGAAAAAATTGCTGTGACTTGCATTTGTATTATGGGTGATCCCATTTTCAGAAAATCATCAGTAAATTGTAAATGTTTCCGAGAGAAAAACAATGTGTTAGTGCTTGTTTAGAAAAAGATTACTTCTTTAATCAAGAACCAACCAATCAACTAATTTAGGAAAAATCACCTAGGAAATCACTTTTTGGTGTTTGTTTCTCTATTAAAATTTTCTTTATCTCAAATATTTAAGCTTGTTCATAGAATTGCCAGTATAGTATTTTATTTATTTAATGTGTGAAAGTTGCTTTTTATGAGATTCTTAGGGCCAAAAAGTTATGTTTTGTTGAATATGGTCATTTCAAGAAGTCCTAAGCATAAACAGAATTGGCATTGAATATCCCAATATTATTTATGGAAATTTGAATGCATTTCGTTATGTGATTAAAAAATGCAAAAAGCCTATAATGCAGTAGTGCCTTCTAAACTTAAAAAGGAATAAATTATTATCAAATGTCTTTTTTAAGCAACAATCAGTCAGCAAAGGATAAAATCAAAAATAAAATTCTTTACAATCTTATATTTTATTTTTAGCATTTAATACCAATATTATGTGTTGAGTGTATTTTGAAATGTTCACCACACAATACATAACAAAACCCTAACATTACTTGAAAATCGTAATCCCTGAGACTAGAGGAAGTTGAAGAAATAAAATAACAATTCAATTGGAATCTTGCATTGCAATTTATTGAATTCCGAATATCAACAATTTTTAACTTTTTAAACAAATATATATTAATAATCAGCTGACAGCTAAAATGCAAACAGGTGGAACAAATCTACTGACATCTTAAATCAGCTACACCAACAGGAAGAACTTAGCTCTGTAGATAAAAAAAAAAAAAAATTCATTCTTTTAAGACTTGATATATTTAGAAATCCCTCAGCAATTGTGAAATTTATCAAAACTCTTAACTTGCGCATTAGCTGTTCCAATGCAATAAATAAAAATTTTTCATCCTTCAGCAGAAATCTGACAGAATATTTTTTTCCGATATGTAGATTTTTTTTTCCTTTTGAAGTTTTTCATTAGCATAAAATTAGTCTGATCAATCCTGCATTCTGGAATAACTTCATATGTTTAAAAATATATTCATTGAATTCTCATTCTTTCTATGTTATTCAAATGTTTGATGAATGTCTTCCATTTCCAGGCTGGGAAAATAAGAAAAATCAAAACAGACCAGTCAAGGGAGAATCATGGATTAGGTGCCAATATACGTAGCATTGTGATAATTGTTTTAATTATGATTTTGATGATGTTTGCCGTCCACTGCACGTGGGTTACTGGAAATGCTTATTCCAGTCCAAGCATTGTTTTAGCCAGCTACAGCTCTGATGGGTAGGAATATACATTTTATAATGAAAACATTTTTATCTTTTTTCTTGAAATAGTTCAGGCTTATTTTTACTGAATATACAAACTTGTTTCAATTTGATAATTTATGGTTTCACATCAGCCAGTCAACAATACTAGATGATCATTTTGGTCTTTATTAACTGATATTAGATATTTGGAGTTGTAATTGTATTGTGTATTTTTCTAATATTTTTCTTTTCAATTTCTGCAGATCTCGTCTCATTCTGGATGACTTTCGAGAAGCCTATTACTGGCTTGCTCAGAATACTGCAGAAGATTCTCATGTGATGTCCTGGTGGGACTATGGATACCAGTTGCAAGGCATGGCTAACCGCACTACACTCGTTGATAACAACACTTGGAATAACAGTCATATAGCATTAGTGAGTATACATGCATATATTGTAATTTATAAAAAGTCTACTTGCATCTTTAAAATGCATAGGTCATTAAAATATGAAATTTCTTAATAAAAATTTCTTTGACCTATTTATATATAATTTACATAAATTTCATAAAAAAGCATTTATTGTGGTGTTTTTTTGTAGTTATTGTACTTAAAAAGTGTTTATATGGTCTTTTTATGCTATCCTTATTTTGAGAATTATGGCTTCATCTTTAGAATTATTTTTAGTGTAAAATTCATACTTATATAATTCTAAAATTAGCATTCTTATTTATAAACTGTTTATTTTTTCATATAATTTTAGGTGGGCAAAGCTATGGCTTCAAATGAGAGTGCTGCTTATGAGATTATGAAGTCATTAGATGTTGACTATGTTCTTGTGATATTTGGTGGAGTTATAGGTTATTCGGGAGATGATATCAATAAATTTCTATGGATGGTGCGCATAGCTGAAGGGGAACATCCTAGAGATATAAAAGTAAATATTTATTTATAAAGAATTTATATTTTTTGGAGAACTTTTTCACAGTGTTGTTGGTTGTAATAGTAGTTTAAAATATATATACTTCAGGGTTATATGACCAATGTGTCATGTTGTTATAAAGTGAATTTTAAAAATTAAGCATAGGTTGATTCTCATGGTAAGTTTTGTGTTTTTAAGCTTTTACACTTTATAAAAATGAATAAAATACTAGTGTAAATGTTTTAATTTAAGCATTACTGCTGTTATGGCTTACTATTGGGGGGGGGGAGTTGTTTTTGTTCAAATGGTGACGTTAAAGAGCCTTTAAAACGGCTAAATTATTTATAACTTAGTAAATTAGCTCTAACATATACTCTAACATATTACTTATTTTTGGAGGAAGTTTTCTATTTATTAAATCTAACAATATGGCAGGTTAATTCACAGTACTTTCTCTCTCCAGTCCAGTTCTAATGTAAGAAAAAAAATTGTGAAAAACTTATTTTAATTTTCTAGTTCATAAGGATTGTTAAAACCCAAAGAATTTGGGTAATTATGCATTTTACCTTTGTATCTTGTTTTTTGTTATGAAATGTGTTGATTTGTAAAAAGAACAAATAATAATTATATGCTACTTGTTTGTGTTACGGGAATCATTTTTACCATTTGTAGTATTTAATATTTATTTAGATATAATAAAGGATCCTGAACAGGTAACTAAGCTTTCGTCAACTGTGTAATATTTAAATTTGACTGTTCAATTTTTAATGATTTCTTGTGAAGATCATCAATGCATATTTTATGTATCATTAGAAAATCTCTTATACAGCTATTATATGGAGTCTTAGTTCATTCCTTTTTCTCTTTTGTATAGGAAAGTGATTACTATACTAGTAGAGGAGAGTTCAGAGTTGATGAACATGGATCTCCCACTCTGCTGAACTGTTTGATGTATAAATTAAGCTATTATCGTTTTGGAGAACTACAGGTTTGTCTCTTAACATAAATATTGTTGATAGTTAGTAACTTAATTTATTGATATAAATTTTATATGAACACATAATTTTTTATTATTATTATTTGCTTGAGGCATTATACTTAAATATTGCTTTTTATATTGTTTTGGGATAATGACGTATAGAATATTATAGAATATTATCAATGGTGTATTATAAGTAAGCAGTTTTATTAAAATTCATAGCATTGATGCATCTTTAACTTCTAACATTAATTTGCTTTTTGAATTATTTTACCCATTTTGTCCTTATGCTAAACTTGATAAAATAGTATCTGAATTATGTGTGATCTAAGTTTTTGAATATGTTACTTCTGGTGTGTTTTCATAGTAAAGGAGTTGAAAACTATAAAAAGTTATTTTGTTTCAGATGGATTATTAAATTGTTGACTTCTTTCTATTTAATGTCTTCAACTATCTTGCTAAGACATCCTCTTTTTCACAGAGCAGTTTCATATATTCTAATTAATGGTTTTGTTTTATATTTTCTACATATCTTATTAGTATTGCATAGCTAAGTTAGTATTTGTTGTAGTAGGGTTGAAAATTGAGTTCTTTCTCATTCTTCTGAATGAATTTTGCATTTAGACTCTTGTATTCACTTTTACTTTTTCATGGGTTACAGCCCTTGACACTTGTTTAAGAAAATTTTCAAGAATTAATGTTAAATAAACACTTTGATGAGATATGCTAGAGAACACAAACTTATGCAAGGTTCTTCTGTTTGCATTGTTTTATCACGTAAACACTTCTGCTGAGATTGCAGAAACTTAGAGACTTAGTAGACTGTGTCTACTATTACCTTGTTTTGCATGATTATGAGTATGAGATGATCGATTTGTATTGTAGCCACAGATATGTTATGACTTTATTCATTTTCATATTGTTATAGGAGATAATTTTTTATGTAATATGACCTTGATTTACTATCCCTTACATTTTCATGTTTAATTTGATTGTTTTAAAATTATAGTAGAGTATAATTTTTTAAAATGTACAATTTATTTTTAGCTTGACTTTCGCACACCCTCTGGATTTGATCGAACTAGAAATATGGAAATAGGCAACAAAAATTTTGAATTAGAACACTTAGAAGAAGCCTATACTACAGAACACTGGCTTGTCAGGATATATCATGTCAAAAAAGATAGCAATCGTCCTCGCATTCCATACAACCAAAGGAAAATTAAATCAAACCATCTATTTATTTCTAAAAAGGTAGCTTCTTTATAATCAGTATCTCTTTTATACTAAACTTTTATAATGCAAGTGTTTAATAGATCTCATAAGCAAGATTTAAATGATTCTTTCAATCTTGAAAGAAATGTGTTTCTCAATCTTTGTTGTATCATTAAATGACAAACAAGGTTCCCATATCTGGAATACCCAAGATGTTAAATATCAACTTGTAAAATATTTAGAAATCTGGAAACTATTTTCTTGAGTCAGTCCAGTATCAAGGCTAATGTTATTAATTTGAATTTAATATTTATTCAATTTTGAAATAAATTCTTGTTAATTCAGGTATTTGTCCTAAATATTAAAATTATTTAATCTGAATCATTGATTATTACTGAGTTAAGTATCACATTTTATTAAAAGTTTTACATTTTGTGTTTGAATGAATGGGAACTTTGTTGAGGTTTGTAGCACTCCAGAAAATTTTTCAAAATGGGCAGTTTCATATTGGTATGGTTTTTTTAAAATCTGTTTAATTTTTAGTAGTGATCAGGTATTCCAAATGATGTTTTTTGAAGAAAATATTTTTATTTTATGCCAAAATTCGACCAGTTCTCATGCTGAATCCCATACAACATTCCTTTCCTTGAGATAAGAAGGTTACAAAATGGACTATGCTAATGTAACCAAGTGTATTGAATATTTATTGTGAGTTAGAAATGCATTTGCTACATAGATTTTCTAAGAGATTCACAATAAATTTAACCCAGTATTTACATTCACCCTTTTGAAGTCCTGATGTATTTCAGAAAACTTAATAAAATGGAATTATCCAAATCTCTTCTAATAGATATAAATTTTCTGATTTTGGTTTATGACCAGATATTGGAAATATTTTATAATTATGATATACCTTAAGTTCTATTTTTAATTTTTGCATCATAAGTTTTTTGAGAAAATATTTTTGAGTTTTGATTTTTCATTACTATACTCTTGTTCAAATTCATCTTCTCATTCCATTTCCATCTGTAAAAGAAATCTAGCAATGTATTTTATATTTAACATTATTTTATAACCATTGAAAAGTAATTGTTTTTTTGTTAAATTGAATCATGGAACATTCCTACTTCCCAGTGTGTGAGAAATTTCAGAATTTCAGTCTCCTGAAGTGAGAGTGATAGATGCTATAGGTGCATGTGAGTACTACGTAAAGGATATAAAATATCTATTTTTAATTTTCTAGAGACTATATGAATAATTCCTTAAATTTTAGTCCATCTTTTAAAAGTTGTGATAGTGTTCATTTGATTAATGCAAATGTAATAAATTATTATTGTTTGATGTGAACAAATGATAATGGTCACTTTACTTTAATCTAAAAGGCCAACCTGTGAAAGCTCAGTATGTTGTTTTTCTGTTTTTGAAATATATTAACATTTTCAGTAATTTAGCTTTTCTTTATAAGAAAAAAACTTTAGAGATCATGATTATTTGCCAATGTTAACTCTTTCTCTGTGTGTTCTTTAGTATGCTCTGCTATTAACGAGCTTTCTTTTTCTTGCTCAATTCTTGCTTGTCTTTACTTTTGCTATCAGTGAAATCTGTTTCACCTCATGAACTGCTTATTATCTCTCTGCTGTTCATCGTTGATATCTGTTTGAGGTTTGGGTTTTTTTTCTGCTCAAGCACTATGAAAGGCTTATGCATTATTCTATTACTATTTTTAGGTAAGTAGATCTAAGACTTTATATCAAGTATTTTAAAGAGAATTATAATTATTGATATATTTTTTCCTTGTTTAGACATCAAAAAGAAGGAAAGGAACAATTAAAAATCGTCCTGTGGTGGTTAAAGGAAAGAGAATTAGTCGAGTTTTGAAATAATTTAAATATTAAATAGAAGATATTGTGTGGACCTTGCCTTTACCCTAGAGCTTAGGGTTATAATGGCTCTCTTAAAAAGTCAGTGCCTCATGACTGATATCCGAAGACTCTTAAGGAGCCTATAATTCCATTTGTATTTAAGGACCACAAAGGAACTTTTATATTTCAGAAAGAAATGCAAAGGTGCTGTAACTGTGCTCATTTTATTTAGCATCATGCAAGTGGCATCATTTTCAAAGGAACAGAAGAATGTTTTATTAAAAATATTACAGTACAAAGCATTTGTTACACCCTCTGCCATTTGTAAATTTTTTTTCTTTGGCAATGTTCCTAAATTTTACTATTCTGTAGAAATTTAATGTGTGCATCTTTGAAATGGGCTATATACTGATACAGACAGTTTGCACTTTTTAAATTATATTGACATTAATTTGTACTATTTTATAACTCTCCTCTTCTTTTGGGGGAAGTTACCATCTTTTACAGTATTTTCCATTGCTTAAAATGAAGATTAAAGACAAAATTTTACTAGTTGGCAGGCTGTCTGTATCTCTTAAAAAATGTGTTCTATTAAAAGTTAAAATGTATATTGCACTTCTAAACATGAGTTTACTTATTTGTAAATGACATATTTGCTATGTTCAAATTCTACATGAATTTGTTTAATACATCAAAATTTGCCTTGCTGTGTGTATATTGGCTCTAACATTGAAAAGGGGGAGCAGAAATTGTATCATTTGTGCACAGTGCTAATAAAATTTAAACTTTATAAAATATTGTTTCTTTCCTAAAATTTGACATGCCATAATGAGACAATATTTCAAACTTTACACCTAAAGCTTTAGAAGTTCTGGAGTGCTTGATAATGGTTTCTGCCATCATGTTACAGGATAATTTCAATTATGGTCATGGATGCAGGCTATAATATTTAACTAATTACATGAGTAAATAGCATTAAGTCCTGAAAAATGTGATTGTTTCAATAGTTCTATAACTACACATTTCAATCAAATTTAAGGTTACTGTATATATTAAAATTCTCTCCTTCCATTCAATTTTACGTTCAGAGATTCTTACATCTGTTATCTCAGTAACTTGGTAGTGTGGGTGGTAATTATTTTAATATTCCATGATGAAATTGAAATAGAAATTTAGCTTATTTCATATGACTTTTTCAAAGTAAGCCCAGTGACATGAGATTTTCAGTCATAGTTGTAACGTTTTGGGCTGCATTGTTTTATTGTAAGGTTGGATGCAACATGCAAAAAAGATATATGTTAATGGTAATGGTGTTTTGATTCCTATGAGTCTCTGTCAACTGACTTGGGCAGTGCTAAATAGAGGAATAAAAATTTGGGAATCCAACTGTTATCCCTTTGAAAAGTTTTGATGGTTAAGGGGTATAAGAATACTTAGTGGACCTCACCATTAAATGAGATTTAAATTTCAGTATTTATAATGATTCAAGGTATTGTCCCCAACCAAGGTTCTCGCGCATTTTATAAATCTTAAAGTGGTTATCTAAAAAACAGTTGCATGTATTCTACAAAAAAAAGTAAGTAATCTAGGAACTTAACAAATTCTGATTGTATTATAAATATTTTTCCTTATTATATTTCTTGCAAAAAGTTAGTGTTGGAAACCTTAAACTATTAGAAGGAACAAATTTGTTTTTCTGTAAACTAGATTATTGTTTACAGCTCAGGTTACTGTGTTTTGATGTTTACCAGTTTCTTTCATATTAAATTTGTTTTAATATTTTCTAGATAACATGTATAGGAAATATCATCGAAGACTAATATATTTTTGAAAGCTTTATATATATATATATATATATATATATATATATATATATATAAATTTATTTTTAAGTTAAGATATTGATAGGTTTAATTATTTATGAAAAATACAAAATGTCCTCTTTGTGATTCAAAATGATATTATCTTTATATTGTAATGGTGATTTAAAGATGTAATAAACCTGGGTGTATTAAAATAAGATATTAAATTGCATAAGTCTTTATTATTACTTCGAGAGATATTTTAGTTACAGATATTGTTAAAATAGGCATTTCACTGATAATATCTGTCACCATAGTTAGTATAATTATCTATTAAATGTTTTAGTTTTCAAAGCTTTAATAGTCATTAAAATGCTTTGATTTTTGTTTAAGAAATGTGCGAAACTTTTTCTTAAGTGTGTATGATTAGACTATGCTTATTAACTGCAAGAGTGTTCTCAATTTCTAGTCTTTATATCAACATTTGTTCAGCTCAAACTTGTTTTAAAGTCTAGTTAGAGGAGGAAATTGATTGAGTGAGAAGTGTTATGCTATTTGTCAGTTTGTTCAGACACAGATGCCTTGAGGCATTATGATAAATGGGAGCTGAATCATTGCTCATCTCTCTTGTAGACAGTTTGAAGCAATGCACAAAGTTTTTTGCATATAATTTTTACTTTCTTGAGTTTCTTATGATTGATATCAATATTAGTTTCATATTGCTGAAAACTAGTTTTGATTTGTGCTTAAAATCCTGTGCTAATAGCTATATGATTAGATCAGGTTTATGAATTACTACATTGTCCATTGCTGCATTTGTGACAAAGACAAAAACATTGTTCTAAACTCATCCTTTAGGATTAAATTGCTTCTAATGAAAAAAAATTGTTCTGATGACAATTGTCTTAAAAATTAAGACTGTCTCTCTGATGTGGTTGAAAAATCTATACCTGTTTATCTCTGGTGACAATTTAAATAATTCATAAAGTTATGTATTAAATGAGTTACCTGAAATTTGTTGTGATCTGTGCAATTTTCTATTACATGTAGCTGAAAGTCTGACTTATGTCAAGTACCACATTTTGTTATAAAGGGTGAGAGCAGGATTTATTTCCATATGAATGTTGGGAAATATGTCACTATTTGTGTAAAATCTCTCTTCAGAGGAATTTTCTGGAACAGATTTCTTTATATATATATATATATTATGTCAAAAGCAAATAACTTGATCAAATTCCAGTAAATTCTGAACAAAACTTTCATCATTCTTTGTAAAATTTGCTGACTTCAACATATACTAGAAACAAATATAGAATTTTTCTTTATCACTTTTGGAATCAAGCCACTAATACATATCATTTGGCAGCTTTCATTGCAGGATTTGTAGCTAGCATTTGATATACATACTGCTCAACTGAAAAGTTTCCTCATTCACATTTTCAAATGCTAAAAAATTAAGATTTTTTTAACTAATTTCACATTTTGTGTTTTGTAATTAGTTAAAATTTGACATCCTATTTCTGAGATTTTTTTCTCATTAAAATGTAGCACCTTACTTATATGATGTTATAAGAGCATAAGTTAATTGCTGATTGTAAAACATTTCAGTGGTGCTTTTCCTATTCTTAGTTAGAGAAAGAATATTTGTAAATAAAAATATTATATTTGGAAAAACCAAGGTACTGTTTCATTGTATCCAACTTTATTTAGTTAGACTTGACTTAAGTGTTGAATATGGTCATTTCACCTCTTTATATTTATTAATCAAGTCTCCTAAATTGTTCTAAGGAATCTACAAATTTATTTATTTATGAATACAACTCAGTAAATTTTAAAATATGCATTCTGTTCCTAATAGAGTTCTATCTTAATTTTGTTACATCAGGTCATTAAACATAAATTTTTCATAATAAAAACAATTATTCTGCCAAGTAATATAGAAGGAAAAAAATTAAAAGGTTTACTAATTGCATGTAGTTAAGACTAAGGTATTTGATTAAAGTTATATATCATTAAAAGATTATCTGTGGAAAGCTTACATATGGAATGTAATACAGAGACAGTTTCTTTTTTTTATAAATTATACATAATGAATGTATGTAATGTAAATATTTTTGGAAATAAGAGTATTTTATAAATTCAATGTTCTTACTGAGTAATTAAAAAAAAATTATCTGAGACATTTATTTTAAGAATTAGCAATATCTTGTATTAAAAATTTGAAATGATTTTCAGTGGAAGTGTTTTGATGTATTTTGTACAGATACTTTTAGGTTCTGAGTCCAAAGCCACTCTTTTCAATTTGCTGTATAAAATGTCTTTTTATTTTATAAGTCTTTTTACAAATATAGATTAAGCCTTAAAATATTGTGTATGTAACCTCTTTTAAAAACATCTTCATAATGCATCTGACTAATGATGTTTTTAGTATTTGAGATAGAAAGTTCAGTTTGAGTGCCTAGTATTGAATCAGTCTTAACTGATAGAATTCTAAATCAGTCAAAATTAAAATTAGGATTATATTTTTATCGTTTATTTTCATCAATGACACTTATAGAGAATCTTTGTACTAGGAAAAATACTTGGAAAGCTTAAAGCACAAAACTCATGCAGACATACATTTAGTGTGCTTTTGCTTTCCTTTAACTCAATCAAGTATGAAATTTTGAGTTATCCTCTATTTTGCTGGTATATGTATAATGTGCAGAAAGAATGAGTTACTTCTGGTGATGTCCAATCATGCAATGATGGAAATATTCAATCATTCATCTATACATCTTCATCTATTGTTGCTACATGGGAAAACACAATTTTTTATCTAGCTTGTGTGATTTATTACAGTTTTATATCATTGACTAAAAGCCTGTGTTTGTTTCAGTCGGGTCCAATTTCAGGTTTGAGAGACATTGATAATGACCAGCTGATAATAAACAGAATTTGAGAGGAGTGGGAAAATTTTCTGTTAAGATTTGATTTATATCCCAGTTATGCTTTTCTTCATGCTTAGAAATCCCAGCATTTCTCTTAAATAAAGTAGTGATATTTGCTTAAAATTATTTTTCTTCTTTATTGTACTCAAATTTACTAAAGAATTTTGAAAAAAAATTAGTAACAGTTTTTTGTTCATAAATAATTACAGTTGTATATTTTGTTTTCTTATGCATATGCTTCTAGAAATATGAATAAGAACATACAAGCATAATAATGATTACATGCTTTTATATGCATTTTGTGTTTGCCCAGGAATTTTTCTTCATGTGCTAGAGCAGGGGTTCCCAAAGTGGGCGATACCGCCCCCTGGGGGTGCTGGAATGATCCAGGAGGGCGGTAGCGCCTCTGGGGACATTTAGGGGGCGGTGAAAGCATAAAGAAAGAAGACAAGACTATTTTAAAACATTCCGAGGACACTTGTCATAGAATGTACTAGGTCAATTAAGACCTAGATGGGAAACAATCATGTATTGTGAGACTTGTTAAGTATCTAGTGACTTAGTCTCTATTTTTGGTCCTATTTACAGCCCTGAGCATCTTGCACAGTACCCCTCAATCTATTTTTTGCACGAAGAGGCCTCCCATTCCCACGGAGTTTAACCACTTCCGATCACTGATGATTTTGCCTAATAGATCTTCTTTAATGTTTAAACTGGACCGCTTAACTATATCCGGGCCATATTATGGGCTTTGAGTACCGCTAATGCAAAATAATAATAATAATAAGGCACACATTTACACAGTTTGGGAAAATATTCAAGGTGGGACCAAGGACATTGAGAGGTTGTTAAATATAATTTAAGGTATATATGCACTTTGCTACAGGGGTGAGTTTTATGACCGGGCGCGGGAGACCAAACCAAACACTGAATTGCTTATTTTCGCAGGATTTATTTGAACGCAATAAAATAGGGAATAGTTTCTTTCAACTGTGAGTTCCTACTTTTACAGCGTGCTCGCATTAACAAAACATAATACTCTTTTTACAAAATTTTTCTGCTAAAACTGAAAAAGTTGTTTTGTTCTAATACTACATATAACAAAATTTAAGGAAATATATGAGAAATATTTTGAAATTATTTATGTTGACATAATTATTTGTATTGTATTTCATATGTTTATTTCATTTTATTTTGCCTAAGTTGCTGTAAGCCGCGCAAGATATCACCTGAACTAATTAATATTGTTTCATGAAATTTTCAACCTAAAACGTATACAAAAATTTTTATCATTTCCTAAAATATGTTGTTTTCATTAGGGCATGAATTAAAAAAAATTCCCCAATTTTAGGCAGCTAAATACAACTACATATTAAAAATAGAAAGAGGCTCTGAAAACATAATTTAGCTAGGGGTTTGATGACATATTTATAAAGCATATAGATTCAATCTAACCGGCTGTTTTCCAAAACTATCCCAATTTGAGGTGGTTGCGAGATAGGACCATTATTGCTGCTAAAAAGAAACATGTACAAGAAATAAACAATCGACTACTTTCCATCTTACCAGGCGTAGTCACTGATTACAAATATATCGATACCGTAGTATATGCCGATGAGGTCGTCAATTTCCCAACAGAGTTCCTAAACTCATTTGATCCGGCTGGGTTGCCACCACAACGTCTCCAATTATTTTACTACGGAACCTCGACCCGCCAAAACTTTGCAACGGCACAAGACTGTGTGTAAACAAGATGCTGGGCAATATCATTAAAGCGACAACAGTGGCGTAGCGAGAGGGGGGCAAGGGGGTCTATCATGCCCTGGGCGACACTCGCAGAGGGGCGCCAAATGGTCCCAAAATAACTAATTCTATATATTATATTATACGTTTTTCGGGGGGGGGGCGCCAAAAAGGTATGCCCCGT
Source organism: Dolomedes plantarius (assembly GCA_907164885.2). NCBI lineage: Eukaryota > Metazoa > Arthropoda > Arachnida > Araneae > Dolomedidae > Dolomedes > Dolomedes plantarius. The sequence continues at coordinate 103,009,589 of OU015501.1, forward strand.
GCGCCTGTTATACTCGCTACGTCACTGAGCGACAATCTTAACAGGAAAGGGAGAGGGTGAAACATTTTTTATCCCACGGATACCACTCATTCCGACTGATCTCCCTTTTAACTTTAAGAGACTGCAATTTCCAGTGAGACTTGCTTTGTCGATCACGATCAACAAGTCACAGGAGCAGTCTATTAAGTGCTACAGAATGGATTTGAGATCGCTATGTTTCTCCCACGGACAACTTGACGCTTCTTGCTCAAGGATGGATTAACCCAAGAATTTATTTATTCTTGCTCCTGGAGGGAAAACTAAAAATGTTGGTTTTAATCAGGTTTTAGGTTAAATTAATATTATAGCGAATTTGTAATTTTACTTTATAATTTATATACTGTATTTATACTTTTAAGTACCTGTAAATAAAATTACTGAGATTTTACACTACAAGTAGAATTCATTACTTTCCTGTGTAATAAAAAAAGGGGATAAATAAATACCCGGCAACGCCGGGTAAAAAGCTAATATATATATATATATATATACCAATAAGTATTTGGACAACCGTACAAATGACGATATCTGCGGTCTTCATATACGTCACGCCCTCCGCCGTTAAATATCGTGTAGGAAACAACATTGGCATTAGTCACATGCAAGATGCCACTAAGTGCAGAGTTATCTGATTTCGAAAAAGGTGTAATCGTCGGGTATCACAGAAATGGGCGATCCTTAAGGGACATATATATGGACTATTGCGCCATTGGTTAGTTAGTTAAGGGGCATATCTAGCTAGCTGAATTACCCAAAATCGACAGTGACCTATTTGATTTAGCAGTGGAAGGTGTGCGGTGATTGTCAGAATGTGCCCTTAGTCGGCAGACCCACGAAACTGGGAGATAGAGACCGTTGGGTGCTGTCCAGAGAAATTCGGAAGAACCGCACCCAACCGATGGCCCACATATTCCAGGAGTTCCAACATGCATCCGGGAGTGTTGTTTCGATGAATACCATCCGTAAGGAAGCACACCTTCTTTGTTTTTCATGGTCGTACTGCCGCCCATAAGCCTTTGATCGCAAAGTACTACCGCGCTGCTCGGTTAATGTGGTGCAAAGCACATCGAAAGTGGACCGTAGATCAGTGGAAACGGGTTCTCTGGAGCGACTAATCAAGGTTCACCCTCTACCGTTCGGATGGCAGGGTCTGGATCGCGTCTGCCTGGAGAACGCCTCCTGCCAGAATGCATTGTGCCCACAGTATAGGTCGGCGGAGGTGGAATTATGGACTGGGACCCTTGGTTTCAATTCATGGTAAGCTCGACGCCTACTGCACTATTTTGGATGACAGTCTGCTTCCTACGTTGGGGCAGTTTTACGGGTTGGACCCATGTTACTTCCTGGACGACAACGCCAGCTGTCATGTAGCGAGGTTCATGGATTTCCGTGGGTCATGGTCCCCATTTTCACCATGGATTCATTCGTATGGTGAAAATGGGGTTAACCAAATGGACTGGCCTGCCCAGAGCCCAGACCTGAACCCTATCGAGAACCTCTGGGACGAGTTGGATCACCGAATTGAGGGGTGCAACAACCGTCCAAAATCGGTGAAGGAACTTTCATGTGATTCTCCAAGCCGAGTGGAAGAAAATGCCCCTAACCGCCTTACAAGGACTTGTGGAAAGCATGCTCGGAGGGTTAAGGCTGTAATTGCCTCTCGTGGAGGCTCTACCAAGTATTGAATAAGAATAAATTTTGTTTTTCTTTTATATAACAGGTGTATAAATACTTATTGGTAAATACTTATTGGTGTATACATACACACACACACACACTTATATATATATATATATATATGAGTTCCGAATTATACATTGCTGATGTACAACTCCTTTACCAATATCGTAGGAGAGACAAGCGAGAACTTAAAGTTCTTTTTCTCTGAGTATTTTCTGTATGGCTCACATATTAACTAGTCTCCAATTAAGTTTTGTGGATTTTTTTAAATTTGTTTTTAATTTTATTTTTCCTTTTGTAGTTTTTTTCTTTATCTAAGTGCAAAGTTAGAAGTGGAGAATACTGACAATTCGTGCAACTGCCTAAAATTTATAGTTACGCCATTCTATTTATATCTATAAAATAATCTGTGTTAATTGTAAAATAAGTTGTGCGTTAATAAGGAATAATTCTTCAAAGAAGGGAAAATTAAATTAAGACTATTAACTCTTTTTTAAAATTAATTCATTGCTTGAAAATGTTGTTTTATATTTTAGCGATGAAGGCATCAAGATTACTAGAACATTTGAAAAAGTGCATGCTGATAAGGAAGATAAAACCTTATCTAATTTTAAAGCAATGAATTAAAATTTTTTTGAGAAAGCCGACATTAGCGAAACTCTTCTCAGTAGAATCCAAAGGTTGTGACGATGGGTTACGTACTTCATGTAATATTTCTTTAATGACTGTTAAATCGGGAAAACCGTATACTATTGGGGAAGAACTAATTCTACTGGCTATAACTGAAGTAATACGCACTATGCTACACAAGACAGCTTCTGAAATTACAAAGAAAATTCGATTGAACAATAATACAGTCAAAAGAAGAATTGATGAAATGGCTCAAGATGTTGAAGACTCATTATGTGAGTATTTAAAAACATCCCAGTTCTCTATTCAGCTTGATGAGTCAACTTTGCCAGGTGCGATTCATACAAGAACAAAAAATATGCTAAGAATTATTATTTGCAAAAAATTTGCAAACTGATACCAAGGGGGAATCAATATTTCTTGCATTGGAAGAGTTTTTCATAGAAAAAGTAATCCCCCTCAGAAATATCTCATCAGTTGCTACTTGATGATACTCCAGCGATGATAGGACGCTACAGGGGTTTTCTTTCATACTTATGCAAGAGCGGTTCCGAATGTATTTGCCGTGCACTGCGTCATTCATCGGCGACATTTAGTTAACAAAAATCTGAATGAACGTCTGCATAGGTCATTGCAGCATGTTGTTCAAGCAGTCAACAAAATCAGATGCAACGCATTTAATGACAGATTGTTTGGACAACTTTGCATTGAAAACTATGCAGAATTCAATCGCTTGCTGCTTCATAAAGAAGTTCGTTGGCTGTCAAAAGGTGCCTGTTTGGATCGATTTTATAAACTCTTTGACTCAGTGCTAGAGTTCTTAGAAAACAATATGATAATTTACGAGTCAACTTAATCGATTCCAAAAATGACATAGCCTATTTGACAGACTTGTCTATATATATAAAACTCGTAGGTATGCGGCACAAAAATCGACGATATTTCTACACTCGGAATGGCAACGGCTGCAACTACCAGATGTAAACATCAGCGGCCGTCCGCAATTTGCAACCGCGTGTCAACATGGATTTACGCACTGAAATCAGGAATGCTGGAAAGCGAGCTGCACGATCAAATGAAAATTGGGAACAGTCTCGAGAAAGAAAGCGAAGAAGAATTAATTCATTAAGAGAGAGCATAAATGATCGCGAGGTTAGGCTTAACCGTCACCGGCATAGCAACCGAGAGCCAGTAATAGTTAATTTTGTACACTTTTTTCAGTACTTGCTGAATTTTTACTCCATTTTATAAGTGAAGAAATTTTCCCAACAATTTATTATTCGATATGATTAAGTGTAGATATCTGAATTGTGAACAATAGTTCATACAGAGAGTGATGTAATCCACACTATATTTTAGTACTTGCTGAATTTTTACTCTATTTTTTTAAGTGAAAAAAATTTTCCCCAACAATTTCTTATTTGATGTAATGATAAAGTGTAGATATCTTAATTTTGAAAAATAGTACATACAGAGAGGACTATAATTTTTAAAACCATTGGTGTTAGGTTTCTCAGTCTTATCTTTAACTCTGTTCTGAAGTAATGAAAATTCCCATTTCTTAATCACGATGATTAAGAGTCAGCCTTATAGAGAATACTCCTTAACAACGTATATTTATGATGAGAGGTAATGGTAACATTCCTTACATATGTTACTTTCAGCTGAGTTGTTTTGCAAAAGAAAATATAAAACGAAAAGCGATCATGCTGGTCGCGCAGCGGCTAGTTTAGTAAATTCAGTGACGCAAATCAATAACTCAAAGGCGATGAGCTGAATTTAATAAAAAAAAACTATGATTTTCGCTTTTGTGGCAAAACTTCTACTGTACAAAAAAATTTTAGGAAGAGGGGAATTCAGCCAATTTCCACATTTATCAACAGTAGAAAAACATGATGAAGACATGCTTATCTATTGTCAGCACTTTGAAGCTCTCCATTCCGACTTCAACCAACGGTTTGAAGATATACTTAAAATGAACATACCTGATTGGATTTTGGATCCTTTTTCAGGATCAAACTCAGAAGAATCTGTAAAATTACAAGAACTAATAGAAGTATCAACAAATGAAGAATTTAAATTTAAGCATAGCTATCAACAGTTCTGGCTTCAAAAGGAGATACTTACACTTTACCCTAGATTATGAGCTGTGGTCTACAAAAATTCTTAATAGCGTTCTTTCATCATATTTAGTGAAACGTGGGTTCAGTGCGGTCACAAATCTGTGAATTAAAAACAGAAACGACTGCAAATTACTGATCGCGGTGATTTAAGCATGCTTCTGACTAAAATAGAGCCGAATATAAATAAATTGATTGCTATGCACCAAGTTCATCCTACACATTAGTTTTACTGTTATTTGTAATTTTTATCAAATGATTATTATCCTTCGCCATCTTAATTTTTGGTGTGTAATGCGAATGTAACTATGGTTGATTTTAAGGAATAATTTTATAATTTCAAGCTACAAGGTGTCTTATTTACAACAACATATTTCTTTACTATGTTCTATATAGGTAGGAAAACAGATACATAAAAGGCCGAAAATTTGTCATTGTATCTCTGTTCACTCGCATAGAATGATAAATTTCCAAGGGGGCGGTGAGTAATTTTTTTCTCTGAAAAGGGGGCGGTAGGTGAAATAAGTTTGGGAACCACTGTGCTAGAGTATATAAAAATGATTAACAAACTGAGGACCCTATTCGGTTTTAATACGCACACAGGTGTAATTATCCATGCATATTCCATAGATATAAAACCATACTAATTACCTCCCTGCTCTTCACATTAAATTTTTCTAAAAGGAAAAATTTCCGTGCTGCTTGTAAAATGTACGGACGATATTTGGAGTTCAAGTGTATTTTCATAATTTTATCAAAGTAAATAGTGGAGTGGAGTGGAGACAACTCTGGGGGGGGGGAGGAAATTTAATTTAATTTTAAAACCAGTGACAGTTACCGACAAATTTTAGGACTTACAGGTTGTGCAATCCTTATTCCATCAGATTAAAAAATTAGTTTACACACCCCAGGAAAAAAATTACCGAAAATAAGCTGTTAAAGCAAGGAATAAAACATTAAAAAAATGTTTTAAAACACGTGAACAAACAAATGTTTTTTTAAATGCTAACTTACAAATTATATCAACCTTACAAACAACCATCCATACAAATTTCACTTTCACCAACAATGTGCATGCATCTCCCAAGTTCTATTTATTTCAATAGCCAGAAAGAGAAAAGGAGGATCCAAACTGTACATTTTTGCCTCGCGCCCTGATAACTCATCGTGACGTGAGTATTACCGATTGCACTTAAAATAGTATAAAAATAATTATGTTGTTTTCTCTGACTCATCTTCACGAATCATGTTAACTACTGACACATGAGATTTTCAATTATTGCAATAATTACGTATGCAGATGCTTTGAAGTGCAACACAAAATCATTTATAACTCTTTATTAATATCGCGTTGCCAGAACCAACCAAATATAAAGCAGTTGCTTTTTTCGTTGAACCGTAATGGTAGAGTATGATAATTAGCGAGAAGTTTCAATTAAAGCACATCTTCAACTTACAACTTTTTAAGTCATTGTTTACAACTTTTAAGTCAACTTTTTAAGTCATAGAGTACAACATTTTAAGTAATAGAGAACTTTGTGTTCTCTGCATTATGTATGTTTCATCGATTTATAGTTTTTCATTAAATATTGAACTTAACTTATTAGCAGTCATCTTGTAAAGAAATTGTTCTATCTCATCGTTATTAATAATTTCGACTTTTTATGTGAAAATACATCGGCTTGGCAGCTGTGTACTGACCCAATTGGATTCGCTCACCTCAGTGTTAATCTATGGCGAAAATGTGTCCAAGGATTGTCGACTTGGATTTTTTTTTTTAAATTGTTCTCCGTAATAGTGAAATCTTACACTTTGGAGCTTAAAAAAAAAAAAAATGCAAATAATATTTTTAAATTGAAATTATTAGGGGGGGGGGGGGAAATCTGGTATAGTGTGTTTTAAACGCTCGTAAATCCCTTTGGTGGATGAAATTTATCAAATGAATCCTGTTGCAAGGTGCAGAAAAGTTCAGGTTATCTGAAAGTACCATTTTTATTGAGTTATCAACATTTAAACATTTATGTAGCTGTAAATAGTAGACACGTTTTCTCCATAGGTTAACACTGAGGTGAGCGAATCCAATAAGGTTAACATACAGCAGCCTTAAGCCAAGTTATCTCGGACTATCCGTATTGAAAGATACATTCGAAAAGTGACTGAGAAATGGTATGAACGAGACCCATCAAACTAACACCTGGAATCTACAAAACAATGGGGTGTACTTCGCAAACGAATATATATATATATATAAGTAAATAAATTAATAAAAGTATAAATTTATGCTTACATAAGTTTGTAGTGAAGTAACCTGCCAAGTATCGACATATAAGGTCGAATTAACTGACTACCGTCGTGGAGAGATCTTTAGTAAACGTGGCTTTGTATCTGCAGACAGCTGTTCGAAATTTGACTCTTCGCACGCTTAGGCCCGTATGCCGATCAAACACTTACGAGAGCAAAGCTCTCGCAAAGCCCCTCCCTTCCGCAGAGGGGTCGCAATCGCGATGCAGATCAAACAGCGAGACCTTTTTCTCTCGTAAATACGAACGTCACGTGATCAAAACTTGCGGCTAGTAGGGAGCTCTCGTAAGACTCGTCTTTTCTCTCGCAAAGCCGGAATAGTCATTCGCTTTGCGAAGGAGAAGGATGTTATCCCTTTCTTTAAGCAGGGAATGGATATTACAAGATACGGATAATCCACTTGAGATGGAAGATGAAGTTTTTATTACAAAAATTTAGACTGTGCAAACATGAATTTATGTGTTTATTACATTTTTTCTACAACATCTTCAGCATTTATGAGCTCTAAAAGCTTTTTATTTCTGACTAACAACTATTTTTGTCTTCCATTATTTTAATTAATGTTTCTAAATTTTGATTAATTTTTAGCAGAATTCCTTGCCGGGATGTTGTTTCGATTTCTTGCACCATAGTTTTTTGGGTTTGAAGAGCCTCAGCTTCAAATTTGCTGCTTCTCTTTTTCTTTTTAATGCTAGATGCTTCCTGCCACGTACTGTTGAACTGTCTAGAAAATAATAAAAAATACATAGTAAATGAGATAGCACATGGAATAGAGCTATTATGTCATACATAAAAATCAACATATGTTATTTCATAGAAGTTATTGTCACAGATTATATAGTAAAACTGCAAATAATTATGAAGAAGAGTTCTATGCAGGCATTTACATAAAACTATGTATGTTACGTAAAACATACAATTGTTTAATTTCTATAAAGTATGGTACTAAAAAAATTTTAATTATCTCCAACAATTTCAGTCTGAAATTTATATTTTAAAACTTGTTACAAAAATTTGATTTAAATTTATCAAAATCCAAATAACTTACTTGATGATTGAGCAATATGCCAAGACTTTGTTTCTGCTGTTTTAGTGGTAGTTACAATCTCATGTATTGTAATTCACTTTGAATAACAACAACTTTCTGGGGGGGGGGGGGAATTAATTAGTATAAATAGCAAATAATTTTACTTTAAATTTATTTAAAAAATTCAAATTTTCCAAAAGCATTATGAAACAAACATTCATTTTGTTAGTTACAATAGCTATTTTTTTCTCTGGGATTTTTCTTAGCTTTATGATTATTAAATACATAGTTGCATTTAACAATCATAAAGCTAAACATAATTCTGATATATGACTGAGCATTGGCAGTAATCTTTTGAAGCACAATTATTAAATTTATATTTGCTATTTCAGTGTACAATGTCATGGTCTCAATCCCCACCCTCAAATATTAATAATGCGGTGATCTTTACCTGGTAACAAAGCCTCCTGCAACAAAATATTTTGATCTTTGTTTAATGATTAACTAACAGCATTTTTAAAAATTTATAATAAGATTTATAAACAAAAATAGAAATATGATATTCTTGTACACAAATGCCAGAAAAGTCTAACAGAACATTTTTAGTACTTAATTGTCCCTTAAATAAGCATTAGGACATTTTAAAATTTTGCTTTAATTAAATTTATTTATGATAAATATCTTGCAATGTAAAAATATGATATATTATAAATAGCATTGAAAATGATTAAAAGAAATTCTAAAAAACAGGTAATTAAATACAAAATTAATAGTTTACTTACCATCCATTTTTTTCTGTTTTAAAACAGCCTACAAGTAAAAAAATAATAATAAAATATTAGGATATTGCTAAAGTCAAATTACATTTTTTTCTTTTCAAATACAACTGAAATTACTTACCAATGCAGATGAATAGAATGACTCATCAGTGATGCCTTCACTGCACTTTTTTCTCGATCTCCTCTAATGAAAAATTTGATGTGACAATTTTATCTACAAAATGTAAAAGAAACAGCCACGTTGATCGAAGTCAAAGCGCGGGTTTTTTCCAATACTGTATACTTTTTCTTGAACCCCAACGCAAGGAAGCAATTAAAATGCCGTGTTTGAGGCAGTTCAGTCGGACGGTTTCGCTAAATTGACCGTCGAATCCCCCCCGCAGGTTAGGGTTCATGAGGGACCCCAGCTCCCGCAAAAGGGAGGAGAAAAAGGGCGTGGCTTGACCATATAAGGTTTCCTTACACATCTTGACGTCATCATTTGCGGAAGCGCAAATTGTTTGATCAGCATAGCTAAAAAGAGTGCTCACCCCCTACTCTCGCAACAACCCCCCGTTTGCGAAGCGAGACACACAAAGCTCCAGCGTTTGTTCTGCATACGGGCCTTGACCATCGGCTACTTGACAAAAATGTTCCATCGGCTACTTGACAAAAATGATCTCATCTTTCAAACTTACCGAGAGATGGCGCCAGCAGTGGCACTGAAACCCAGTTCTGGAAAGCAGTAGATTCATTTGACACTTTCGCGATCGAACACGCTATGGAAGTTGAGTCCTTTTAGTGTTCACTTAACTTCGAAGTTGTGTCGTCTACAATGGTTACTCGACGAAAAAGATCACCCTTGCGACTCTAGTCTACCGAGACACGAAATTAAAACATTCGCTAACTAAAGAAACCATTCAACGGAACTCACGTGCAAGACAACGCGTCACGCCATGGAGAAGACAGTGTCTCGTTGATAGCACGATACACACCCTTGTCATTGTTTTGAATTAAAATCGTGGGGACGGGTACTGCTGAGAATGGCCTTGTATCGCTACGGCCGATTCAACTGCGTACGTTTGTAGAGCTCTTTCTGGCAAATCACTCCCCAGCGGCGGTTCCAAAACTCAGTTTGCTACGGAAATATTAAAACAGGATGATGAAATAGAAAGTTTGAAAGAGTCAGCTACTTAAGAGGTCAAATATAATTATGAGGTAGAGTTGGTATCAAAAAGTTGTAAATCTTGAAATGTATTATTAAATACATAAACAATGTATTTTAAGATCTACCAATTGTCGTATTTATTTATTCAATAATGTATGTTAAATAAATAAATTTTATCAGGTATTTTAGATCTCTCTAAGCTGTCTCTAATGCTAGTATATATATATATATATATATATATACTAGCATTATTGCCCGGCGTTGCCCGGGTAGATATATAGATATAAAATATTTCATGCATTCCATCAAAAAAATACTGGGCTACACTCCCGCTCTTCATGTTCATCTGGCCAGACAGAATGCGCTTAGCACGTTTTTACTGAAATGATACACAAACAATAAGAAAGAAAGAAACTTTGAGCCTGCGGACCTTCGTCTGATTTTAAGGTCATTCCCAACCCTCTTTCTCCCGCTCATTGGAATTTACCCCCCCCCCCTCCGTCATCCTCAAACCACCCCTCTTAACGCAGCTGGTTGAGGAGAATCCACAGGGGGTAGACGCACCTCTATCGGGCACAAAAAACATTAAAAAATTAATTAAAAGAAAACTAATTGAGCCCCAAATTTCGTTTTTCCTGATTTAAGTTTCTCGGGTCCAAAACATTAACTGTGCCGAATTTGGTCCCGGTGGGTGAAACAGTCTATGATTCTATAGCGGACAAACAAACAGACAAGCTCTTTTATATATATATTATATATATATATATATATATATATATATATATATATATATATATATATATATATATATATATATATATATATATATATGTGTGTATATATATATATATATGTATATATATATATTTATATATATATATATATATATATATATATATATATATATATATATATATATATATATATATATATATATATATATATGTATATATATATATATATATATATATATATATATATATATATATTATTTTTTTTTTTTTTGAAGGTTTCAAATGTTCGTAAAGCGCCTATTGAAATTACACGTTATTGAGTTCGCGCTAAGTTTCATTTATTCCTATTTTTCTCGCACGATAGATAGTATAGAATATTTTGGATTTCTCAATGAGTTGCTAGAGGCAAACTGTTTGTTCGATAAAAATGAATAAGTAGTGTCCATTGCCATATAAGTACATTTGATAATTTGACCGTTTCATGACTTCGGATGTCACCTCTGGTAACTGTAGAAAATTGTAACATCCTAGTTTTACAGATGCATTTGTTGATCTGAGCTTTGTGAAATCGGACTTAATTTGCATGAACGAGGAGGAAATTCACAACAAACCACGATAAAAACTGTTTTAATGACAGTTGAAAACAAACAAACAAAAAAATTTCGATGTTATAAAACATTATTTTCTCCAGGATATGAAATATATTTTAATATATTTAGAATAAGAAAAATTTGAAAAAAAAATTTTGTGTGGTTTTAAAGGGAATTGCATTCATGCTAAATAGCACAGTGAAATAATTAAATCTAAAAAACGCGAGTTTTGAATTTGAATGCTCTGAATCAGAAGTAACTTTTTAATTTCGCATACTCTTACAGAAATTAATTTAAAAATTATATTATTTCTGGTCAAATTCGAATTTCATTTATACATTATTCATACTTATGTTTCTTTTCTGGCAACATGTACTACGTGTACATGACGCTCCTCTGAATATAATAAACTTTATTTTTATCGAAATTTATTCTACAAAATTGTGTTATCGTCGATGTATATATATATATATATATATATATATATATATATATATATATATATATATATATATATATATATATATATGTATGTATGTATGGATATATGAGCTGTTTATTTGGAGTACCTCACTTTTTGAAAAAAATCAAGTTAATAATAACATTAATAACAATTTAATGGTAGCTCTTCATTTTAAAAATAACTTTAAAAAAATAAATAAATAAAACTATCAATATAGTGAGAATCTACTGAGATTTTAAACATCTCGATTTAAAAACAAAGTCACTTATGCCACTTTCAAAATGCCTCCTATTTATGTATATATTCACAATCATGTGCAAGATATAAAAAAGAAACCTCCCCGGCGGGGAATCGAACCCCGGTCTCCCGCGTGACAGGCGGGGATACTGACCACTATACTACCGAGGACTCGGTGATAGTTAGTTTAGTACTATACTTCTGAGGTGCTCCGTATAGACATGCCATCGGTGAGGGCTGTATGTAAAGGCACTATCTATTAGTGTTCGTAAATTTGTGGGTAGCTCACATTCGCAAGGAAATTCAAATATAAAGCAATGGAAGAAAGCTTTGAATATTCATTCGAATCATGACTTAGGCTGATCATTTTAAAATTCTGTTTCTTATTAGTCAATCCAATTGAAAATTGATAGTTCCATTTCGTTAAAAAGTTTTAGATTCCCGTTAGAATGCAGATCAGTTAAGATTTTTAACTATAAAGAAAACTGATGATTGAAAAAATTTGGGAAAAAAAGGAACTCCATAGAAAAAAAGAAATGCAGTTTTGGAATAATAGGAAAGTAATATAACGAGAAAAAAAAAACTTTGAAAATCAGAGGCATTTGATTGTACTTTCTGTTTGATTTACTCTTTTATTTTTTTTTTGGCATAAATTAAACTTTTTTCGAAGTTACTGTTATTCACACCTATTACCGAAACAGAATAGGAAGCAAATAATTTTAGCGATGACTTATTGCTACCGAGAAGATTTTGGTAATGCCATTGACTAATTTTGAACTGTAATTAGGAATCGGCAAAATCTTTATTACTAGAAATTTTATTAACTAGAAATTATTTAACTGTTTGACGGAAGAAATAAATTTAATCATTAAAACATTTTTAAATTCCCAGTCACACAGTAAGTGACATACAGAAAATTCAGCTCTTTAAAGCAAACTATTTATGGGTTATTATGGACTCTTGATAGTCATTGCTCGTCATGGCTGCTGAAAAATATTTCTTTTTTCTGGCTTAAATTTCTTGTTTCTTTTTAATTTTTTCCCTTAGTGTAATTTTGCCAAAAATATAGTAGAAAATGTATGATTTTGCATCGCATTCACTAAAACAATATTTAAAAATGCTATTTTACTGTATTATTGGGAAAAATAGGCTTTATGAAGAATTTCTTTTCTGCATCCACCATTATTGATTAATTATAACAACGTTCTCTTTCGTAGTCCCTTATTATTCATAAATTGTTTTAAAATGAATGAGTACGCGTATATTTCGCTCAACTGCACGTTTTGAAATTTATTGCAACTATTGTCACTAGATGACGCTGTCTTTTTGATTTCAGCCATTTGCTTTTTTTTTTTCTTTCCAATTTTACCGCAGGTCGCAGCTGAATAAGATATACCGCCTTTCGAATTTATAAAACAGAAACATGGGATTGGTGTCTCCATAAAAAGAATATGTCCCTACTAATTTCCAAACAGAAACTTTTTGGAGCAAAATCTGAAAAGCAAAATATATGAAAGGGTAAAATTTTCTCAAATAAAACATTATTCTTACATTATTTTTTTTTCTGTATTTCCAATGGCAGGCAAAATTTAAAAAAAAAAAACACAAAAATACAATAGAAAAAACAAAGTACAAAACAAATAGAGAGAAAGGAAAATCAGCATTTGCCCCTAAGTTTTCTCGCTTTCCAATACCGCTTGAAAATATCTCTGGGCACGATGCAAACGCAGAAAATTCATTTCGTTGGATGAATTGCACAGGGGACAGACAGTACGTGTTGAGAATATGCCTATCTCGAACAAGTGTTTAGCGAGGCAGTCATGACCTGTGATCCTGCGAAAAGACTCCACAGTATTACACCTGGGGGCATTTGGGACATATCTCATGTTGTCAAGCCAGGCCTTACTGCGATTTCCATTTATACTCTCCTAAATGAAATAGAGTCTCATCGTTTTGCGAATGAATAATCTCATTGAATGGTATGGGACTGGTTTATTTGAAATTAGACGTACCTTTCTTAGCTAAACGATCTGTTAACTCATTACCAGGGATCAAGGCCCGATTTAGAAAACTCTTGACTATAGGCACAACTCGGGATGGGGGTAGGGCCTTTTTATCGCATGGGCAAATCGGGACTTTGCCCAGGGCCCTCTGATGCTAGGGGGCCCCAAAACCCCCTTGGAGTATGCACCTAGTACTTCTAATAGTATGTATAGCCCATGGATAGTTCTTATTTTTATAAATGTTCGTAAGGGAGGGGGCCCAAATAGCATCTGCCCAGGGGCCCCCAGCTTTCATAATCGGGCCCTGGATGGGGGCCCCCTAACACTGATGTGGGCGTAATATTTCCAAAATTGATACACCAAAAAAATAATCATGAATCATTGTGAAAGTACCATTTTACCAAGAATTGGCTATTTGAAGCGTAGACTCCTAGAACATTATCAAATAACGAAAAGCAATACGACATATTAACCTCATCATTAAAACACCAATACAATGCAACCAGAAAAACTTATTAACCCTTATATACACTATAAAATACATATGAGGAACTATACATATAAATATACATATGATGAACCAATCAATCAAATTTGAAAGGATATATAAAAAAAAATTGTTATTAAAAAGGGTAAAATAAAAAAAAAATGAATTGGGGATTTTTTTTTTCTTTTAAAAGAAAAATTTTGAGGTGGGCCCCCCAACATTCGGGGGCACCTAGGCCCGGGCCTAATGGAAAATCAGGGCCTGCCAGGGATTCCACAATGTGAAGGAATTCACCGTAAAATAATATGGTTTAATTGGGACTTAAAGTCTCAATTAAATTAATCAGAGATAGACATTCAAGGATAATTTTATCATTATAGGGTAAAGATGATGTAATAGTCTTGACTGCTGCAATGGAATCAGAAGAAAGGAAAAAGAAAAAAAACACAAATTTTTGGTTAGGAAAAAAGCTGCACTAATGCTATTCCTATGGCCTCTATTTCGCCATCAATGGCGGTGGCTAATTTAATGATTGGAGAATAAAAATAGAAGATATCGCAATGGACTCTAGCGCATTAACAGTTCTCTTAGAGACGTCTGTATATTTAAGAATCCATTCGTTTTCTGGGTATCGCGTAAAAATTTATTCTAAAGCAAGAATTTTTAAAACTGTTTGATCAGTACCATATTTAAAAACAGGTTTTAACAAATTTGTATGATGTTCGATCTGGGTTATTCCAAGCGGATCTGATGGTAATGGAATTAGAATTTATATAACCACTCGCTTAGGAATTATTTTGAACTAATTTGAATATTTTTTCCCTCAAAAGCATTTAAAGGTTGACTCTGGAGAACATATAATAAAAAAATTAACAAAATATGTTTGACTACTTAAATTACATTTTTTATCTGTGAAATAAGAGGTTATACCTAGAATGTTAAAATTTGTTATTGATGAAGGTATCTAAACTCAAAACTTCAAAGTGAAGAGATTTAAATTTAAAAAAAAGACTTCCGTGATTTATTATGTTTATCAAAGATATTCTGCATCAAACGTATCCTGCAAATCTTTTAATACAAAAATAGTGTAATGAATTTAGTCTCAATTTTTTTCCAACGTCAATTATTCATTTCTCCAAACTCTTCTATTCGTTTCATAAAAAAATTTAGCATACTTTTAAAGTACATTAATATGTGCAAATACATTTATCTGAAGTAAAAATTTCCTAGGAAATAACGTTACTAGAATTTGTGACTGATTTTTTTCAACCATGAATCATCCGGAGAACTGACAAATTAATACTGTAGTAGGTTAATCTAATTACAGTAAATATCGTTTAAGGGGATGAGGGACCCTAAACCATGATTTTTTAAATTTTCAATTTTTATCTCTATTCACAAAATGAGAATAATTTGAGTTCATTTTTAGTACAATTGAAGACCCTTAGAATTCAAAATAAGATATTTTTGGGAGAATAATGCCTGTTTTTCAAATTTATTTCAAAAATTCTAGCATTTTTCAAAATGCTCCATGTGAATTCAAAATCCTTAAAAAAACCTTAATTTTTTAATATAAGTTTACCGTGTATATATAAACATAAATGTGCATTGATTTTTATTTTGTATGAATCTAAAGCCATAGGTAATTTTTTTTTATCTGTCAGTTATTTTTTATGTTTTTGCTTTATTTCATGGTCTTTAAATTTGAAAAATATTCGCGGTTTCAAAGAATTATGCACCTTTTTGTGGCAAATACTTCAATAAACAATCTTGAGAAATTTGAAAGAAATCAGGAGAAAATAAATTCGAGTGGAGCATTTTGAAAAATTCTAACATTTTTGTAACCTTTATAGTCGTGATCCGACAAATCATTATCATGTAGAAGTAATCATAACTGTAGCACCAACTCTTATTTACATCTGGTTTATTGACACATTAAAATCTTGGTTAAATAAATCATTTACAAAGGTTCGTTCCTACGACGTTACTAAGCTCATGAGAGCCGGGCTCATTATTCAAAGTCCGTACGAGACCCTCTCTCCGTACGCTTGTTGACCCTTCAACAGTCCAAATCTATCCTCCCCCTTCGTTACCGGCGTCTGTATTTATCCATTCTTCTCAGCGCCTTCTCGAACCATCCATGACGAATTTTCTTTCCTGCCGACTTTTCCAAGGTAAAAGCGCGCCGCTAATGGATTTCACAAATCATTCTAAATGATTTGCGTCCTTTTAACTATTGTCGCACTTCTCCAGAGGTGTATATCGTTCGACACCTGTTTGCGTTTCTTTTGGGCTCATTGAAGACGCTATTACTCACGTTCATCAATTCCACTTAAGAATGGAAGACGAGAGTCTGACAATTTTTGAACAACTTTTTGAAAAACAATCCTTATTCTTGCAAAATACTTATTTGTGAAAGCTAAGTGCCCTCAATGTGCTAGAAAGGAATATTAATTATTCCCATTTTATGTATAGAGTAAAATATTGAAAATAAAAAAAAAAAACGAGATTGGAGATCCCTTGTCCCCTTAATCAAATAAGTTGTCATTCCTAATTTACTAGGAAGTACTCAAAAGAGAGTCTACTACTGAAATACGATAATAAGCATGTCATTTATATTTAAATTTGATCCGATGGAGAAATGAAATTTGTTGTAGTTTAGGTCATTTACCAATTCCCTTAATTTTTCCTCTTAGAATAAAATCAGTTGACTCACATTTTCTCAGCTATTTTTCAAATCCTACTATTAGTTCACACTCTCTCTATATATATATCTTGTTCAAATTTTCAATCGTTAATAAAAGTACTTTTTATTCATCCACTCAAGTTCAAATACATTTTTTTAAACTTGTAGTGGATGACACTTGATGTTAATAAAGTTTTTTCAAATATTAATTCATTAATTAAATTTAATTAATCAATTTTAGTTTTAGACCATATATATCTTGTTCAAATTTTCAATCGTTAATCAAAGTACTTTTTATTCATCCACTCAAGTTCAAATACATTTTTTTAAACTTGTAGTGGATGACACTTGATGTTAATACAGTATTTTCAAATATTAATTCATTAATTAAATTTAATTAATCGATTTTAGTTTTAGACCTAGAGCGTCTCTTGCTCTTGAATAGTAATTTCCCTCTTGTTACTGTGTAAACGGTAGCACTGCGGTAGCGCGGGCTTCTCCCGTCCTGTAGGTTGCGAGATCGAATCCCCAACCTGACAAACTTTTTCTCCCTCTTTCCTCCCCTCCTAATCTCGCACAGTAGGCAAGGTTCTGGCAGGCAATCCTTTTTTCTAATTCCTACTATTAGTTCACACTCAAATTTTTCTTTGTTGACCTAAGTAGGAATGGACTTTAAAATTTTTTTTATATATATTACTTGTTCATGTCTGTTCGCCCTCTTCGATACAACTTGCTTCCCTTTCCCCCGTCCATTTTTCTGATGCCTTTGTAATCCAAGATGAATAAAGAATGACACAGACGAGTAGAAACAGAGCTAAAGACTTGAGCTAATCCAAGGAATGTGGGAGAGTGAACTGTGACATACACAGGAAATATACTACCGAACTTTCAGTTCAGAGGGAGTTAAGACACCCCCTTCTCTCTCCCCCCTACAAAAACTGCTGTAGATCATAGAGAAAAGCACATTGAACTGATGGCAGTTTTATAAAGGAAAATGAAGCATTGATTACGATTCCTTAAGAGATAATTTGAAACTTTCCAGTTATATTTAACGTACGGGGATGGTGGACTTTCAAATTACCAAAAATCGAGCAAAAATTGGAATTTTTTGGGGGGATGTATTAATATTTTAAAAACATGTAAATATTGGAATGAAATGCATTTAAAATATGTAGTGAAAAGTAAAATGAAAACTTAATGGCTTTACAAAAGTTAGTATTAAAGGTAGGTGAAAAAACATGCTTTAAATGTATTTTTCTCAAAATGAGTAATTTCCAGATTTGCAAGTCTTTAAAATGCTCCTCGCGTCATAATTTTTGACGAAAGTTTATGAAATTTATAATAAAGACTCCTGTAATACATGAAAATAAAATTATGTATCCATTTTAGGATTCGAGGTCATTAAGGTTATCAAAGTTTAACTTAAGTGTACAAAAGTACAAAAATTTCAAGAAAATTCAGAGTACAAGCATAAAAATATTTCCTGAAAATTAACTATTCAACGAAAGTACAAAAAAAAAAATACATAACTCTGTTCAGAAAGTATTTATAAGCAATATAAATGCAAAATTAAGGGGAAAAGTTTAAAATTGAGTCGCAAGGAGCAGTTTAAAGAAGGGTAATTTAATTTCAATTTTTTAATTATAAAATATTTTTTTAAAAATATCTATAAAATTTTATAAGGTGTTTAATATTGTTAGACTTTAATGAATATATAAGCAAAGTTTCATATCTCTGTGGCAAAAATTTCAAAAATCGCTGTGAAAGGTCCACCATCCCCTTAATGAATATACTCTCAGATTACTTAAATATAATGCACAAATTAACCGAATTGTGAAAAAAAATAATAATAAGATCAACTCTTAAACGATGAGGATCATGTATTTGAATAAAAAAATTCCGGTAGTCGAACACTTTATTACAATAAAAAATAACAAATAGTATAACGCTTGCACGATATTTTCGAGCGTAGGAAAAACTTCTAAATTCGATAAATAACCCCCTCACCCCATATTTGTCCCTTTTAAAGATTTTTTAAAAATATTATTATTAACTGGGAAGGAAATTCTGCATTAGTTTGGTATAATTCTGAAATCTATTTTTTTTTTCAAATCTTTTCTCGCAGCAAAATTGTGGATTTCTTTTTAAAGTGGAGAGGAATATTTTTTAAAAAATTTTACACCCAGCGGCCGGAATTTTAGATTTCTCTCCTCCAAGAAAAGCCTTTGAAGTATATATATAAATCTACACTAAAAAAACGAAAACGTCTTTTTTATTTAAATGCTGGTTAACATGTTTTACGAGAAAAGCTATATCTAATTCATCAAGTTTTTGAACTTTGATCTTTATTAATTGAACATCGTAGCATTTGACGTCCAGAGTAGTCATATATTTTCAGGAATAGTGTAGAAATAAGTTTACAAGCAAAAAGTAATGTCCTTCCTTCATAATGACATGTTACGTCACCACTAGTTTATGATACGAGAATGATAAAATCCCGTTGACAAGGTTGATACATGGAAGCAAAAATGCCCCCCCACCCAGGAAAAAATTGCAATTTTTTAATAAGCGAAAATATTTTCCATTTGATGGAACAATCTGCAGGCATCGAATGAATACACGGCTACAGTTCGTCAAATGAGATATGTTTTCTTAAAGGGAAAATACGCTAGTCCATATCACTTCCCCTTTTTCGGTGAAATATTGAGTAATATGACAGTGGCTTTCAACCTTACAATTATAAGCACCCACTTAACGCTTTAATAAGAGTCATTTTTCCACTTAAGATTAATAGTGTTGCATCCCATCTCTCTTACAACTTAACTGAACTTTCAGGATGAATCAGCAACCATCATTATATTGATAAATCCTCTATAATCTGCCGGCTAATGGTTGGTACACTAGCGATCATCATTCAAACGGAAAATGCTTTTTCCGAAATGCCTTATTTACATTTGAAGGAGAGTGTTCTTTTTACGGGGACGGGGTTTGCCCCGCCCTAAGGAAGAGCAAGTCCATTCGCGGAAGACCACAAACGACATACCACAAAAGACTGCAGAACTGGAAGCATCCTTCCGCTCGGGAAAGTGGAGCTACTGCTAGCATCAAATCTCGCCAAGGCTGTGCTAGGAGAGCGCAGGGGAGAAAATTTATCAGCCTTCCATTTTGTGTGGGAGATTATTCACTTCGGGAGTTCCTTACAAAACAACCACTGAATGATTTAAAACACGAGAATTTTCCAGTGAGGCCAAAACTCCTTGACATTATGCATCTATATATATTCCCTTGACATAATTTTATTATTGCAGGAAATTTACTGCAATTTTTTGAAACTAGAAATTTGAAGCTCTGGATGTATTTGAGGAATTAATCTCAAAACAGAGATGTATCATCGTCTTTTGTATTCGTAAACATTGGCGTACAGATAATTTGGTGGGCTACATTTATTACACGCAAAACGTAGTAATCTCTAGTTAGCTAACGTTAAATTTCTAGTTAGCTTCAAAATTTACTGCAATTTTTTGAAACTAGAAATTTGAAGCTCTGGATGTATTTGAGGAATTAATCTCAAAACAGAGATGTATCATCGTCTTTTGTATTCGTAAACATTGGCGTACAGATAATTTGGTGGGCTACATTTATTACACGCACAGACGTACTTTTGTTTTTATGTATCTAATATTTTTGATGCCTTAAACAACTCCTCGGGTCATAAAAATTTTAAAAATTATATCCGTTTAGAGCTCCCGTAACTGGCTATGCTAGGAGGCTATGCTAGGAGAGCGCAGGGGAGAAAATTTATCAGCCTTCCACTTTGTGTGGGAGATTATTCACTTCGGGAGTTCCTTACAAAACAACCACTGAATGATTTAAAACACGAGAATATTCCAGTGAGGCCAAAACTCCTTGACATTATGCATCTATATATATTCCCTTGACATAATTTTATTATTGCAGGAAATTTACTGCAATTTTTTGAAACTAGAAATTTGAAGCTCTGGATGTATTTGAGGAATTAATCTCAAAACAGAGATGTATCATCGTCTTTTGTATTCGTAAACATTGGCGTACAGATAATTTGGTGGGCTACATTTGTTACAAGCACAGACGCACTTTTGTTTTTATGTGTCTAATATTTTTGATGCCCTAAACAACTAACTCCTCAGGCCATAAAAATTAAAAAAATTATATCCGTTTAGAGCTCCCGTAACTGGGTATTATTACGGATAATTTGAAAATCACCGATTTGCAGCGTAAATCAAAAAGTTTTATATATAGAATACTATTCAAAAAAGGAAGCCCAAAATCCTAGGAAAATATCTTTCAATGACATAGAGATGAACATCATATATTTTTAAAATTTATAATCCATTGAGAGCGAAGAATATAGGAATGCAGTATACTCTGAAATAAAAATTTTAAATTAGCTTAGATCAATAAGTCGGATGTTTTATGCTTTTACGATAAAATAAAAGACTAAGGATTATGTAAAACAAAATTAGATTAATTTGTAACTTTATTGGAATTTAATGAAATGATAAACAAATAACTAGCAGCTGAAAAGAAACATATCAAAAACAGAATAATAAAATTTATGTTCCCCGTGCTCCTTAAAAGACTTTTATTTCTTCCTGTATCTTAGCGCTCTCACCATGTTTAAAGCTTCTAAAAGCATTATCTGGTATACCGTAAAGCTTAGGAAAGTTTGCTTTAGTGTTTAGTTCTTCCATGTTAATTGAAAATAAAGTCGTTTTGAAAAGGAATATTCAGTTGATACTTAGCTAACTTATAATTATGAAAAAATAAGTATGATAATAATGTTAAAATGTAATACTTAATATTCATGGATACCGAAGATATCGCTGTAAAATTTTCAGCCTAATGAATTAGAATTAGAAGATTCGCAGAAGATAAAATAGTATCATCGATATGATATGCAATATATGACAAAGCATAACAAATACGCATGTCATAAAAGTCGTGTTATAATTTTTCTGTTATGAAAATAATGCATTTTTAGTCATGCTTATATAAATCTATGTATAAAATTACAATCCTTTGATAAGTTTTATGAATTAATAGTTTGTAATAAAGCATTTTTTAAGCGTTAATAACAGGGATTTGTTTATTTATGCATTTCATCTTTAAAAATTTTATTCTACTTAACTAAATACATATTATAAATGTAAACTATTATCGTACTTTCAATACGAGTTTTTTTTTTTAAATAGTCGGTCCTGTTTAAATTTTTAAGCTTTTCAGTTACTTCTAGTAGCTCAGTAAAGGGATTTTCCCCTAATTATATGTATAGGGAATTCCAAGACAGTTGAGAGGAATCCACTTTTCATTTCTTGTTCATTCACTACATATTTAGATGGCAGGTTAAGAACTTCAGTTACTCTTTCCAATTTTTCTCCTCGAAGTTTTGACTGCGTTTGGGTTGTCTTAACGTTTAGATGTTTTTGCTATCAGAGGAATAATACTTATCCTCTATGATAAAATTCTCGTTAAGGAACGCCTAACATAATTTACATAATTTTGATCATGAAGTTCAATTATTTATAGTCAAAGTCGGATAATTCGAGGTACGGGGAGCCAGTGTAATAGCCTGAGATGCTTTTACAAGGAATTCTTTAGAAATCCTTGTACTCATCGAGATCTCTGACTTTGGTGCCAGATATTTCAAACTATCTTGATTATAAGCTACAACAATTCAAACGATATCCTTTCCCTGTCATTATGTAGACCTTATAAAAGGATGTCGTGGGCTTTCATCAGCACCAAGTAGCAACAAATCGTTTGAGGAGCATTTAAGTATTTATACAATAATCTAATGACCTCCTCTGTCTGACTTTAGACTCTACAGAGCATTTATCAGACAGTATGGATAGATCTGTATGAGTTTATAGTCAACTACCAGCAACAACTGTAAATGTTGTATAATTTGTGCAGGCACTGGAAAGGGCTGGCAAAACCACATTCGCATTTTCAAATCTCACTGAAGTAGCCTGGTTTCTTCAGCGGGAAGCATTAAAAAGGTAGGTGCCTATAACATTTTCATTTTTCAAATTTTGAATATACGAGTAAGTTTAGCAAATTAGCACACAACAGGGGCGAAGGAATCGGTCTATGATTCCGAAATTTCTAAAAATGCTCCTTTATCATATTACAATTATATCCGAAAATGAAAATAACGAGAAACTACGAATACATGTAAAATGTTTACAAGTACGTTTTTCAAATTAAATTTTAATAACTATCTGCAGCTCTGGCTGCTGTCAGAATGTGAACACATATTTACTCCGTCTATCCTGGAGATATCACTATTGGAACAATTACTGGAATCTGCTTTTCAGAAAAAAAGTATGTTCAATTGATAGAAATCTACGCATGTTCTGGACACCATAATATGATGATCGTTTTCACGTAAATAAGTCCTAATATATCTGAATTCCATTCCAACTAATTTAAATGGTCAAATGGATAATTTATTATCAAGAAAGAAAAAAGTGATTTAGGTAGTTTGACCTCTATCGGTAAGAAGTTAATGAATTAGAGGTCGGCACGAACAAAATCTGACTATTAGTCATAGGGATAATATAACTCAGATGAACTAATTTTCAATTACGTAAATGTTCAAAAGTTAAACATAATTACGAGGATAGGTCTAAAGTGAAAAACTAAAATAAGGAATGAGATGGACATATATTACCGTAAATGTATTTTTCATCGGTAAACATATTATCAAATGCAAAACGCATAAAAGGTGACTATAATACAAGAAAAGTGCTTTAGACCCAGAAGGAAAAGAAATCGTGGAATGTCTTGCTAGCGTGTTTTATTTCGTAAGACTAGTAATACTTGCTTCACAGGAATACACGTTAAACAGCATCCCCCCCCCCTTTTTTTCATATGAATGAAAAGCGATTCTTCGGAAGGCAAACCCAATAATGTAAATCAACAGACTAGAAATCAGAGAACAACAGGAGAGAAAACTGTGAATATATTTACTGCTTTTGTAATACGTCTCTCGAAGGCATCCAACGTATTTATATACTGCGAATGTATCTTTCATCGAAAAGCATATTATAAAATTGAAAACCCATAAAAGGATTAAAGAAAAGTGCTTCCGACCCCACGGGAAAGGAAATCATGGAGTATCTTGCTAGCGTGATTATTACGTAAGACTAGTAATATTTGCTCCATGGTTCAGTCATGGAGTTTGGATCCGATGACTTTAATATTTAATCACCATATTGGTATACTTCGGATATTCCGTGCCGAAATGACTTTCTCGTCGAAAACATGCGCCTCCTATGAAAACATAGTCATCGTTCAATGAACAAAATTATTGAACGAGTCTAGTTGGAAGATGAATTACAGGCCTTTATGTGTACGTACGCACACGTATATGAGGATAATATTTATCTTTCCAGTAATTATAGTGGGAGTGATTTTATAAAAGGAATGAATCAATCTATCAGTGAACATGTGTAGTATCGCCTGATATTATCAGTAAACATCTATCAGTAGCATGTGTGGTTTCAGTTCGGAATTGAAGCCCGAAACTCAAAAATTAATTAAGTGGTGCTCTGGACAAGAAAGGAAAATGAAATGCGGAATTTCGTTTTCTTTCCATCGAAAGAAGACGAAAGTACGTCAAATGAATCATAAAATTCTATCTGTAGTACTTATTAGAGATGCGACATCGATGTCGATGTTTTAAACATCGATTTATTGAATCCGATGTTTTTTTAACATAGATGTTTTGTGCTCGATGTTTTACGTTGTCTCGATGTTTTTTTTTAATGAAAAAGTACCGTAATAAAAAAAATTTACCACGTAGCATAATTTTCACACTCAGTAAATGTAAGTCTGAATTCTGAAAAGGACGAATACAAAAGGGGGAATGATTCTTTAGCAAACAGACAAATGGCAATTAACAACCAATGAACCAATCAGAGCGCTTGGAATGTTCCTGACACTCCAAAACCTTCCATGGGGTTTTATTTTACAAATAGTGTATACACGAGTGCATCCATTTAAGTTTTTGTTTTGTTCTGGTTTTATATAAGTTGACGTTAATATTATTAGTAAGATGCCTCCCAAAAGTACCGTTTGGAAATATTTTTACAAAACCACTGACAAATTGGCGAAATGCAATATTTGCTTTAAGTTCCTCAAAATTTCTGGCAATACCACGAATTTATCTGGACATTTGAAGGCAAAACATGGCGGTATTTACAACGAGAATTTTGAGTCATCAATGTACCCCAAAGCAACCAAGTTTTTGTCATTTGTGCCTGCCCAATCAGAGAGTAAAATTAAATCACCCCCTCCCCCCCCCACGACTAACGGAAGTAACATTAATGTTAGAGATTACTAAACCAGTTTTAAAAAATGGATGTTCTAAGACATCGATGTTTAAAAACATCGATGGTTTTTGGGCGATGTTTTATTAGCATCTATGTTTTAATATTGAATATCGATGTTTCAAAACATCGATGTTTTGTTATCGATGTCGCATCACTAGTACTTATGTTTTCTTTCGACGTACGATAAAAATTTCACATTTTTGTGCGGGCAAATGCTTATTACACATTTATACAGACATCTGAAATAAAAATTCTGTCATATTAAACCCACGGGCTAATTTAGATGAAATTTTGCATTGTCACTCTTTAGGACCCCCAGGAAAATGTAGGTTTCAGCGAACGATGAACATCCCACCCCTTCGAACAGGACTTTTTGGGGAAGCCCCCCCTTTTTTTTAACATCTTGCCTTTACTAAGGTATCTTCTTCCTAGTATCACTTTTCTATCTCTTAAGGTTGCTGTGTAGTAACCTTATTGGATTCACTCACCTCAATGTTAACCTAAGGAGAAAATGTGTCCACTATTTAAAGCTACATAAATGCTAATAATCCAATAAAAATGGTATTTTCAGATAGCCTGAACTTTTCTGCTCCTTGCAACAGGACTCATTTTATAAATTTCGTCCCCCAAAGGAATTTATGAGCGTTTAAGACACACTATACCAGATTTCTCCCCCCCCCCCCCGAATAATTTAAATAAAAAAATATTATTTGCATTCTTGTTTTAACTGAAAAATGCCCGAAGGTGTAAAATTTCTTCTTCTACTACGGAGTACAATTTAATAATAATAATAAAAAAAAAATTCAATCCAAGTCGGCAATACTTGGACACATTTTCTCCACAAGTTAACATTGAGGTGAGCGAATCCAATAGGGTTAGTTCACAGCAGCTTTAAGTCCAAACTTCGACTGGTGGAGAGATGGATTAGTTTCTGATGGTGAAATACTTAGGATGCTCCAGAGTGAGAAGGCGTCTTTTTCTTCCCGGCGAGGAAAACGGAAAAATTCTGTGTATCGCCAAATACTACAATAGTAAGTTATCCATTATCGAATATTAAATTATGTCCTCAATTCATATTACTAAATAAAGTAATACTGAACAAATTAATGCTTAATATGATGTTGAAAATTCTTAATCAAGGAGGGTTTTTTTTCTTCTCCTTTTCCTAATGCACCGGGTACTTACCCTTGGGACATTCAACCCTGCACATCGCGAGACTTGTTGGCTACTTCAATACGGGAGCATTGTTCCCTCATCAATATATATAAAACAGTTCCGTAACTGACTGATAGATAACGCACAGACCAAACCGCTGGACCTAAAGGGCTGAAATTTGCATGGCGATTCTTATAGTGTAGGGGTGCACTAAGAAAGATTTTTGAAAAATTCTTAGATTTTTTTAAAATTAAATTTTTAATCTGCTTTTGTAACCTTTTTTAAGTTTGCATTTAAAATAATAATTGGAGAGTTTTAAAATTTATATCACGAGAAAGATCATAAAAATTCCTTTAAAATGAAATCTTTTTCGAATCTTTTCCTCCCTTTTCAGGTTTTTGGTGAATTTTTAAAGATTATCTTTCAGAATTTAATTTTGGCAGCGTGCCAAACCCAGTATGTATCGCTTGGACAAGCAGTAAACAGTTAAATAGAAAAGAACCAAAATCTGAAGAAAAAAAAGAAAAAAAATGTAAGCAACGATAAGTAATCCTACGTTAATAACCCGCGGTATTTTCGTTAGAAGGCACTACCTCAAATTATTATTTTTTTTATAAACATAGTTTGTTGGTTTTTTTGACATTAATTGCATACATTGACCGTTGTATTTAATTTAAATATTTTCTTCTACATTATTTTGGCCATAAAAATATTCGTTACGATTTTTTTATAAAACGATTTTTTTTTATAAATATATATATATTTTTTGCATACATTGATACATTTTGCATACATTGCATACATTAATTGCATACATTTACCGTTTTATTTACCGTTACTTTGGATAATAAACGTTTAAAAAAGAATGGTTGAGAAAAATTTAGCTATTGACGGGGAAAATGTTCATCAAACTGTTGTTCCTGTTCTAGGAGATAGAGCCTGCTTATTTAGAGCTTTATCTTAAAGCAATTTCATTATTTTTTTCATTGTAATTATCCTAAAATGTACTTCGTAGTGAAGCACGGGTATTCAGCTAGTAGAGAAGAATAACGTTGGTATACCTTGGCCGGGATTCGGATCTAGCCCCACGCGTTAGTAGTTAGCGTCGCTAATCTCTATACCAGTGGTTCCCAACCCGTAGAAGTTTGAGGATCACTAAGCCAGAAATTGAAGCATGTGCAACCCCCCCCCCCCACACACACACACCCACACTAACTTGAGAGGGGAACTTTCCGGGGGTATGAAAATTATTTTGTATCATATTCTAATAATAAAATAATTATGTTAAACTTTTAAGAAATTTTAATTTAACACCTGATAGTCATCGGATATATTCGGCCCATCTAGTTCAATGAACATTGCTTTCAAAATCCCCATTTATTTGGCAACTTTATTATATGTGGTGCCGGACCACTCCCGAGGCTCTCGCGGACC
Organism: Dolomedes plantarius; assembly: GCA_907164885.2. Classification (NCBI taxonomy): domain Eukaryota; kingdom Metazoa; phylum Arthropoda; class Arachnida; order Araneae; family Dolomedidae; genus Dolomedes; species Dolomedes plantarius. The sequence continues at coordinate 103,037,476 of OU015501.1, forward strand.
ACCGGTTGGGAACCACTGCTCTATACACTGTGGATTGCTTTCACGAAGGAGAGAAGAGTTGGGAAAAAAAATTAAACATTTTATCTTTTTACTTACGTGCATTTCGTAATACAGTAGAGTCCCGATAATCCGAACTTCGGTAATCCGAAAGTTCGCTTAATCCGAAATCAAAAATCAAAAAGAACTAAGGTTACAATACAACGACAGTGATACTAAGTAATATAAAAGTATATTTCTGAAAATTACAAGAAAATCCAAAATTAGACAATGTACTGAACTAATTATTACTGAGCTACATTGGTTTGAAAAAATCTGTTAATTTTTTTTGTCGAAGAAAAGGATACCTCTCCCTTGAAACCAAATTACGACAGCGCGTTAGAAAAAGGGTGTCCGTGGAGTGTTGGGGCCTGTTCACATAGGAGTCCGTTACGTAGCGTTAAGGGAAAGATGACGTTGAGACGAAAATAAACCAATCATAGGCGTTAAAAATTTCATTGCTAATCGTTTGGAGGCATATGATTGGTTTATTTTCGTCTCAACGTCATATTTTCCTTAACGCAACGCAACGGACTCCTATGTGAACAGGCCCTTGCTCTACGTAGCGTAGCGCTACATCAAATACAGCCACCTCGTCTAGGTGGGATACCCTCTGCTCCCTATCACCGTCTCATGCCGGACGATGGCCGAATGGCTAGGGCGCTGGCATTCGGTACCAAAGTCTGTGGGTTCGAATCCCACTCTTGGCATGGACGTTTGTAGCCGTTCGGAATCGGCTTTAAGCAGTAGGTTCCGGTCTAATTAGCCCTCGTGTATCAAAAGTTGACCGTAGCGCTCCAAACCAAACCCTGTCACCGTCTGCTTTACTTTCACTCTCGTCTGAGACGTTGACAGGTTCTTTCAAAACCTTTTCAACAATTTGCTGATCGTCTAAAATCTTGCACTCTACTCTACTGTACTAGGCAGCGTTCCGCTCTCTTATCACCCATTTCATCCCGAGATATGGTAATGTTTAGACCAGTGGTTCCCAACCAGTAGAAGACTGCGGACCAGTAAGCCAGAAATTGGACCATGTGCGGACCACCACACCCCACTGACTTGAGGGGGAACCTTCCGGGTGGGTGGGTTATAGAATATCCCTCAGGCAAAAGGGAAACAGGATTAACGTACTCACATTCTAACGTATCATATTCTAATAACAAAATAATTATGTTAAACTTGTAAGAAATTTTAATTTAACACCTGATAGTCATCGGATATATTCGGCCCATCTAGTCCAATGAATATTGCTTTCAAAATCCCTATTTATTTGGAAACTTTTTTATATAATGGTGCCTGACCACTCCCAAGGCTCTCGCGGACCACCGGTTGGTGCGGACCACCACACCCCACTGACTTGAGGGGGGAACCTTCCGGGGTGGGTGGGTTATAGAATATCCCTCAGGCAAAAGGGAAACAGGATTAACGTACTCACATTCTAACGTATCATATTCTAATAACAAAATAATTATGTTAAACTTGTAAGAAATTTCAATTCAACACCTGATAGTCATCGGATATATTCGGCCCATCTAGTCCAATGAATATTGCTTTCAAAATCCCTATTTATTTGGAAACTTTTTTATATAATGGTGCCGGACCACTCCCAAGGCTCTCGCGGACCACCGGTTGGGAACCACTGGTTTAGACAGGCCTTATAAAATAAACTGTGTAATCACACGTAATATGTAATATTTAAGTAATCACATGTTATTACGTAATTTAAGTTTATTTTAAGTATGATTTCGCTTAATCCGAAAAATTTGTTAATCCGAAAAGGGTCTGGTCCCAATCATTTCGGATTATCGGGACTCTACTGCAATTGGTTTTCCTAAAATGTGCTTTTAAAATATAACAATGCATATAAAAATACTTTAACAACTGAAAATTTGGAGAAAAAAATTAAAAATATAAACCGCGTTTATTTTTTAATGCATCTACCGAACCAATAGCTCTGTTTGCATGATTTTTTTCGTTTTTCAAATTAGGCAAGGTTTTAAATAACCGGCCTTTAGAAAATATAAAAATTTTATTTAAAAAAAAATTAATTCCTTTAAAGGGGAAAAAATAATTTTCTTTGAGCAATTTTTGTCTATCAAAAATATTTCCAGAGCTTTTATTTCAAATCAAAAATTCTGAAAATAGTTAAATGGACGCAGAAGAAAGAAACGCTGTCATTGTGAAGCCTTGCGTGAGATTGTAGATATATTCTGCTAAAGATGGCATATTGTGCAAATTTCCGTCCCGTTATAAATAGACGTAAAGTACTGATGCACAGCAGGGCACGTATTGCAATGTAGCATAAAAATGTGCCTCGCAGTGCAACCATCAGAGAGAAAGGATCGGTTGGAGTCATTTCATTAAAAAAAAATGATAATCTATAGCATATTTTAAGCCAACAAAATAAAAACTGCCCTTTTTTTTAAACATAGAATTCTGTGTCCCGCACCTCCTTTAAATAAGTTATAGTTTGATTTTCTCATTTCATCAACTGCTCATCTTGGTATCCCATGCAGGACTGGTTTCGATAAGGCAGTTATAAGATAAACAGGATTTTGCCATAATATAGAAACATGACCCCATTGATGATTTTAAAAATTTCATTTCTTTCCGTTACTAACTAAAAGTATTTGCAGTCTTTTTGAAAAAGATATTCTTGATATTCGCCCTTAAGGGGACAAGGGACCTTCAAATTCGAATTTTTCAATTTACAATTTTTAACTCTATATACAAATTGAGAATAATTAATCTTCTATTTTACTACATTGAAAACCCTTAAAATTCAAAATAAGGAATTTTTGGAAGAAGAATGCATGTTTTTCAAAAAAATTTTCAAAAATTCTAAAGTTTTCCAAAATGCACTATGCGCATTCTATAGTAATTAAAATCCTTAAATTTTTTATTATAAGTTTACCATATGTATATAAATATAAACGTGCATTTATTTTTTTTTTTTTTTTTGTATGAATCAAAAGTCTTAAATAATTTTTTTTTTATATTCTGTCTGTTATTTTTTCAAGTTTTTATGTTTTTACTTTAATTTATGGTCTATAAATTTGAAAAATATTTGTGATTTCAAAGAATTATGCACGGTTGTATGACAAACTCTTTAATTAAGAATTCTGAGAAATTTGGAAGATATCAGAAGAAAATGAATACGCGTGGGACTTTTTGAAAAATTGTAGCATTTTTGAAGAATTTTTTGATAAACAGGTCTTATTCCTCCACGAAATACTTAGTTGTGAATTCTAATAACAAAAATAACAAATATAACAAATATAACATCTAATAACAAATATAACATCTGTAACAAATATAACATCCAATAACAAAAATAACAAAAATGACAATAATAACAAAAATTCTAATAACAAATATAAAGAGCGAAAAATAATAATAGTAAAAACACCCTTTTTATGACGCAAAATACCTATAAATAATCTTTTCAATTACAAAATTTAGAAATTCTGAGCTACGAAGCATAATTTTTTTCAATAAGATTTATTTGATTTACAGTTAACTATAAAAAACTTAAATTTCAAAGCAATACGATAATTAGAAATGCACCTGGAGCAGTTTGAATATTCGTATGACACAAAAATTTTTGTTTTGAGAAAAACACATTTAAAGTTATTGCTATTAGTAACCACATAATATCTAAATCTATATATTTAAGTTGCTAAGCCGACTTTTTGGGCAGTCCGTGAGAGAATACCACTGCATCAATTTACTTCATTTTGGTCTTAAACGAAAGTATGTAATCTTTAGATTTGTCAAATTTGGTTTCTGTAACCGCAATTTCTATTAATTAGCAATAATTTACAATTAAAAATTGATTTCTGCGCATGCTCAGTGACATGTTTTAAAGATAAACACGTTTATTTCGAGAAGTCTGTCTAGATCTCTCTCTGCCATTTTTTTCTTATGATAATTATGTTTCTGAAATATAAGATTAAACCTGATGGAAATTGTTTATTTCGCGCTGTTTAATTAGCGATAATTTACAATTTAAAAAAAAACTGCTTTCTGCGCATGCTCAATGACATTTCTAATTCTGGCTTTAGATACTCACTAAGCACGAGGCCGCTTAAACACATTAATTTGTTTCGGTGCATTATTATGATTTTCAACATTTGGCAGTGATGCGTGGAGTATAATTTGTGTATTAGTAGATTTGTTTACTATCCAGCCGTCATGTTTTCACGGGTACCAAGTAGTATCATTTAAATTTTAAAAAAAACATTGCCACAATATTCTCACAGTCTTGACCTTGTTAAATATAAATACCTATAACTAGGAAAGTAATCACAGAAATTAAAAATTATTTTTGCAACACATTCCTACTCGTCCGTAGTTTCACAATTCAATAAAATTAAAAAAAATGAATTTTTGGACAAATTTCACAATTTTGAAAGTCCACTATCCCCTTAAGCAGTAGGACTAAGTATTATGTAGGATTAAGTATCTCCAGTATAGTAGAAAAGAATATTATTTATACTCATGGTGTATATAAATTACGGTATATTGAAATTTAAAGAAGAACGATATTGAAGGTCCCTTGTTCCCTTAAGCTGGTTTTTATTTATATTTTTTTAACGCTGTTTATGGCTATACTTTGGAGGCTTTCCGAAAATGAATCGTTTCCCTCTAATAAAGCGAATCGAAGCCAAGTTGGCAAGACCGGCGTCTTGCGAGTTTTCTCCATGTGGCGGCCTCACTTGCCCGCGAACTCTCTCCGCATTTGACACTCCGCTGGTTCTTTACATATTTATTTTGCCCCCGGGGCGGCTCGCAAAAAGGGAGCCGAAGAGAGCTATCCATCAAAGGAGCCGCCGTGGGGAGCAACCCCGCCCCCTCGTCCTGGAAAGAGCCCTCACAAATATTCCAGGCTTTTCTATGAACAACATCAACCGGGAAGTGAGTGCAGATTTAATTATTTGTGTTTGCTGAGACGACGCGGGTGACATTAATGCACATAAGTTACATAAAATTAGGATATTGTGATAGGGGTGAAAGTTGGGGGTCTCATTTGGGGAGGACACAGGACTAATAACTGCCTCTTTTATTCCTTTGCCTTCAACAAATGCGGTTTTTCATGGGAAAGTAGGGAAGTGTTTCATTGACGGATTAAACTGTCTAGTTTTTCTTTTACACTAGAATTGAACACTACAGTTCTTTTAGAGAAAACTCACCACTCACAGCAATAATAATTGAAACTGTTATACACCTTCGAGTAAGAAAAAATCCTGTTAATAAGCCTGTCACAAATTTTTCTACACTGAAAGTCGAGAAAAGGTCTTAATAGTCAAGGGGACAGTGGACCTTCAAATCCAACTTTTTTTTTTTTTTGGAATGGATTTGCTTGAAATTTGAATATGTGATTAGTACCATAGATATGTAAAAGTAATTAAAATTTAAAGATGAAATATTAATAATTTATGAATTATGAATTATTAATTATACCAAAAATTGGCCTAATTAAAAATGTTCCATGCGCATTTCTTTTGCATATAATATGGTAATTTTTATTTACAGGATACCTTATAGAACTGACAATGAAACTTATTGCTTATTTTAAGCAGTCATTAAAAATATAAAGAAAAAAATAATAATAGTGAAAACACCCTTTTTATTACGCAAAATACCTATAAATCATGTTTTCAAGTACAAAATTTAGAAATTCTGAGCTACGAAGCATAATTTTTTTCAATAAGATTTATTTGATGTACAGTTAAGTATAGAAGACTTAAATTTCAAAGCAATACGATAATTAGAAATGCGCCTGGAGCAGTTTGAATATTCGTATGACATGAAAATTCTTATTTTGAGAAAAACACATCTAAAGTTATTTCTATTAGTAACCACATAATATCTAAATTAAATACAAATGCCTATAACTAGGAAAGTAATCACAGAAATTAAAAATTCTTTTTGCAACACATTCCTACTCGTCCGTAGTTTCACAATTTAATAAAATTTTAAAAAATCGAATTTTTGGCAAATTTCAGAATTTTTAAAAGTCCACTGTCCCCTTAATAATGTTGAATGTTTAGCTTACAATGCTGTTAGCTTAATATTGAAATAATTACTAAGATAGAACTAATTACTAAGACTTAATATTTACTAAGAAATTAAAAACAGCCAGCTCTCTTTCATTTAGCCGCACACAAAAAATTAATTAAGTGGTGCTCTGGAAAAAGAAACGAAAATGAAATGCGGAATTTCGTTTCCTTTCTACCGAAAGAAGACGAAAGTACTATGTAAGTCACCACAAAAGTTAAGTTTACTACAAATATTTTTAATCTAATGTTTAAAAGAACGATTAGTTCTACAATCATATAAGAGAAATTTTTAATGTATATCATAGTAAGCAAAAATTTGTATTTGCCTTCAGATTTTTTTTTTCTTTTCTAATGCGGAGACACTGATCATTAGACATCTACCTTTAGTTTTTCACCGCTATCTTACGGACTATTTTATTATGGGAGCACCATAAAGATGAATCAGCATTGCTCCCTATGAGGGAAACGACAAGGAAACAACCAAATCTTATTTGGGATTTGAACCCAAGCCCACTGCTTGGCAGCTCAGAACGGTAACCACTACAACCTTCTGATATTACCAGTGTCTTACCCAGGATTTAATCTTGGAGGGGGCCGAATTGAATGGATAAAAATATTTGTAATGCAAATTCAATATTCATAATGCAATTTCTATTTCTTTAGCAGGGCCAGGGCCCCTTGGCTCACCCCCTAGGTGCGCCACTGGATATTACAATTCAAATTTCAGTTTTTAAAAAAAGAACCCGGAAGGAAATGATGTCAGTCACGAAACATATTGCAAAATAAAAAAGTATCTGATTGCTGAGTATTTAAGTCGATTTACCCCCTAATTTGCAAAAACGTACATGGCTATGGAAATAGGGTTTATCTTAAGGTTTATCTAAGGCAATCGAAAAAAAAAACGAAAAAAAAAGAGAGCTGTGCATCGAAAAATGCCTCATGCAGACATATTATGAAGTTTAGGGATAAGGGGTGATTAATTTCATGCTTAACCCCCTTATAAACATGTGTCGAGATTATCTAACAGGGTTTTTAATTTTCCCAAAACAGAACGTTATTTTTGTAGTTAGGTTTCTGATTTTGACTGTTTAAATGTGATGTCAATTGGTCATTTATCTGAAGAAAAAAAATTTAAAATTAAGTAGTGTCTTATTAAATAGTGCCTTATATACTGAAAGTACTCATTCCTTCTGATAATTATCTGTTTCTGATTTTCAAAATATGATAATAATATAACATAATATTTGAAAAAAAATTTAATTATCGCTATGAATAAACAAATAAGTACATAAATTACCTTAAATACTGAAAGTACTAATTTTTACCAAGAAATAACTGATTCTACCTAGGAACGTATAATATTATTTACCTGAAGAACAGCTGACGAAAACTTTTAAGATCAGCTTTATGCTATTAAAGAGAGATCCACATTATCTCCTGATTCATATATCTACGAATACAATTCTACAAAAATCTGATTTGTTAAAGGCACAGATTTTTACTGCTTTTTTGCTTAGCTTTTAACATTCTTCTCTTCACTTAAGAAGTAAATATTTTGATCTTTTTAAGAATTTCTTTTTCAATCTGTACAAACATATTACAAGAGCTGGGTGTCTTTATAATACATTAGCAACTATATTTCAATACAAACGATGAAAAATTGTTCATTTCAATTACCAATCATCCAATGTAAATAATTTCTTCTCATTCCTAACTGATCTCAGTTTTTTTTCTCTTTTTTTTTTTTTTTTTTTTTTTGGGGGGGGGGGGGGTTGGTTGTCAAGTTTTGTTTGACAGCATATAAAGCCCAAATTACAACAGAAGAAAGAATAAGCCTGGAATATTTGCATACCTATATATTCTAATCAAGCAAAATCTGTTGGAAATATAACTTTTAATAGCTTATGTTATTAAAGGAAGATGGGGGAATTTGTTTAGTAGATGTTAAAAATGACTTATAAAATTAATCTTTCTAGTACTTATTCCGGTAAAGAAACAGCATATAATCTCCTAGGGAATCATGTTTCTTTCAGTGTAATTTCACACTTTTTTTTTTCACATATTCTGTTCTCTAGGGATATGTACAGTGTTTTCATTCTTCAATGTTTTCCGTCGTTTTGCGAATCTCGCGCGAAACCTGTCGGAAATCTTTCATGTATCTTCCTCCAGTAAAGTGATTCATCATTCTAGTTTCTTCATTTCTCTACGAGACTACTGTTTAAGGTGTGTTAAGAGAAAGAAACTGTGTTTTAAAAATACTTTTTTTTTTATATACAAAAGCACTTTTTTCCACCATATCCGTGCCCCCCCCCCCCCAAAAAAAAAAGTATTATTTTTCTTACATTTCGAGATGATTCATTGAGATGAGAAATTTCGAATAGGATAGGAAAAACACATGAACTCTTTAGTTTTTCATTCGCACGTTATTAGTTCTGTCATCTGTTAATACCCCCATGAGAAATATGTTATTTATAAAGTATAAGTCATGAAACATGGGCAATTACATTGATGAATTAGTGAAATCTCAAATTATCCATCAAAGAGTATACACATGTAAATAAATAAATACATAAATAATCATATATATATATATATATATATATATATATATATATATATATATATATATATATATATATATATATATGTATATATATATAATATATATATATATATATATATATATATATATATATATATATATATATGTACATATATATATATATATATATATATATATAATATATATATATATATATATATATATATATATATATATATATATATATATATATATATATATATATATATATAATCAAATAAATAATCCAACAGAGATAGATAAAAATAATACGAATATAGACAAGAAACAAACAGAAATCAAACATTTTCAATCTATTGAAAATGTTTTCTTTGCAGGATATGTTTTATGTTAAAGTGATTTAGCAGTCTATGCTTGAATTTTAATTTTTGTTTATTTCTATTGTTTATATTTTACTTATATATAATCAACTTATTGAGGTAACCAGACAACTATATATAAACACATACGATTAAGGTGTATTAACTTTTAATCTTCTAACAGGTACTTGTCGTCACAGCGAGTTATTTAGCATTGTGTTTGTTTGTTTGTTTTTCAAGTACATTATTTAAGGTGCAGGAAAAATGTAGTTCGTTTGCTGTTTGGACGAAAGGTAACAGGCATGGCCCAGTCAAGATAGTCTGGGAACGTAGGCGCAAAGTTATTTCGAAGATTATTTTTATTAAAAATTCGTTCCAATAATTATGAAGTACATAAACAGATTTTAAATGATTCGTTTCACCACTGATGGGAACATTCAACCAAACGACTTTACATGACTTAGACAACTGAGCCAACACTGTTTGACGGATGAGACTTCTATCTCTGAATCATTTATTTATTTGTTTATTTTCACTGGAGATGGGTTGATGGGTGTCGAAACTTCCTAGAGAATTTTTTTAAACCCTCTATGTGTTTCATATTAGATATCAGACTCTCCATTTATCCAAATTCTAACCGCATTGTTTCAATTTACAGTTAATTCCTAAATCCCGCCCCTCCGTATTTGGCATTGATTCTTGGCGTGCGTATTGGCGCGCCTTTGCCCTATTCTGCGGGCTTCGTTTCCCATGTCGGCGTTAGTAGCACGTGCAAAGCCCAACAAAGCGGCCTTTTACGCTTGGACTGGGGAGAGGGGTGAGTGAAGACTGACATCTGACACCCACACCTGGCTAAGCCTCTGGGTGACGTGGGAAAATTTGACTCCAATTAAGGAGTCAATCGCCACGTGCTTCTCGAGTGGGGAGGTTTTTCAGCCCAGAGGGATTAAATGCGCAAAGGATATGAAAAGGCCCCTTTGTTGGAGGCGAACAGTGTAATTATTGCTAACGAGGTGCTTCTGTTCCGGGCTTGTGGAGCGATACTCATCGGAGCTGTAAGTAGTGACAATATAATTGTCGGTAGGGGAATGTGTGCAACTTCGAAATAAAGTGGGTGAAGGAAAGAAGAAAACATATCCATTTCATTTGATTTCTGATCAACTCGAAAAAGTTAAATCGGCTCGGGAGAATTACACTTTTAAGAATTGTGTAGTATGTGTATTACCAGAGCCGGGCCGATGTATTGTGGCGCCCGAGGCAATTTTTAAAAACGGCGCCTTTTCAAGTTTTTCCAGATACTCTAAGTATAGAACATATCTCTATCAGAAATAGTCTACTTAACAGAATAACGGATATTTTGGGGGGAAATATGTAGTTGTTTGTAAAAGTTTTATTTATTAAAAAACACGCAAAAGATTTAAAAAATTTACAGAGCTTAAAAAAGCAGAAATTATATATATAATAGCCGTTGTCTCTGTATAACACTTCCGGGCTGTACTCATCTTTCAATTGAAGCCCCCAGTAAACAAACAGCCGGTTAGGCTTAATTTCAATTTCAGATGTGGATCAGAATTTTTTCTTACCTAAAAACTAATATCTTCTCCATCAAATCACGTTTGTTCAGCCTATTTTTCTATAAAACATTCAGAACTAAAAAAAATTGGATGCTTTTAGCTGTATATTTAACAGTTTATAAAAAATCTGTTTACTTTTGCGATGAATTCTGAAAGTAAACAAACTTGAATGTGAATGAATCAAGTAGCTCAAGTATTCATATCGCGTAGTGAGCTGTAAAAAAGCGTAGTGAGCTGTAGTCAGTCTACTACTCCAATCGCATGAAAAACTAAATAAATAAAAAATAATGAAAGGGTTTGCTTTTACAAGATGTGGATTAAATGCAATATTATTAGATAATTCGGGATATTTTTTAACTTTCATATACTTTTTCCATTATGACGTCATTATTAGTATTATGACGTCAAAATGACGGGTTACCTTCTAGTAGTAAATAAATTTAATATAATTTGTGTTTTCATAAAAATAATTTCAAAATCATTCTTCTGGCCTTTATGACAGCAAATGGCTCGATTGCATCTCTATAATTTATTGTGTTTCATAACTTCTTTTCTACAGCCAGATCATTCAATCGTTCTTGAGTTGTTGTTGTCCAAAGATAATTCTTTAAAATTTTCAGTTTAGAAAAACTGCGCTCAGCTGCAGCTGCAGTGATAGGTTGTGTGAGTAGAGTTCCAACATTGTTTGGAAATAGGCATTTAAAATATATTTCTCATGATCTGAGATTCAGCAATTTATAAAAAAAACAGTCTAAATATTCACTCATATTTGTGTATTTTTACGAATTTCGTCATACGTAAGATTAAACTATTAATATTTTTTCGATCAAAAATTTATTCGTCAAAAATTTAGAATTTTTACTGTGACTCATTTTGGAGCCTCTTTCAATTCGGCGCCTGAGGCGATTGCCTCGTGGCCTCATCAGACTGGCTCTGCTGTATTACCCATAAGAGAAGAAATCATAATTCTGAGCAGATGGAACTTATGACTAATACCTGATTAGAGGATATACTTATGCACGGGAGTTACCACAAATCTCTGTGATTAGTGGACATAGCCACCGACCACTAGTTATAACTACGAGCTCATGTGTCACTTTAAAAATGTTAATGAGTGTGAGCATACAAACTTAGGTGCTCAGCCGAAACCACGCCTGAATTCTCTTAGCTCAGACATATAAACTTAGGTGTATTTATGTATAGATTCATAAAAATATGCATATAGTGTAGTCATTATTAATGAGGAAGTGATTAAAGTCATTTGATGACTTAAATCCTCCTCTCTACCATATACAAAATGAATAGAAATGTATTTCCAATCCACTAACTAGTCGTAAAAGGTTTATCATGGGGGATGGAGTTCACTTTAATCCGTGCAAATGTAAGAGTAAGAAACATCTGTAACTGTCCAGTTCAGTTACAGTTTCTTTTGAAAGCAAATACCAATAATTTAGTACGCTGCTAAGACGGGATTCAAGACAAACCTGCCGGAATTGTTTAAAATATTAAAATTAAATAAAAATTTGTAATATATATTAAATATTATGCCCTCCATTTCAGCATTTATATTCCCTTTCCTAAATCCAATCCCCAGTAATATTAATTTATCGCTTTGAAACCCTTAGCCATAGAACTTCCCATGAATCGCATGCCTTTGCATTTCTATACTTGTATGTGCGCGAATTCAGGCGTGGTTTCGCATCGCGAGCCCCAAAATCTACTGATCCTACAAATAATAGTCACGTGGTCTACCTCGCTCTCTCGCGCTTAAGGTTGAAAGGTGATATTTCTTCCAAGCCGTTCTTCTGAAATGGACGGATGTACTATTGTCGCTCTAATAAACGATTCGGCCAGACTGCATCAAAATTTTATTCCTTTCAGGTTGAGTCTAGCTCCAGCCATGTAAATATAAGCTAATTTTCCTTTCAGGTTATAATTTAAGGACGTGATGTAATGGGTATATTACTTTCTTCCCCACCCCATATATATATATATATGTGTGTGTGTGTGTGTGTGTGTGTGTAATAATAAAGCCCCATCATTATTAACTGTTTCTGAATTATATAGTCGAGTTTTTGAATAAATCAGTTCCATGGATACTGTTTGTGCGTCGCATCTCTGTTCTGTGCGTCCCTTCAATGCCTTTCCTCTCTGTGGGTTTTTCCTCCCCTATGTGTGGATTACACTATGTCTGACTTACTGTTCCTCAAGTATCTTCTCATCCCTCTGCCTTGGCTACAAAAGTGTTGAATCGCGCCCGCAAATCTTGGGTGTATCATCTCCTCCACTACGTGATGTACAGCGCACTATAAGAATCGGCAGGATACGAACCTGAGCGGGAAACAAGACGGACGTCAAAAACAAGTCTGAGATGAAGAATGGGGATTTTCCAGCGGAGGAGCACTTATCCTGCCGACTCGTATAATGATATCGGCTTTACACGCACGATAACCTTTAACTTAAAACTAAAACTATGTAGAGGAGATGAAACACAAACATGTTGTAGCCGTAATACTGAGGTACGAGATGAAGACCATTTCACGAGAGCCGTTGACACATCGAGGAGGTAAAATCACAGAGAGGAGAGGCATTGAAGGGACGCGCAAAACAGAGATGCGTCACACAAACAGTATCCATGGAACTGATTTATTCAAAAACTCGACTATATAATTCAGCAGACATTCAGCTAAGCACAGGAACATTTAAGGCCGGACACACACAATAGTAACGCCACCGGTCCGTGCCGGGGCGCATTCAGATGGTATATTTTACATCGTTATATCGGATAGCAGCGGATCAGCTCGACCACAGGACAAGGTTAATATGAGAGGCGAGGAAGCAGAGCGCGAGCAAAAATTCTCTGTCCCATAAACCATGGTGGTGCTAATGTGACGCTAGGTGTTAACATTTCTTTAATTGGCTAGAATTGGGCACCTGACTTGATTACATAATGGTCGCATGATGTTCCAAAAGGCGCAAAGTGGCGAAAAACATCACTTGATGTTGATTCATGTTTTAAAAATATCTTTAACGTGCACTAAGGGGTAATATGGTTGGTTAGTTGGTCAATTCCTAGGTCGCAATTATAAGAAAGGGACTGTACTTTATTGAGAAGGGAAAAATTTAGAATACGCATTAAGTAAAAAAGGTGGGGCGAAACAGTTAATAAGGATGGGGCGTTATTATTACACACACACACACACACACACACATATATATATATATATATATATATATATATATATAAACACACAAGGGAAGATGAATTATGTACTTCAAGTTAATGCCTATGCATGTATCGAGAGGGGCTAACTGAAGTTTCTAACTCTAGAACTTCAGCGAATTTTTGGCTTTTTTTTTTCTTTTAAGAAACGGCTCCTCCCATGTATGGGATATGCAATTGATTCCATTAATTCAAAAAAACTTTTATGTTTCTTTTTAGATACCTTGATAATATATTCATTGAGAAAAGTAGAGGGAAATATGAAAACTAGATTTATATCATTCTGACCTCAGCAGGGGACATTATTAAGACCACATTACCATAAGCTTAATTTCCCGCTATCAAATATATGTATTGTTAAGTCCTAGACTCATTTAAGTTAAAAACAAAAAACTGTTTATACTTTTATCATAATAATGTTGAATCATGTATTCTTTTGAAAATATCACAATATATATATATATATATATATATATATATATATATATATTTATGTAATGACACGGGCGCGGGCCGAAGAATGATTGCTGAGTGGTAGCTTTGGAAGACTGTTCTCGCCTTATCTACTTGAGGTTAAAATGATGGCTGACTTTTTAACGAAATTAAAACGTGCGTGGCGTGGGGGTCTAAAAAATTCAGATTTGCACATAAACTACAACTTTTGTCCAATCAGCCACTAAGACACACCTCTCTGTCACGTGATGAGATGAACTTATAAAACTATCTGATGTCTAAATTTAGACGCACTCTGTAATATTTTGCCTGCCACGAAATACCCGGCTGAGGGGCCGGTGAATTTAATAAATATGTAGTTCGAGAAATTTGTGGTATGATTTGTGTGTTCGAGGGTTGAGATGAATTGAGGGGCCAGTTCTTTATAGCTACTTTCGAGATGCTGAAAAACGACATCGGCCAACGACATTGTATGCGGGAACTGTTTTAAAAACGTTTGTGATGCACGGCCGGGCGACATGCCATCTTTTTAACCTCAAGTAGATAAAGCGAGAACAGTCTTCCAAAGCTACCACTCAGCAATCATTCTTCGGCCCGCGCCCGTGTCATTACATATATATATATATAGGCAGCCTATCGGTAGTGCGTCGGCTTTCGGTACTGAGGGTGCTCGGATCGGATCTCGACAAGCGCCGTTAAATACCTTTTTCTAGGCCCGATATGGGCACATTAAATCCGTAGACCGGAAAGTCCTTGTATGAGGTCAGTGGGTGGGGAAGGTACGTTCCCCCCAGATGTCGCCCCTAGGTGGGGGGCTCGCTCAAAATTGTGGTGGCACCTAGCCAAGTAGGACTCCGACCAATGTGGTGCTATTATAAACCGGAGCCGCACTACTCAGCCCGAAGCCCATATGGACCTGGTCTGGAATTTCCTGCTAGAGGGCATTAGGAACAATAGCAGCAGAAACAGAACACAGCAATGACAGAATTAGCAAACTTATAAAACAGGTGTATGTGAATAAAGTTAAATTTATATACTTGGAATCTCCCGTTACATGTAACGAACATTTCTTCAGTTCCACTATAACTAATATGAAGGATTGTCTAAGCAACCACTTCTAAGGACTCATATGAAGTCCAAAAGTTAACAATCTCTGACTGAACTGTATGAATGTTTATGAAATTAGGGTGTTTGAGATACAGAACCTACACTTAAGCACACTGCCTTAGTTTAGCTATGACGCTATTGATTTGAAGGACCGAGATAAATTTATTTTCTGAAATAGAGTTAGGATAGAAAAGGACTAAATAGATCTGTTCATACATCAAATCCATCTACGATTGAAGCCTCGTCTCAGTTAAATATGATTTTAGCAGCATTAATAACGACTCTAAAACTTGTGATACCTATTTTAGAATAAATTTCGACTTTTAATTCTGTATCCTTTTACTGGCCGAATACAGCACCTTTCACTAGATAAGCGTGATGTCGAAGGAGTAATCAGTACATGTTTAACCCTGAGAAATCTAAGCAAGTAATTTGTGACGGTTTTTCAGGAGTTAGTGCTACAATATTTCACGGTGTCCATTAATTACCATCTTTATTATCGGCGACTGAAATCCCAGTCGGGTTCCGCCCGTCCTGTTAAACTCGACTGTCATGAGTCACAAGGAATTGAGAGAGGTTTCTGATCCCCACCATCCCGAAGTGTCCAATTATTGGGGGGGCAAGATTGATTCGAGCCCGCCAAGAAAATGGGCTATCGATTTGGTGGCCCTCGGGTGGAAGAAAAGGGCGTGTCGAGGGCCAAACTTAAATGATTACGTTGGGGAAAAAAGTGGGCTGACACTGATATGTCGGGGACTTTAGTTGACCAGACAGAGGCGGCGCTGGCCAAGAAATGCGTGGGTGGGGAGTGCGGGGAGGTGTCCGCTCTAGGCATTGTCAGGATCATGATCATCATCATCATGAAGTCGGTGTTACAGGCGGGGAAGTACCTGGTCTTTTCTAATGAAGAGAATCAGAGGCACTGAGTCCACCCTTTCTCTCTCTGAGTCAATAACAGGAAGTCGGAATCGGGTAGATTTATTTTGTTGATTGGGTTCACTTTATCCGTCAGAAGCGATACGTTTTTTTTATGGAGTGATAATGAACTTTATTTCCACTCGTGTTACACAAAATGCTTGCGTAAGTTTTGACAGCCGTGTTGTGCAGCAATTGATTATTTTACACAAAAGTATTGCAAAGTCATGATCATGTTCTAGCTGCTGTATTTTCAAAGCAAATACAAAAGTTGTCCAAATTAATAGAAACACTGCGCTTGAAAAGGATAATTTCTTTCTTGCTGATTACAAAGCAAATTGCACAAACAACTACAACTTTTTTAGTAAAATGGTTTTACTTATATCCTCAAGGTTGTGTTTGATTGTATTTTAAGTTATGCTTTGAAA
Organism: Dolomedes plantarius; assembly: GCA_907164885.2. Lineage (NCBI taxonomy): Eukaryota > Metazoa > Arthropoda > Arachnida > Araneae > Dolomedidae > Dolomedes > Dolomedes plantarius. Next base: position 103,054,175 of record OU015501.1, read on the forward strand.
ATATTAGTGCAAGGAAGTCTAAAGGAGTGACTCGACAGAGTTCCAAAGAGGCCAAATTGTCTGTGCGTGCGTATTTGAGGCTTCGGTAAACTCAGTTGCAAGGATATTGAGGGTATCGATAGGAGCTGTATCTAAAGTCATGACAGCATACAACGTTCGTGGTAGAACATCGTCTGCGACACACAATAATGAAGGGTCCAGGGGTAAAACCCCTTTACAGCCATTTTTACGAAAATGGGTTGCAGTGCTATCTTGTAGCTTTCAAGGAGCACTAGCACCGCGTGCATTCATACATGGGGCAGAACCACTTTAAAGCTGTTAAAAATAGCGATAAAGTTTCGGCATGCCGTAGAAAATCCACATTACTCCAACTTTCAAATTCGTTTTTCTCAAAACGAAGTTTTTGGAGTAAAGTGGTTTTACCCCTGGATCCTTCAATTGTGGAAGGCCAATAGAAACTCATTGACAGAGACAGGAAGACAGTGAAAGAGGACTGTTATCTGAAACGGAAAGTCCACTTCGACATAGATGACTGCTGAGCTTAATAAGCATGTACATCATCCAGTTTCGACTCATGCAGTGCGAAAGAAGCTGCATAAGCAACAGTGGCGCACGCAGGATTTAATCTTGAGGGGGGGGGGCGAGCGAGTTGAACGGACAAAAATATTTTTTATGTAAATTTAATCAAAATTCATTAGGTGATTATAAAAATTTATTCAAAAAATGAAATCCAGTTTTCTTTTCTTTTAACAAAGCTCTTGAAAGATTTCAGTCGCGGTAACATTAATCGGTCTGTGTATGTAAAGCAAAGCAAGTCCGCTCAATCGGGATTGTAGCGTGGTAGATCTTAAATGGTTTGTTGCGGTGCCGAGATAAACCTTCTTCAAGTTAAGTCAATATTTGGTCATAAAATGGAATAAAAACAGTTATCCTGAAATATCGGTTGGAAAATTGGACCTTAATATCGGTAACTCTCCAGAGATGGAAAGCTAAGTTTCAAGTTTAAGATATGCTTTTCAATAAACTCAATGCAAAGTAGCACAGAATACGAGCGTTGAGTAGACAATTTGAGAATACATGCTTCGTAATGCATATGACCCATGACTGAGCATCTTCAGTGATTACCATTACAGGATACCCGTGATATCCGTTGGCCCGAACACTACTTTGTTCGTCTTGTGGTCACGGCGGAGAGATACCCACGAGCTGTAGGATACTCCTACCTTATGTGACTGTTCATTCATAAATAGTTAAGAAAAAGTAGACACGATCCTGCATAAATTTTAAAAAAATTAACTAGAAAATGATTTTTGGAATATTTTCTCGAGTTTCCCCCCCCCCCGTTTTTTTTTGTTTTGGGGTTGTTAGGGCCCCTTGCCCTACCCCCTCTGGGTGCGCCACTGATAAGCAAAATATTTACATCAGAGCTGTTATTCCCCATGTCACAGATGAATGCAAGACGGACATTTAGTGGTGGCAAGAACATAAAACATGAAATAGGGATCAATGGAAATATATCTTGTTTTCAGATGAATCAACCTTTACACTATTCCCAGTATGAGTTTACGTATCGACAACACCGGTAGAAGCTTACAACCCAGACTGTGTCCTTACTACAGTAAAACATGGTAGAGGTTCCATCATGTTTTGGATTTTCATATCGCGGTTTTCGCCTGGTACCATTATCACTTTAAAAGGAAGTATAACTCACAGTGACTAAGTAACCATTTTGAGTGACCATGTCCACTGAATGGCGCAGACATTGTTTTCTGCTGGGAATTGTCTCTTTCAAGATAATTACCCCCTAATTCACATAGCTGAAATTATTAAAGCATGGTTTGAGGAATATGATGAGGAAGTCTTCAGATGAAGACTTCATCATCATGTTCATACGAAGTTGGACACTTTATTTGGCCTGCACAATCACCGGATTTAAACATCATCGAGCCACTGTGGTCTGTGTTGGATAATAGTGATATTTTCGTCATGCTCCTCCAGCATCTCTCAAGGTGTTGGAGCAGTTTCTCTGTGAAAGAAGGTGTAACATACCACTTACCACCTTGCATAAAGGACTTGCATGCGTCCATTCCAAGGAGGATTCCAGCAGTTTTAAATACTAAAGTTATATTCGACAGTCTTATTACAGTCGAACCCCGTTATAACGAACTTCTAGGGACCAAAGGTTTTGCTCGCTTTATCCGGTGGTTCGTTATATCCGAACCGTTAAGAAAAATGCTAGAGTTCACAAAATGTATAACTCATTAGTTGCAATGAATAGATTTTATTATTTTTAATACATCGTTAATTGAATT